>JAEQBH010005202.1:200000-561129 GCA_016808115.1 Tetrastigma voinierianum
GTCCTATGGTGAGAACCCGAAAATCCGTTGCCCACAAATGCTTATGGGATTTGATTAAATCAAATGGACATTGGAGGTATATCCAATGAGTTTTGTTTTGGAAAAAATGGTCATTGGATGAAACGCCAATGACGAGTTTTCACACTTGGCATAAGCATGTGTGAGGGAGTAGATGAGGACTTGGGACATGGGGCATAATAGGCCTCGTCTGTTTCATGGCATGTGGATTCCATTTAGAATTGACATATTCTTCGCCCGGAATGTTGATGTGTGTATTATTGTGTGAACGGCGTGTATGTGCACTTAGGTGAGAATTGGCCCTTGTGGGATTCTGGGGTGTTCACCTTACGTGGGACCCCTTCGGAGTGCGAGGTTATGTCACAGGCGATTGACCCTCATGCAGGATGCGAGTGTGAAGAAAGTAGAGCTAATGGCTTTGAAACCTTTTGGTAAAACTAGATTTTACTGCGTAATATTTTGTATATAAGAGAGTTGTAAGCTCGAGCTCTTATGAATTGTTTAGAAATTTATATTTTTCTAAAATATATATGCATGAATGGATCCCGATGAATGGGGCGCGATCTGGTGGTATCGAGATATCGATAACCACGGATGTCGATTACGATGACTGGTTGTCAATGGGACCCCGGGTTTTAAGATTATCCATGAGCTTGGTATCGAGCTTAGGTACAAGCGCACAGGGCTTGAGGCGTAGGCAGTGGCGGACTGTGGTGCATGATACCAGGCGTCACGGCTTGGTATCGGAGCTTAGATATCTGAATACCTAGAGGCTTGGGTAGGCATGGGTTTAGGACATGCGATTATAGTACAAAGCTTAGGTTATGAATGCCTAGGGCTCGATATGCGATGTCCAGTACGTCTTAACAGTATCAAGTATTCATTGTGCATTCTTGTGAATCGATGTGATGATTGTGTTACATAATGTGTGTTACATATTGTGTGGATTATCAGTGATGGTTGTATACCTTAGAAAATGAAGAACACTAGGGTTAAGAACATAACCTTAGGAGTTTGGCAAATAAATGAGCATGATGATCGAGAGCGTATTTACTAGTGTTTGGAATTATGCACCACTAATGAAATAAGGAAAAAAAAAATCCCATCTTGCTAATTGACATGTGTGAAAGAATTGGGCTTAGAGGTTGAGACCTTGGAAAAGCTGTTGCATGTAAGCCATCCCCCAGGAACTAGGGTGAGTGTTGATCTGATATGTCGGGATTGTGAGTTAGATATCTTCGGGATCCTACTCACTGTGGACCTTAGGGTCATGGACATGTCGGAGTTTGATGTCATCCTTGGGATGGACTAGTTAATGGCACACCGAGTCTTCATTGATTGCGATCGTATGAGGGTTACTACATACACACAGGACGGTGTTTGTCACACCCGATCCCCGTCTAGAGCGGATGAAGGGGCCACGAAAGAACTATCATGGACTTTTTGCTTGCTTTTGAGACATTGGTGGGCTGATCTTATAGAGGTCAAAATATCATATACAAAGATCTGAAAACAAAACTACCACGTAGTGGTGTTTACAGTCTGTCAATACATACGATCCTGAGTCCATTTACATATATATATACAAAAGCGTACATTTACATTTACATGTCCCAGTGCAATATACTATGATGGATACCCTCTTGGTTGTTGGCCCGACAGTGTACGAGAAGATCCACAGACGCCCTCCTCTGTACCTACAAGGATTAAAACCGGGTGCTAAGCAATGTATTAGAAACATATGACTTATCGTATACACATGCACTAATACTCATTTATAGTAGGCGCATATAACATTAATGATATCATTAGCAAATATCATAATTTTCATGAGATTCCTTATCAATAAACTTATACACATACTTGCTTATAGCCAGGACTATGTGTTCAAATCTCTCGTAGGAGTTATAGGCTTATACTTGTATGGGGTACCCGTAAGGTACTGATATACTTGTACATAGGTACAGTGGGTACATTCAAAGCGGAGATAATGTACATTACTTGACTCTTATTAGTTATTCGGACTCTTGCTCATACTCGTATTTGACTACCTAGACCAGTAATAAGAAATGAGTAGGACCGCATTTACAATAAGTACCCAAGGTACGGTCCCCGATCTTCAGTCTTTGTAGCCGCAAACGAGGAGTCTTGGCATTGACGAGAGTGTCGTCACGCAATCATATGTGCAAAGTACTAATGCAGGAAACATGGATTAGAGTGTCGTCGCACTAATCGATACCAAAGTACTATACGTGCACGCACGTAACAAGGTGTCGTGTCATTGATATCGGTCTTAGAGCGGAGTCTGATTATATGTGTTAGGAACTTACTATATTATTATAGGGTTAAGTTTTCCAACATCGACCCGACCGCTTAAGCCCAGCCTCGACGGAAGATACGGTGGAGTTTTCACTTAGTTTCATTCTTATTTGAACCAGTTAGTCGTTTATTAGGGTTCCCTATTATCGATTGTCTGAATTTGGGAGGCTTAACAATGCAAGGCCACAAAATCAAAGGGCTCTTTGGGCCATCGGTGTGGTACCACTTTGATCGATCTTGTACTGACTCTTTTAAGTGATGGTCACGATCACCACTTTGACTCGATCTTGGTACCACTTTGTCAATAGGTGCGGTCTGCCATTTGGTACGATCTCAGGGTGCGGGTTCTGCCTAGAAGTAGCGATTTTGCCATCTCTCGCTCCACTTTTCTTCAATAAACCTCCCTCGATTCCGTCTACGTCAAACTACTTATGGACTCCACAGAGCAAACTCACGAAATGGTTCATAACCCAGACATAAACACAATAGAAATTAAGAGGATTAAGTAACTCCCGACAAATATTCATACACGAAATCAAATAACTTACATGATTCTCCACAAATCCATAGAATCCTCACTTCCAAACTGCATCTATCATGTTCTACAAGTTCCTAACCTACGACTTCCACGAACACTTGTAAAGGTAGGTTAGAACTTCTCATAGAAAAAAACCCTAGATAAAGAACTAAGATCAAGAATCCAGAATCCACTACTTACAAATCCATACAAATGTTCATAAATCCATACAAAACCATAGCAATCCATACGACCCATAGTAAGCATACCTTAAATCCTCTTCTCCCCTTTTCATGTAGAGCCCTCCCGATCCCCAGATAGGAGACCCGAGCTTGGTCTTATCCCATTAATTTTAATTTTTTCCTTTTATTACACTTTGAGTCTTTTAAACTCCTTCTATTTGTACCTGACTTATGCCCATTTCTATAATAGCATCTCATGCTTCTTATCTTATGACTTTTATATCTGTTTGACAAATTCCACTTTTACCCTTATCTTGTACAAATTCGAGTTTCGAAATTTTCTCACTTAGCAAAATAATAATTGTGAAAAATTTCAAAATGCACTTATAATATACCCTAATAATGTTTAAAAAGGACTAGGGTTTATTTTGGGGTGTTATAGTGTTTGTGTTGTGTTTCAGGGAGATAAGCACGGTGCTTGACCCCAGACCGTGTACGAATCTAGGTGGCACGGATAGTTGATGGGTTGGCTAGCAAGCCTTACTCTAGTGGGCGAGGTGAGACAGGGTTTGTGTCTACCTCGAGTAGTTTGCGAATTCGGGGGGATGTCTTTGGGATGAATCTTGGGGATTGCAGAGTAGAGGGATGTAGACTTTATCATCGAGTTACACCCTGGTATGTTGCCCATTTCTATGACTCCGCATAGGATGGCGCCAGTTGAGTTGCAGGAACTCAAGGTCCAGATACAGGAATTGTTTGACGAGGGTTTCATTAGACCGAGCACTTCACCTTAGAGCTCGGTTACAATTTTTCAGGAAAGGACAAGACCAGCCATTTATCGTTGACTACAGACGAGTTGAGCGAGTTACGATCAAGAATCGGTATCCTTTATCGGATTGATAGTTATTTGATCGAGTTAGAGAGGCGGGTCTACTCCAGAGATAGATCTCCGTGCAGGTTATCGCCAGTTGAGTTAGGGAGCTTATATCTCTAGACTGACAGTGGGACCAGCGGTATGGGCATTTCGAGTTCAACGTGATGCCTTCCGAATTGAGATGTGCGGCGACATTCATGGATCTCATGCATAGGGTGTTCGGCCTTATTTATATCGATTTATGGCGGTCTTCGGTGCGACATCTTGATCTACTACCAGATGAGGAGGAGCATGAGGATCATTTGAGAGATTGTTTCTCTTTCGAAGAACATCGATTTATCGCGAAGTTAATTAAGTGAGTTTGAAGCTGCGGGTGAAGTGCTTAAGACATGTAAGTGTCGACAAGATGTATCGATTGGACCTTGAGAAGGTAGAGGAATTTATGAGTTGGGAGAGGTCGAAGTCAGTCTTTGACATACGTAGTTTCTTGGGATTGGTAGGGTACTACTAGAGATTTATTAGGGGATTTCTCGACCAGTTGCTATGGCGAGATTGGCTAGAAAGGTCGAGTTTGAGTGGAATGACCCGATTAATGAAGACATTCCAAAGAATTGAAAGGTGAAACTACGTCAACCTTTATCATGATAGTCCGGAAAGATGATGTACCTGATAACACTGATCATTTTAAAGCCTGATTTGGGATGTGTTTGGTGTAGTGTCAGGAGGGTGGTGGCTTATGGTTCTAGGTAGCTGGAGCCGTAGGAAGATTACCCTACACATGAAATGGAGTTAGCGGCTATGACCTTTGCGCCTTGGGAATCTGCGCCGTGTCTATGGTGAACAATTCAAAGTGTTCTCAGGCCCTGAGTGCGAAGTATATCTTTACACAACGGGACCTCAACATGAGGCAGCGCAAATGGATGGAGTATCTAGAGGATTATGACTTCCCTTTGCATTACCATCCTAGTAAGGCAAATGTGGTGGCTCATGTGCTCAGTCGGAAGTCACGGGGAGTATTGGCTAGTGTAGCTTCCCAAGAATGGCAGATGCTTGAAGTTGTGGGACAGTTTAGACTACAGTACAATGGTCAGGCTCAAGGTGTTTTGGGGAGTTTAGTGGCTACGCCTTCCCCATTGAGCAGGGTGATTGAGTCCTAGGGACAGGACATAGAGATATCGTTCATCAGGGACTAGGTACAGTCAGGTATAGGTGATGAAGGCTGGGCCATTCACATTGATGATAACCTTCGGTATAGGGGATGGGTTGTGGTTCCCCAGTTGACAGATCTGAGATACGAGAGTCTCAAGGAGTTTCGTTGCTCTTGTTTTGCAGTGAATCTAGGTGGCACTAAGATGTACCGAGATCTTCATCTTTAATATTACTGGAGTGGGATGAAGAAACATATGGCGGACTTTATTCAGCTGATGTTCCTATGTGTCACAGTAAATGCCGAGCATTAGAGGCCAACAGGTTACTATAGCCTCAAGTAGCCGAGCTAAGGGAACATATCACGATGATTTTATGTCTCACTTGTCACTAACATCGCAAAGCATGATGTGGTGTGATAGTGACTAGATCACCATAGGCATATTTTCTCAAGTTGTGCGTGATGACCTTCACACTAGAGGAATTCAGAGGTTACATATACACTAACGTGATTTCACCAGATCCCAAGTTTACTGGCCACTGGGAGGAGTTTCAGAGAGCCATGGGGAACACAGCTTGATATGAGCATCAAGCCATCCACAAGATGTATTATTAGTCGTAGACCATACAGTGTTTTGGAGGACATGTCATGGCATGCGCCCTGATTTTAAGGGTGGTCAGAGAGCATTTCACTCTTGGTAAAGTTCCAATTCTATAACAACAGTTATCAAGTGAGCATATAGATGGCACCCTATAAGGCTTTATATAGGAGGCCATGTCAATCTCCGATTTGTTGGACAAAGGTGGGAGAGAGGTCCACCATAGGTCCGGATTTGATTAGAGACACCTCTGAGAAGGTGGATTTGATACGGAAACATCTATTCATGGCTCAGAGCCAACAGAAGAGTTACACCAACAGACGGAGACGACCTCTAGGGTTTAAGGCTGATGATCATGTCTTCTTGAAGGTGATGCCTCAAGAGAGATGGATCAGTTCCCAAAGCCAGGGAAATCCATCACCGAGGTATATCTGCCCTTCAATACACTCAAGAGGGTGGGTACAATCGTGATACTCCGCTTGTCTTTATCAATGAAAGATCGTGTCCAAGAGGTATTCCATGTCTCCATGTCTAAGTACACTCAGATCCGACTCATGTAGTGGATTGTATGAAGCTTGTTATTGCTGTGGATGGACCTTCAAGGAGGGACCAAGGCGTACTATGGATACGGATCAGTTTTACAGGGAAAACTTTGAAGTCGTAAAGGTGTCAGGCAAGACCGCGTGAGTGGAAAGACAACATAGGAACGCCGATGACACGACGTGGTGCCACTTATCCTTCTTATTTAAGGACGCAGTACTTGTTTAGTCATTTGGTACTTGAATGATTGTCAGATATGCATGAGATTATAAGGGTATGTGTAATGCATCAAATTTTTTTGCTGTGGGGAATAAACCCAGAAAATGCAATTTTCCTCGAAAATGGTAAATGTAATTGTTATTGAAAGGCTGTGTTGAAACATCAAATTTTCGTGATCTTGATGATTTAAACAAACTTCACCGCTGGATTCGCTCTCGCGAAATTTAGATACTCACTACCTCATTGGATTCCGAGATAGCTTAATTTCAAGTATTTCAAGGAACAGTGCCTGAGGACACATGGAGTGGTGCCAAGATGGCACGACCATGTGATGCCACATGCAAGCTTGAAGTTCACATGGCATGAGAATCATGTGGTGTGGCATTTGTCACCTGCATGTGTCCATGCGTGACACGTGGCACATGGAAAATGAATCATATGAAGACACATGTCATGTGAGAGGAATAGGAAGTGAGAGGAAGCCTCTCTTGGATAAAAACCAAGAAACAATTTAGTGGTGGAGAAAAGGAAAAGAAAGAGAAAAGAAAGAAAAGGAAGAGGAAGAGAAAAGGAGAAAAAGAAAAGAAAGGAAGAAAGAAAAGAAAGAAGAGGGAAACAAAACAGAGAAGAGAAAAAATCCTCATGGGAAAGGGAAAAATAAAAAGTGGAGAGAAGAGAGCCTGTCAGGCACTCTCCGCCTCCCCTTGTTCACTAAGCAAAGTCAATAGGTCGATAATTAAAGTTGGTCTATCACCGAGAGCATGAGTAGGTGCCAAAACAAAAGAGCTGTGGTTTTCTCCTACAATCGGTTCCTCTCGATTCATGGTCATTAATGGTCGTGTGGTTCAAATTTCTAACTACTGGTCCGAGTTTTCGACGCTTAGACTATTTTTCGACGCGACCGGCCGAGTTTGAGGACTGCTTCATGGCTGAATTTATAGTGTAAAACCTGTGAAAATTTTTCATAAAAATGGCAAAATGGTAATTTTTTGGAATAGTCCTGAAGGAAAAGCTAGGATTTTTCTAGATCTCGAATGACGAAACATATTTTAGCATTGGAATCGTCTTGCGAAATCTAGCACCTTAGTTTACTTCGAGACAATGATTTTTCACGCATGAGATCACTGGCCAACCACGGTGCCATGTGGAACCTAACTTTCAGGATCATCGAGGCTGCTGTCACCTTCTTTAGTCGCATGGAGGTGAGTGGGTGTGTGTCTAGACTGAGCATATACGGTCACCAAACGTTATGCCCAGCACTCATGAGAACGCTTGAGTAGTGGAATGAGAGGAGAAACGGATCAAAACCAAGAGAGGAGGCTAGAAACAGCGGGTGAACTGGGAGAAATAAGAGGATGATTGGTTGCAAGCTCGGGCCACGAACCGGAGAAGGAGAAGGAACTAGAAAACTGAGAAAGAAAGAAAGAAATGAAGGGAAGGAAAGCTATGAGAGCCAAAAAACCTACTGGTTGCAAGGTCATGGATCAAGGACTTCATCTCCATTAAGCACAAGAGTATGGATCTCTCTCTCCTATTTGGTTTATTCCTTTTTCTGCAATGGAAATGGCATTTGGTTGAGTATGGCTGTGACCTCAATGGAGTGAGATTTTCTAGACAGGTAAATGTCATGGTTTTTGTGGGTGAGATGTTGTCTCGCTTTTTTCCTTCAACCCCATGATCAAGAGCCACATAACTCGTCATCACTCATAGGAATTGAATGATTCCAAATGCTGGGTAAATCCAGGAATCATAAAGAACATATGTCCCCAAAATAGTCTATCCAAACCGACTCCTTTCGGACATAGAAACGACCTGCTGAGAGCTATGTTCGCACTGCTTCTCGGGTCCCGTTTGAAAAACCAGGTGTTCTGCAAAAAACGTTGTTTCCACATTGTTCTTTGCTTTTTATCTGCCAATTCATAAATTTTGTGACTTTCTGGGGTTAATCTCTACACCCAAGCCAGATGGTATGAGGCTGAATCTAAAAGCCATTGTGAATTATGGATTGCTGTTTCTCGTTAAGAGATGATACATTGCCTTGTGTGTTCCAAATAATTTGGGACTATATAAAGCTACTTGAACATGGACTTGTCTTACAAAGAGTTCTGTGTTAGGGACTGATATATCATGTCTCAGCTCGGGTGTGTGAGTTGTGTCATTAAATTACTTAATTGAATGAACTGAGATGCATGTTTCGTGTGATGCATTGAATATGAATGTGCAATGCCATCTATAACAAAGAGATGAGTAATGATATTAGATTTCAAACATATGAACTACCGTGGTGCATTTAGACATATCGCTCATGGTACAACAGATGGTGTACGGTATATGTTATCCTATGTAGAGGTCATCTCGCATGCGGCATGGTGGTGGCGTACGCACATTCAGATTGCATAACGCATGACAAACGCCGTATTTCACGGTGCGGTGCATCGTCGCAAATTAACACCGCGTATGGTGTTAATGGTGCAGGCTCGGGAAATGGACAATGTCCAAGAGAGTCGCGCGGTTTATCGTAGACTGTCCAAAGGTTTCAAGTAAAGCATGACGCAGATCGCTCTAACGCTAATTAAAGCGGCGACGGAACTGCCAAATGCTTAATTAAAGCGTTAATCGGAGACTGCTTCAATGCCTCAATTAAAGCGTTTATCGAGACTATCCAATGCTTTGAATTCAAAAGGGCCTTATCAAAGATCATCCAATGCTTTTGAACAAAGTTTTAATCATATTTTTTAAATGGTTTAAATTAATAAACAAAAGATTTGTTTTGAAAATGGTCTGTGATCACGCACGAGAATCACATGCGTGTGATGAGCCTGGTTGACTCGGGATTTATTACCTAGTGGCACATTAGAGGATGGAGCCCGGAAAGGCTTGGTTCATGGGGCATGTAAAGTGTCATCTCATATATATATGGGGATTACAAAACCTTGATACATACCTGTTTAATAAGCTCAGGTGGATCAGTGACACGATCATTTGCATGTGCACCTAGGTAGGAGTGGTACTCAGAGGTCTGGGTTCTACTGGCGATTAGCTCACCCTGCTATGGGACCCCTTTCGTGCATGGGGGACACACGCAGTGCACGACTCTCCTTAGAGGCTCTGGATCTTAAAGCGCCTGATTGTGGTCTTGACTTGATGTTTTGTATATGTATTAGAGGACCGAGTAGTTTTAATACATATCCTGCTTTTGTATGTATTAGAACACACTGCTCCTAATGATGTGATATTGCACTAAGGTGTGATGTTGTTGTGCTCTAACTCTACTGACAAAGATAAGGGCATTCATGGTATTTATGAATTTAAAATGAGTGGTGAATGAGTCTCAACACATGAGACGATAGTGTGAATATCAGTGACACCCGCGATATTCATGACAGCCATGGGTCGATGTGTTGTCGACTAGGACCCCCTAAGCTGGGCGCCACATATAGCCGTGAATGACAATTTCAAAGTTGAATAATAATACAATACACAAATACAATAATAATAAGAATAAAAAACATAAGTTTAAAATTTTTTGACTGAGTCCGCATTATCAAGTACGGTGATATACCGACTTATGGCTCCAGAATGGCTAAACAGGTGGACTATTTTCAGGTAAAAATTGAAATTTTATAACATGTCAATGTGTTGTAAATATGTTCGCATATACAGATCGTGTTATATATATTAGCATGAATGATGTACCAGGAAGCTTTCCATATAATTATCCATGGTACATGGGCATAAAGTTTCGCGCATAATCGTTTGCGTAAAGTGTTCATTATACATATTACGAGATAAAATGCAAGACATTCGCATCAGATATGCAATGGGGCATCGACGAAATGGAAAGTGAGCTTAAAACCCGAGAAACGGAATTTTTGAAAATGGTAAAATGGTAATTGGTCAAAAACTAAAATTTTTCTAGATCTCTGATGACGAAACTTAACTTCACCGCTGGAATCGCCTCAATGAAATCTAGCTACCACGCTTTAATTTCGAGACAAATAATTTCATCGCTTTTCGAGGCACCCGTGTCGGGTACGATGACGGCTTCAGAGAGACATGTAATGTGAAAAAAGTCACCTACTAAAGTACCCATGTGACACATGTTGCATGATTAGTGAGAGGATGGAGATGAATGGCTTAGATTAAGCCAAGTGTCAAAAAGGCCCATTAAGTCACTTAAAGGGATAAGGATGGAATTAATTAAAAAGATTCAAATAAATAAGACAAAAACTCCATCTTCTCCATTGAGGCTATTGGAAAAACATGCAAAAGGTGTGGAGACTGGTTTTAGAGAGAGAAAGAGTGACTTCCTGTATTTCCTGCCGCTTCGACCGTTTCCGCTCTCATCGAAACAAGAAGCAAAGTTGTTCTACGCAAGTAAGGGCCACTGCGGGCACCGGGATTAGGAGTTCCGATAACCCAAGAGGTAGGATCTTTCCTACTTGGTTTATTCTTTGTCTAAGAGCCATTTTAATGGACGGGATTTGTCAGAGGTCTGATGGCCGTGTTTGGTCTCAAAATCTTGGACTGAGTTTGAGAAAATCTCATTAGGTGGGTTGTGAATGTTGGTTTGAGCCTGGCGTTCACTGCTCACGTGATTTGTTTTGTGATTTTTGTGTTGTCAGATTCAAAATGAATTGTTTAGATCAAGTATTAGCCCATGTGAGCTAATTTTGGTGTTATTGATTGTGAATTGAATAACATGAATTATGTGAATTAAATTTTGTTAATATATACATGTAAAATATATTAGCATGAATATTTTGGAAATGGCATAATGCATTCCATATGCACTGGGGCACCCTAGATGGTAGGTGTGAGTGCATGACATGAAAGAAATGAAAGTAAATGAAAATCTGGCCACATGTGAATTTCAAGAAAGATTTTCCGAAGAATTGCTCTCGAGAGTGGTCCAACAATTCATCTCTTATATGATTTAAGGATCGTTGGAAAATGATCCAAAGAATTACTGGGAGGGTAGTCTAATATATTTACCGAATCTCGGTAGTAAGTTTTCGAGGACAAAAGCTTTGTTTCAAAACCGTATTTTTGCTCGCAATCGTCTAGCATGTGTGAGGAGCCTGAGACTCGAGACACGGATCAGGGCATGTAGACACCAACTCTGATCATGTATTTGCTTGAGTGTGATTGTTTGCCATGACATGTGCACTTATGGGGAGCAACCCATATAGAATTATCACACGGGCATTGCTCACCTTGTCAAGGGATCATTATTTCAAGTACAAGGAGTGTACTGGTGAGGACGACGGGCCACTGTAGACTCCGCTTGTAAGAAAGTCGGATTGTGGCTTGCATTCATCAGGTATACCATGTATTGAAATTGTAAATATTTAATATATGTTTGAATTCAAGAATGACTTCTATTAACTCTTAAACCATGTAATATAAATAATGGGACATGTCAGATTGCAGGAGGCCCCCGTGCAAAGGAGACTTCACTGATTCAAGGAGTGGTGTTTCGTTACCAGACATCCACGAGCATTCACGGTTAATCTTGGTTATCAACGACTGGAAAATGGGGTGTCACAGCCTTGCACGTAGCCATGCAAACGACACATCGAGCTCCTGCTGGTGTAGAGTTAAAGATATGACATACCTAGGACTCGACTTTCGCACTAAGTTAAATCATACATCCATTGCATTGATGATATTGTGATGTGTGATTGAATTGTGTGCTTGTATGTTTGTGAGTAGCATAGGAGCAGTAATATTGAAATATTCGGGCTGGAGAAACATACCACCTAAGTTCAAGAAAAGCCTGTTTCGAGAAATTTTTGGGCAAAATAGTCCAGAATTAAACGAAATAAAAAATAAAAATTTCTGGACAGTAGAACCAGTTTTTGAACATAAAACATATTGTGTTTGTGAAATTTTGGAAAAATTAGTCCAGTTTTTGCACAAGAAAAAGAGTTTGTAATTAAACTCTTGGAAGTTTTGAATTGGATGAATTGCAGTGTTCAAGCTACTGCATCTTTAGGAGTAGCAAGGAGGCTATTGGAGGAATAAAAAAAAAACAAAAAAAAACAAAATATGTGATGAGAGGAAATTTTTTCTGGGTTTTACAAGCAGGTAAAACAGGAAAAAGTATTTAAAATAAATATTTGAAGTTATATCCGAAAATGAAAATATTTTTTTTTGTGGTCTTACAAGAGCTAGAACAAAGGAAAAAACGATGATTTAAAAAAGGTGCAAGAAGGCCGGCCAGCCATCGCCTTTTTATTAGTACGGGTCACGATACATCAGGACAGACGTGACATAGAGCAGCTGGGCACACGGCGACATGGCGCCTAGGCGCCCTGCGACACGGCTAGGAGGGGCCATGAGCAGCGGCGCGGCGCAGCCGCGCGTTTCTGCCCGCATGAGGGTGTGTCACGATACAAACGAACAGATCGCGGATAGAGGGGCAAGCCCGGGCGTTGAGACACGCCAGGCCTCATACGACGCCGCGGACACCAACACGCTGCGCGACATGGCTTCGCCTCGCGATACGCTTTGTATCATGACAAGGGAGGGTCGCGACACCACGCCAAAGCGCTGCGGCGGGCGCTGACACTACCGGGCGGGAGGCCACGACACGGGCGCCCGTGGCGCCTAATTTAACACGCTTCGTGGCACCGCCGCGGCACCACCCGCAACCCGGGCGCAACCCGGGCCATGAGGTGCACCGTGCACTCGACCTGGGTTTGACCTCGTGACAATATTTCGAGTCAACAAGCCAATAACTGCTCGCGACCACTGCTCATGAGCACTGCTCACGAGGTTTTCAAAATAAAATAAAATAAAATAAAATAAAAATGAAATAAAATAAATTTTTTTTTTGTCAAATATGATTTAATATATGAATTGTCTCAGACACTATGAATGCATGGACATAGTGTATAAAATTTTTCGTGATATGAATAAGTCTCGTAATGTGTTCACACCCCAGAGATACGATTAAACTTAACTTGTTATTTGACATGTGTAGATGGCTAGTCGCAGGCGAACGGGAGGTCGCCCACCAGATTTGACTGCAAAGCCTTGCCGAGGTCGTAGGGATTGCGCCATCGTCACTTGCATGCAAAGTAATAGTGAGCCGAGCAGTCAAACACCCTCCACATAGAAGCACATCATCCTCCATTGACCATAGAAGGAGGAATAGATGACATACGAGGCATCCAAGATATGGGTGTTGGTACTAAAAGGAAGGAAGATCCATCTTCTTCCAACTAGGGAAAGAAACATAAGACTTCTGTTTCGCACGGATCTCAAGGATAGGGCTAGGGTTATCAAGACCAAGGCCAGGATGGGGCATTTAGTTAGGCAGGGCAGATGATATGTTATTTATGCGACAACCTAGACACTTTCGACGGGATTTCCCACGGAGGTGGTGGGAATCCTGCAAGTCATGGAGCCACCTCGGCCCTAATCATAAGTGAGGAAGAGTTGGGGTGGTCACACTAAGCTAGCATGGTGCATACCATTGCCAACAACCCTGACATACGAGAGGATCGCCTAGACAGTGGATCCTGTGGAGAGCTCAGATTGGGCAGAACCCGGGGCCAATGACATGGGACAGAGAGGATACAAGATGTTCCTCCACAGCCCAAGATGCCAGAGGAGCCAAGATCGGCTTTGGGGTGGAGTCGCACGGGCACCTCCTGCTACACGTGCAGGCCGTAGAGGCTAAAGTATGGGCCGAGGCAGGACGAGGCCTACAGCAGGATCGCCAGGGGTTCAGGGGCGTGTCTATGCCATCACACCACCGACTAAGTCAATGCATCACCGCTATACAGCACGTTGCTTATCTCGCCTACGGGCAAGAGTGTTATTTGATTCTCGTGTCAGTATTCATTCATCATTGCATCAACCAGGATAGAGTCATTGCAGGTCGAGGGCCTGAGGAGCCTTGTATGTGAGTTCTCCCCTAGGGATTAGGCGAGATGGTGGATGATATGCGTCATGGTTACGCAGTTAGAGATCTCAGATTCTACTCACAAACGACCCGAGGGTCATGAACATGCCGCAGTTCGACGCCATCCTCGGGATGGATCGGGCCGACAAATTACGTATTCGACATCAATCAGGAGCGTAGAAGGGTTACCGCCACACGCAGGACGTAATTGTGTTGTATTTCGTGGGATAAACATGATATTTCGCCTGTGACGATGCACGTGATCCAGGCGTCAAGGACAAGCCGATAGTCAGCTAGCAAGCTCCACTCAAGGACGAGGTGAGACCGGACTTAGATTTGCGTCGAGTAGTCTGTGAGTATGAGGATGTTTTTCCGGATGAGCTACCTGGATTGCCTCCACAGAGGGTTGTAGACTTCGGTATCGAGTTACACCTTGGTACTTCGCCCATCTCTATGACTCCACATAGGATGGCACCAAACTGAGTCAAGGAACTCGTGAGTCTAGCCACAGAGCTAATGGACATAAAACGCCAGATCAACACTGCCCGCCGGGGCGCTCCATTCCGTTTGTGAAGAAGAAGGACAAGACCTTCGATCGCATTGATTACGTGCGCTTGAACAAGGTTACGATCAGAATTCCGTATCTACTGGCCGAGGATCGGCGACTCGCTTGATTAGCCGAGAAGAGCGAGTCTACTTCCAAGATGTAATCTTCAAGACTACCATCACCGGCGGGTTAGGAGATGCATATCCCTAAGACAAAGATTTAGGACGCCGCTATGGGCACTTTGAGTTTACGGTGATGCCCTTGGATTGAAGATTGCGCAGAGCATTCACGACCTCATGCAGGTATTCCAACCCTATCTAGATCAAGCCATTGGTAGTCAGGATGACATTTTAATCTACTCCTAGTTAGAGTTGGAGCATGAGGATCACTTGAGGATCGTTTTACAGTTGTTGAGAGATCATCAATTGTACGCCAAGTTCAGTAAGTGCGAGTTTTGGCTTACTGAGGTGAGATTTTTGGGACACCTGGTGTCAAAGATCACCATGTCGCTGAACCCGCAGAAGGTCGCTCGGTGATTTGAAGTCAGAGAGTCAAGTCGGCTCGAGATACGTAGTTTCTAGATTGGCCGTACTGGGCGTGAGATCTATTGAGGATTCTTCCTGATTAGCGGTAATTTGCGACGAGATTGACCAATGAGGTCAAGTTCGACGATGACCATGCGAGGGAGGCATTCCAGAGTCGAAGGACAGCCTACTATCAAGCCCTATCTGGAGTACCTTTAATAAGGGTACATAAGTGTATCAGGATGCTCGAGGGCCAGACTGGGATGTGTTTTGATGTAGTTCGGGAGGGTAGTAGCTTATGGTTCCCACAAATAAGAATCATGATAATTACCCCACACATGATACTAGCCATATCAGGTTTTCGCTCTTAGAAAGATTCGCTGCGCCATCATTTATATGGCTACCGGGGCCAGCTCTGCACTCGCATCATAAAAGTCCGAAGTATATTTCACGCAAAGGGACTCCTCAATATTAGGCAATGCAGATGGATGGAGTCTCAGATGACTATGACTTTACTTTGCATTACCACCCCGGTAAGGCAAATGCGGTGGATGATCTAATTCACCTAAGTCACAGGAGCATCAAGGTATAGTTTCCCTGAATGGCGGATGCTCGAGACCGCGGGGGACGCTTGAGCTTCAGTACCGCGTAGCCCAAGGCATCGCTGGGGAGTTTAGTGGCTACACCATCTCAACTGAGTAGAGTGATTGAGTCCTAGGGGCAGGATGCGGAGATAGTGTCCATCAAGGACCGGGTACAGTCAGGTATAGGTGACGAGGGCTGGACCGTCCATGCAGATGGTAGTCTTCTTGATAAATAAGGTAGTGGTTCTCAGCTTGACTGACAGAGAGAGTGAGAGATCCTCAGAAATTTCACCGCTTCTTTATTTCTATATCCAAGTGTGGGCACGCAAGATGTACCAGATCTTCGTTGTTAGTAATACCGGCTGAAACGAAGAGACACATAGTGACTGGTTCACGATATCTCACGCAGCCAAGAAAGTTAAGTGCCCAGCACCGGTTAGCAAGGCTATCGCCATCGGAGGTGGCTATGAAGGAGCACGCCACGATGGATTTTGGTGACCCACTGCCACGACACCGCAAGGATAGGATGCGATGGGTGATAGTGGACCGGCTCACTGCTCGACATTTTCTGGGACGCATGGACGACCTTCACATGGGAGAGATTCTGCCAGTTGTACATTCGAGAGATAGTCCGACTACATGGCAATTAATATCCATAGCCAGCTCTGATGCAGATCCGAGGTTTACGGTGCACTTTTGGAAGAGTTTCTAAAAGGCTATAGGCACATGGCTGACCATGAGTACAACTTTTCATCCACAGACATATGGTCACAGAGACCATACAGTGTTGGGGAGGACATGTCATGAGCATGTGTCCCGGATCATAAGGGTAATCGAAGCATTTCTTAGTAATTCGCCTACAACAACAATTATCAGGCGAGTATACAAATGGCACCATTTGAGGCATTATATGGGAGGCCATGCAGATCACCGATATGTTAGACCGAGGTGGGAGAGAGCTCCATCATTGGTCCTGATCTGATTAGAGACACCTCCGAGAAGGTGAGCTTGATACGACAACTCTTCCTCATGACTCGTAGCCCGTTGGTAAGAGCCATGTTGATGTACGACATCGACCCTTAGAGTTCGAGGCTGAGATCAATAGTTTTCCAAAGGTGACGCCAAGAGAGAGCCTCATTGCGTCAAGAAGTCACGAAGCCTATCGGCGCCCACGGCCCTCGAGATACTCGAGAGGGCAGCACCGTAGCCGCACGGGCCGGGGCTTTTTACCCGCCCAAAGAGGTCGTGTCCATGAGGTATCACGCTCCATGCTCCGAGAGTACACTCCAACCGTAAACATGTAAATGATTCGGGAGAGATCGAGGTCGACACGGACGGGACCTTCGAGAGGACTGTGCATTATGGATGCTCGGATCAGGTTTTGCGACGCAAGACCGTGAGGCTAGTGAGGGTGCCATGGTAGCACCGCGGGAGTGGAGTGAGCCAAAGTGGAGCGAGGACACGATGCAGGCCACCTATCCTTCTGTTTAGGGATGTGCACGTGGGTTTAGTCAGCGTTAATACTTAAATGACTAGTTTACATGCATGGTATAGTGCACATTGTATATGCATGTGATCTGCCAGGATTGTACTCGAATTTCGACGAAATTCTTTTTATGAGAATGTAAAACCCAAGAAAATTCTAATTTTTGAAAATGATAAATGGTAATTTTGGTCAAAATCTGAAATTTTCTAGATCTCAGATTTATCAAATGCACTTCAATTTGGAATCGTCTCACGAAATCTAGCTAACACGTCGACTTCGTCGACCGAGACACGAATTTCAATGCCGAGGCACCGTGCCTGGGTGTCGATGATCGGTTAGAGACATGTGATGTGACAAATACCTACTACAAGTACCTATGTGACACATTGTGATTAGTAAGAGGATGAGATGAATGGCTTAGATTAAGCCTAGTGTCAAAAGCCCATTAAGTCACCGAAGGGACAAGGATGGAATTCATCAAAAAAGATTCAAACAATGGCACAAAACTCCATCTCTCCTATCGAGGCCGCTGGAAAACGAGGTGTGAGAAATCGGCTTCGTAGAGAAAGAGGACTTTCTCTAGATTTCCTGCCTCGACCGCTTCGCCTCACTCCGAGCAAGAAGCAAAGTTGTTCCCACACAAGAAGGGCTACGTGTAAGAATCGATTTGTGGAGTTTCGATAACTCCAAGAGGTGTGGATTTTTCCTACTTGGTTTATTCTTTGCCAAGAGCCATTTTAATGGATGAGGATTTGTCGAGGCTTGACGGCCGTGTTTTCTGGCCTCAAAATCTTTGAACCGAGCGGAGAAAATCCCTATTGTAGGTTGTGAACAAAGTAATGGTTTCTGTGGGTTCACTGCTCATGTGATTTATTGGGTGATTTTTGTGTTATCAAGATTCAAAATGAATTGCTTAGATTGTTATTAGCCCATGTGAGCTGAATGTAGTGCTATTGATTGTGAATTGAATAACATGAATTATGTGAATTAAATTTTTGTTTAATATATACATGTAAAACATATTAGTAAAGAAATATTTGAAAATGGCATAATACATTCCATATGCACCGGGGCAATCTAGATCGATAGGTGTGAGTGCATGACATGAAAGAAATTGAAAGTAAAATGAAACCAAGCAGATGTGAATTTCACAAAGATTTTCCGAAGAACGCTCGGTGGTCCAACAATTCATCTCGAGGCGACCCATTAAGGATCAAGCTTGGAAAATGATCCAAAGAATTCACCTCGGAGGGTAGTCTAATATATTTACCGGCCCGCAGTAAGCTCGAGACAAAAGCTTTTGTTTTGAAACCCTTGCTCGTGATTTGGCGAGAAGCGTGGGTGTGAGGGAGCTCGGTGAGGACTCGAGATACTGGATCGTACGACATTCAAGCCTGATCAGCGTATCTTGCCGAGTGTGATTGCTTGCCATGACATGCACTTGTGTGGGGAGTAACCCATATAGGAAATTACACACGCATTGCTCACCTGTCGAGGATCATTATTTCAAGTACAAGGAGTGGGATAGGAGGACGCGCGCGCCACAAGAGGCCGTTGCTTTAGAAGAAAGCCTACTGTGGCTTTAGTATTCATCAGGTATAACATGTGATTAGAAATTGTAAATATTTAATATATGTTTGAATTAAGATCGACTTATTAACTCTTGAACCATGTATAGTTGGTTGGGATATGTTGTATTTTGGGTAGAGCTCCCCCGCACAAAGACGCCCACCCGATGTGAGCAGGCCGTTCGACACCACGAGCATTCCGCGGCCGACGGTCACAACACCCGGAAACGGGGCGCCGCCAAAGGTGTGTATGGTTATAATCATTCGTATCATTCTTAGTGAATGGATGGTGAGTTTCAAAGGTGACCTTGACTACGCTCCAATGGAGTCTCACGGTTTCATGGCATAATATATATATACACACGCAGGTTGGGTACAAAGAAGTAGTGATGATCCCCCCTTCCTAAGTTAAAAGACCTAGTAGTCACATACATGATCCCCGTCGATGAAAGCCTCAGAAAATGGTGAAAGGCATGTGGCATCTCTACGGTGAGAGAACCCGTAAAACTGCGTCTACAAATGCATAAACACACGGAATTTGATTAAAATCAAAATGGACATCGGGTGTATATCCAATGAGTTTGTTTATAAAACAAAATACTCTTTGAAAATACTGGATGAAACACCAATGACGAGTTTTCACACTTGGCATAAGCATGTGTGAGAGAATCGGTGAGGACTTAACATGGGGCATGATGAGTCTCATCTCATTTCATGGCATGTAGGATTCCATTTAGAATTGAAATATTCTTCATCCTCGAATGTTAATGTGTATTATCAGGTGAAATACGACATTATACGTGCACTTAGGCGGAGTAGCCCTTGTAGGAGTATCCCATCGGGCATTGCTCACTCCCATCGTGGGACCCCTTTAGGTGCAGATTGAGCACAAGCGCTGACCCTCATCTCGAGACAAAGAGGTGTGTGAACAAAGCCAATCTTATTGAGAAACCTTTTTGTAAGAAACTAGATTTTACATGTAATATTTGTATGTAAAAGAGAGAGAGTTGTACCTCGAACTCTTATGAACTATTTTGATAAATTTGTATATTTTTCTAAAATATATATGCATGAATGGATCCTGGTGAATGGAACATGATCTGGTGGTATCAAGATATGCGATACCCACAGGTATTCTGCGTGTTGACGGGTTGTCAACGGGACCCCCGGGGAAACCATAGATGACAAATTAACCTGGATGTAATATAATCTTTAGAGTCAAACCTTTCACCAAGGACATGCAATGGGTTGAATTTTAACTCATTTAATGTTAAAGCCATGATAAAACATGTTTTCTATTGTTAGGAAATATACATATATTCTATCGTACCAAGGTAAGAGAAGAAAATTAGTATATTAAAAAAGCAGAGAGATTTATTTCAACTTTCTATTTCGCGTCGATTTTATTTACAAATGTGGAGTAAGACCACATTTTTACATGCCTTCTTATAGATTCGGTCAACACATTCTTGATATGTTCTTGTATACTCCTTTTGTGATCAGATGTATGGGGCTTGAATTTCTTATACAAGGCGAGGGGGCCCGACCAAGGTCTCTCTTGCATCTCATACCTACTTTTACCACATTACAGCAAACAACTATCATCTAGAATCTTGGATGGATGAAATATGTTTATAGTTTGTAATCCGCAGGCCCCATTTTCACAACCCTTAAGCATTTAACCACCCTGGTATAGAAACTGACAAAAAGGGGCTCGGGAGGTAGGATTTCACCAAACCATGGAACTTCCTTATTATTCTCATTCCATGGATCCGTCATGTAATTATTAGTGATGCGAAAATAAGGAAAAGGACACCATCATTCTTTGAATCACATAAGCTAACCTCGCCATCTAACTAATTATTTCAGCTCAATATTCTCTTCCCTTAATTGACTTTCTTAGAATGACTTGAGAATATGGGTGTAGAGTAAGAGTGCATATTCACATCCATACGTGTGAGTGTATATATATATATATATAGAAAGAGAGAGCGAAGAGATTAATAATCACTTTTGATGTTATAAGTGCATTTATTTACCTAATGGAAGTTTATTTTAATTTTATTTAATGTAGATAGTAAATGAAAAAACATTTTACAGCATAGATAGATAGTAAAGGAGAAACGTTACGATGATCAAAAAGCCTAATAGGGTTTTTAACACACTTTCAAACTTGTCCTATTTTATTATTTTTGAGAATATTCTTTTGGAATAATTATATTTACATTGTAATTGCTACTAACAATCTTTTTTTATTTGTACCAAGCTTACAACCTTTTAATTGTACAATAGTAAAAGATTACTAATAAAAAATATGATTTATATTAGGATTTGACAAAACCTTTACCAAATCCTTATTATTACTATTGTAACATGCCCTAAGAAAAAGTGTAAGGTTTTTTCATTTGCCAGTTTATCTTTACTTTTCTTATTCTCTTTTTCCAATTTCAATAGCATGCCTAAAACTCTCTTTTAATAACTCTTTAACATCTTAGTTAGGTTTAATTTCCCTATATGGATATTTCTATTTGTAAGAATCTTTATGTGTATTCTCTAGTTCACGGTTTTTGGGGTAGTAGAGTGTTTTCTTTACCCTACGAGCTTTGTTTTTGGCCTTCTTGGCTCTCCTTGATACCCATGTATATGCTTGGGCTACCTTTCGACTGTTTTTTGCTATATGATATATTCATACTCTTTGCCGATAAAAAAAAAAAATCTATTTAATAGTTCTAATTTCATACATTTAGATCAGTTTGCTACAAGATAAATAATAAAATGCTTCATATAATATATTAATAAAATTTTACAAGATAAATAATAAAGAACTTATAGTTTTTTCTTCCTCGCTTTTCTTTGCTTTGGTTTTTTCACCTCTTTCCAAGTTTTTTTCCCATTAGGTTAGGTTTCTTCCCATTCAAATAGGTTTTTCCCTCCTTATATTTCCACCAAAATAATAAAAAGAAGATTTGATAAGGATTGTGTAAGACGCGAGAAAAATTCCAATTTTATGAAAAAGGGCAAAATTGTAATTTCAGTAAAAATCCGGAATTTTTCTAGATCTCAGATGATGAAACGGACTTCATCGTTGGAATTGTCTCATGAAATCTAGCTAACATGTCGAATTTCATCGACTCCGAGACAAAGCCTAATTTGCACGCTTTTCGAGGAACGAAAGGCCACGACACTGGGCGATTTTTGAGTGGCTCACGCTGTGCCACGTGTCAAGCATCAGATTCAGTCAACTTGAGCTCAAGGTGGGGCCCACGAGGACACATGGCATGATGTCATTGGGTAGAAAAGTCAAAGTGGTTGGGTTGAGTGGATAAGAAATCATCTCAACCAATAATAAGGTGACAAGTGGCAAGAGGGGGACCAAAAAGGAGAGCTTCTTCTCCATTTTTGGCCGTAAATCCTGCCGTGAGGTCGGAGGGAAGGAGCTTAGGTTTTGTGATTTTTAGGAGAGAAAACTCAACTTCTAGGATTCCGCCGATCGGACCGTCGATTTCTTCAAGCAAGAAGCAAAGTGGTTCTACGTGAGCCAGACTACGCGCGTATTCTGCTTAAGGAGTTTTTGACAAACTCCGAGAGGTAGTGGTTTTATCCTACTTGTTTTACCCCTTGTTTAAGTGTTTTGTAAATGCTTGAGCACTGGCAGGCCAGTGAGTGGCCGCCGATCCGTCCCAAATCTTGGGACCGGCGTGGTACTGGGAGACCTCGTCTGACAGCCGTGACAAGTGGTATGGACTGCTTGGGCGCTGGTCATAATTTATACACAAATTTGTTGTGTGCATGAGGCCTGGAATGGCTATGGAATTTTGCTCCACAAAGTGGAAACTGGCGTGCTGAGTAGGTCGCCCGCGAACAACCCACCGGTCTGAGCTGGGACCGGTTAAAATGGGGCCATGGTCAGGGTTCGACCGACCAAAACGCCCATGCATTTTGGTATTGAAATTGCTGGGCGAATGGCTTGAGTTGTGTGGAAATAGAGTTGATGCATGAATTTAATGTGTTAACCCGATGCCACAATTATACAAAATATAATCAGGTGTGCAGCTATTGAAATGGAATAAGTATACTTCAAGTGAGCAAATTTGGGTGTTGGTTGATAAACATTGAATAACATGCGTTATGCTTGCAAATTTGATAATATATGCATAATTGATATATTGTTATAAATTGTGTTGAAATGGCATGATGCATTTCATATGCACCGGGGTAATCAAGAAATTAGGTGTGTGTGCATGACATGAAATTGAAAGAAAAACGAACATGGTTGTGAAAGGAATTTCAATGGATGATTTTCCGGAGAATTGTGTTGGGAGATGGTTCAACAATTACACGTCGGAGGAGCCCATGAATTGTTTAGGAAGGTTCTCCAACATTATCTGCCCCTGAGGGTAGTCCAATACTTTTACCGAAATCTCTGTGAGTGTGTTTTCGAACAACAGTTTTGTTTTGAAAAACTGTTTTCTCCTACATGACTTAGGCAAGTGTGAGGGAGCCTATGAGACTCGAGATATGGGATCGGGGCATGTAGAAATTCACAGGATCACGCATTTACTGGGAGTGTGTGTTTACATTGGATCATTGCATATGCACTTTCAGTGGGGAGTAACTCATTTAGGGTAATTCCACTACCGGGCGATAGCTCACCCTGTCGAGGGAATATCATTTCGTGCACAGGGAGCGTTCGAGAAGACGACTCATCTTAGAGGCCGATTTCAAGAAAGCCGGTCAGGGCTTTGATGTTTCGTATAACATGTATTAGGAATTGTAAATTTTAATATGTGTTTATATTAAGAGTAATGTAATAACTCTTGAACTATCGAATATACTAAGTTATAGCTTTGATGAGTATTGGTATATGGGCCCAAGAGGCCATTTTTATTCGTGTAATGTGGTCTTAAGTGATATGAGACGATAGATTTTCAATGATTGATCTAAGTTGTCAACTGACACCGGTTTGGGGCTACAGATTGATGGGTCATAAATGGAAAAGGGTTATAAATTGTGCTTTTTTTGGAGTTATAGGACATATATATATATAGAGTTTAAAGATAATGGTAATTTTGGGTTATAGATTTTCTTATAATAATTGTGTTTGAAATAAGGAATGAAATTAATGACATTCACTAAATAACTCTTTGTTAAGAATTCTATGAATTTCAGTTATATGAAATTAATGACGTTCAATGAATAATTTAATTCATAACATTCAATGAATAATTTAATTCGGAATTTAATGAATGATTTAATTCGAAATTTAATGAATGATTTAATCTTAATTTAAGGGTTTGGGAAGCTAAAAGGTTTGGCATTCCAAAAGGCCAGTCTCTTCTTTATGCTGCTATCAGTATTTCGCAGGTGCATCTCAAAAGGTCATCCTAGCCCTTCGAAGTTTTCCTTCATTCGTCTCATTTGATAGCGAACACACGTCTCACTGAGCGTGCAATGCCATTATTTAATATTCGACAACCGCTTTATCATAGGAGACAGACGCCTGGGAATATCAAACCAACAATGGAGAAGACGAATTTGTCTTTAATAAATTATTAATTGACAATATCAAATGTTCTCTACTTTGGTTTTATTTCTCTTCACTTTTTATTACTTCACTGTTATCGGGCGTTATTCAAGCAATCCATCTTTATGCAAAAAAATTCCTTTTCTAACAATCGTACATGATCAAAGTTAAATAGGAATATTTTCTAGGATAAAGTATTAAACCATTATTGCAATGAAGTGTTCTATAAAAATGCAAAATAAAAATTATGTGGCAAATTATCCTCGCATAAAAAAATAATTATGAAAATTTCATATATGCCACCCACTTCCACGCTTTATGCTTCCGTCTAAGTAATGTATGGGAAGGTGAGGTGTTATAGCTAGAGTGGTTGTTTGCATGACTATCGAATGATAGTTAATAATCGATTATAAATTATTGTTTCGTGGTGCAGCTGATTATAATATATAGAAATTATAACAATATATAACACAAATTAAAACATGAACTTTTTATTTAACCATAAATAATATTATTTCATAAAATAAATAGCCTTAGTGAAAATTTTCTAATTATCTTTTGTAATATTATTATTTATAAATTTATGAAATACATTTCATTTTAATGATTATTTATAATTTCATAAATAAATAAAAATTAATGGTTATAATCATAAAATAAAATATCATTATTTATAACTATAAATATTTTATTTATTTCTATATATTACTTTTGTATGGTGATAAATTTTTCATATTATTATATAAGACCATACAAAATATTATAATATTTTATATTATTTATAATTTATGAATTAATTTAGAATATTATTTCATAAATAAAAAATAATATGAAATTATACAAATTTAACCATAAATAGTATTATTTCAGAAAATAAAATAAAATATTTATAGTTATAAATTTTTATCATTTCATTATTATTTTGTATTTAATATAAATATGAAATAAATTTAGAACTACAAAAATTCATATATTATTTTACTATAATTTATAAGCTATAATATTAAGAAAATCCTAAAAGAGGACTAAAAAAGGAAATTTGCTATTTTAATAAGAGAGCGTAATAAAAGCTACCATTTGTAGCTTTTTCTGTCATTACATCTATTTAATCCCGATCAACTATCGCAAATTCTAAGCAAGTATTTACTAAGCAGCCTATGTGTTCATCGAGATGAATCACCTATCACTCCAACTGCTCTCTTAAAGTCTATTTGTAACACTCTAAATTCTAGTCGCCGACATGTTTAGGTATATTAAAAGCCAAATAGAAAATTTTTATGAAATAAAACGAGACTGAAGGAATATTAGAGACAAGGGTAAAGTGGTCATTTACCATTGAAGGACATAAAAGACATAAAACAATAAGGTTATATGCAATTATGGAAAAAATGAAAAAAAATGTTTAAAAATGCAAAGGCCAAACATGGCCTTAACAAAACAATTAGATAAGAGCAATTGGTCTCTCATTTTTGAGAGACCAAAAAAAAAAACCATGTAGAGAACAGAAGGGGAGTAGTTAAGAAGAAGAGAAGAGGAAGAGAAGAAAAGTTAAGAGAAGAGAAGAAGAAAGGAAGATAAAAAGGTATGGAACTATGACTATGAGTATGGATCTTGGGATTTTCAGATGGATACATGTTTTGGGGTTGTAAGAACCCAACACTGTAATGAATTTTTGTATGGAAATCATCACAACCCCTTGCTTGGGTTTTGTTAGCGAGGACCTAGAGTTCTATTACATGTTTTCGGGGTTCTAAGGGTTATGCAAAGTATGAACATGATTGTTCTTGTTCTAGGTTTTGATAGGAACCCCAGATTTCTTGAAGCTGGGTTGAGTAAAACCCTAGGGCCTTGTATAAGATATGAATAGAAAGCATGCTTGAGTTCACTAGAAAGTGTATAAGATGTGTATTGAAAGATGATTTGAGTATAATTTATACATAAAGATGAATATGGAGTGGTTTTTGAAGTGTGTATTGATTATTGAGTTGATTTGGGCAGCAAAATATGGTGTATGAGACAAAAACCACCTTCTCGACAATTTTCAAGGGTGGTACCGGTACGACCGCAGTGGTACCCTGCATTCACTTCGTTCTCAACCATCTGCACGGCATTCTCGCTTCATTTTGGACCAAAGGTTTGTATTTTGGCCATAATCTCTGCTCATTTCTTTTATCTAGATTTGAGTGATTCAAGTAGCTAATTAAACTAGACTTCCGGAGGAGACTAAAATGATCAGAAATACATCTCAAATTATGATTCTAAGAGCCCGTAAATTCACTCAAAGGGGGCTATTTTTCAAGCTCAATTTCTGTCTGGGCTTTTGATCATAGAGTAAATCCGGTCAAGAGACATAACTTGAGTTTCGGTGCTCCGATTTGGGTGATTTCAGTTGGAGAAGAACCCTTAGCACCTTAGCTTCAAAGAAGTACAAAGAAACAATGTCAAATGTGAAAGTAAGATCCCTAAAAATGACAAAAGACGGTGGCCGCCGCCGCCGCTACTGTGCTCATGAGTTGCTGATTTTCACACGCTTGCAACTTGCATAACTCCTTCGTTAGGACTCCATTATGGGTATTCTTGGACTATATGGAAAGCTCATTGAGTCTAGAATCTAACCATATGTTATTTAATGGCACTTGGTGCCCACATCTTGTCTGAAAATTGAATTGTTATACCAAGTGTACTAATCGCCAAGCTAAAGCACTGAATACCCGGTAAGAGCCATGTGTGATATGAACAAGAAATTCAATATGAATAGACGTGTTCATGAAACATGAATATGATATGGAAAATGAAAAACGAATCGAACATGAATATGAACATGAAAGGTAATATGTCATGAACATATTATCGTGGTTAAGTTATATATGATTATTATCACATATAACCAGAAAAAGATAACAAATGATAGGAAATACATGAATGAACAAGTGATATCCAATTAAGAATGTGACGCCCGATCCGGGTCCGTTTGACTAATTCAATAATCATGAATACAAGTGGATGCTCTGGGTTACCCGACGCCATTTCGTAAAAATCGGGCAGAGTCTCCTTTGTACGAGGAGCTCTACCCAAATACATCACTTGCATGAAACCTGTCCCAAGCAGTTCAATATAATTACAACATGAGTAAAACGACCACTTGGGCCCAATAACAATACTCATCATAATATAAACCAACTATATCCAATAGTTTCAAAAGAGTTAATCAATTCTCTTTTACACAACATATATTAAAATTCTAAACATTCTAATACATGTATACATCACAACCAATCCCGCTTCTAAACCCACTCTAAGATGAGCCGTCCCTCGCACGCTCCTCGCACTCAGAAAAATAATATCCTCGACAGGTGAGTCAATGCCTGCAGTGGAATCGCCTATGGGCTACTCTCCACCTAAGTGCAGTGCAATGTTCCAAAGTAAACACACATTCAAGCAAATTCGTGATCCTACTTGAATGTCTACATGCCATCCCCATGTCTCGAGTCCTCACCGACTCCCTCACACTTGCCTAAGCCATGTATGAGAAAACATCATTTTCAAAACAAAACCTATTTGTTCTGAAAATATACTACCTTAAATATTCTAAGAAAATATGGGACTACTCTCCCTCCCAGCGAATTGGTCAGCGAAGCCTAAACACTACGGTCCTCATCCTAAATGATCTCTTGGCCCATCTCCTAACCCAATTCCCTCCCATCATCCGTGAAATTCCTTTCGCAACCATGTTCGCTTACAAAAACCATGTCATGCACTCACACCCTTAACTTCTCTAGTTACCCAAGGCATATGAAATGCATTATGATGCCATTTCAAACAACTCATATAACACATGTAAATATATTATTACATGCATATATTCACAAAACATTCAATTCACAATCATGTTTCATGTAAATTCCTCATTTCCACACATCAACATTAGCTCACTTCACTAATGATCAAACACGAGTAATTTAAATAAAATCATCTACAAACACATATTTTCACAAAAATTCGTGGTCACTATTCCTGTGAAATGTGAAAACCCTAGGGCTTACTTGCCCAACACTCAACAATTCATCTAAGCTCACTTTGTGAACCCTAGCATTTCTCAAACAAACACCCGCCCCATACACATCAAAGCATACATTTTCACATGTTCTGCACAACTAGGAACCCAATAGCCTGGGTGGACAGCCACTTTGATCGTCCACATAGGGTTTCAAAATCCAACACCCTGCTCCAAGACTGGAACCGATCAAATCCGCTTCTCACAAAATTCAATCGACTCAAACATTTGCAAAGTATTTAAAAGAGGGAATAAAACCCATGTAGGAGAAACCCCTACCTCCCTGAGTTTGAAAAACCCTAATCCGGGTACCCACGTCAAGCCCTCTCCCCGCGGCAGCAGCTTCCTCCTTCTCGTCCCGAAGATCGCCGGGACTGGCCTGACATCAGATTTCTCTAGAGAGAAGGAAGACTCTCTCTCACTAAAACTCAAATTTCGATCTATTGGTTCTCCCCTTTTTGGTTTCCCACGTTTTTTCTTCTTTTGTTAAGTGAAGAAGACACACTATACATGTTTTGTCTTTACTAGCCTTTAAACTTCTTCCAAAACGACATTTTATGTCCCTTCTTCCCAGCTTTGATATCCTACCATCCTCTACCGTCCATTTCATCATTCTCTACTCATGCCACTTATGGCACATGAGTACTTGTTATATGTGACTTTCGTCAAGATCACTGCTTTACTAAGACCGAACGCCGATGCCTCGAAAAACGGTCAACTCCGACCGGCCTCTTTAATTCAACGTAAATTTTACGTACTAGCTAGATTTCGTGAGACGATTCTAACGGTGCAATCCGTTTCATCATCTGAGATCCAGAGAATAAATTTCAGATTTTTAATCGAAATTAACAATTTTGTAATCGAAATTACGATTTTGCCCTTTTTCCAAAAATTGGAATTTCTCGGGTCTTACAAAGAAGGCTATGAATAGATAAAGACCTGGTAGATCTATATAAATGATATGAAGACAGAATGTGATTATGGGATCTACATGAAGTTCTATTTGCGGAAATATATATATATATGTATATACATATTCCGCTTGAATTATTGTTATTCGTAATGTTTGTTCTCCTGACTCTATTCTTTATTTCTAAGTATTTTTGTAGTTTACCAAGTAACTATGAAATGAGTACATGAATGAAAGTATATGAAACGAAGTACATAAATGATGCGATATAAATGAGTACATGAATGAGTATATGAAACTAGCACGCAAATGAGTATATGAAATAAGTACATAGATTGAGTATCTTTGAAAAAGATAATACGAAAGCGAATATGGAATTGAAATGTATATTTGAAAATGTAATGAATGTGAATGATGATAAGGATTCGGATTCATCAAACTAATCATAAATGTGAATACGAAGTGAATATGGAATTGAAATGCCCGAGTAAATCGCTCCATTGATCCTCCAACCGTCGAGTAAGGGATTCGTCGCGACACTTTTGAAAAACGAAAATTTAATAAAACCGAACAAAATGTTTTGAGAAGGATAATTGAAAAATGCCTGAGGCAAACCTGCTCCTATTGATCCGCCAATCAGGTCTAGCTCTGATTCGTCGCGACACTTTTGAAAACTTAAAATTTAATAAAACGGTAACTAAATGAATTAAACTGTATCGCCTTAATTTGACCCCGTATGTATTTTGATATGACTTTGATATGTTTTTACTTGCCATTGTAGATGTATAAGTTTGCTTTGAATATGATCTGACATGTCATACATGTAGAAGATATGAATTGACACTTGTAAAAGACATGACACATGGAAGTGATACAACCGTGATAATGATATGGAATCTGAAAAGGGATGAAACCTACATGTGTAATATGATATGAGTTAGAAGTCACATACGAACAGTTTCGCGAGAAGTGATATGAAAGTAAAATGGTAAAAAGACGTGACGACGACATCGTTATCGGGTCGTTATTGTTTATATGTTCCCACTAAGCTGCAGCTTTCAGCCCTTGTTCAATCCGTAGGTACCGAAGAGGAGATAAAGAGGACAGACATGTCATACCAAAGAAGACGAGCCATTCAAAGATAGGTGTCACCAAAGACCGTTTTCGTAATCCTCGATGCTCGTATTAGACATATATATGTATAAGTGTTTGTATATAAATGGACTTAGTGATATGTGTATGATTTTGATGGACACCAATCCTGGTAGTTCTTTTGTATATGTAAGTGATTTTGGTTATTACAAAATTGTTCAGATAATTCCACAGTGTACAAGTTCATTCCTCAAAAAAAATAAAACAGTAAAGAGTCCCAAGATATAGGTCTCACCCCATCTTGCCCCGATCCTCGCTGTTCCAAGCCCACCCAACTGGCGACAAGTTTTGCATCGTGTTTCAGTTTAGCGTTTCTCGAAAAGCCTAGTTTAGGCGATTCTAGATAGAGTATAAGATAGAAAAGATAGAAAAGCATATGTATAAAATGTGCCGGGCTCGATGTGGATGTCCTTATGTTCCAGATGTATGGATCAGCCCTTCGAATCCAGCAAAGAAGTCAAGTTGAAGCACCCCAGGGAACAAGGGTTACCAGCTTCTGATCCTTAAGAATCCATTAGAAGTAAGAGTCACGTTCCAATTGAGCCAAATGAAAATAAAATATAAGAAGTGACATCTGTAAAAGACATGAAAAGAAAGGACTCGACATGTAACATGCAATGATTAATATGAATTTCGATACCAAATTTTATAAGGAGAGGAGAATCAACACCTCGAAATATACCCTAGTCATTTTCGACATGTTTAGTATACAGTTAAATAGAAATTTTCGAAATAAAACGAGAGACCCAGCGTAATATTGTGAGACAAGGGTAAAGGTCATTTGCTACTGAGGATATAAAAAAGGCATAAAACAATAAGGTTATATGCAATATGGAAAATGAGAAAATGTTTAAAATGCAAAGGCCAATGATGGCTCAACAAAACAATTAGGATAAGAGCACCGGGTCTCTATTTTGAGACCAAAAACCGTAGAGAGAGAAGAGAAGGAGAAGAGGGAAGCAAGAGGGAGAGAAGAGAGTTAATAGAGAAGAGAAGAAGAAAAGAAGATAAAAAGGTATGGAACTATGATTATGAGTATGATCTTGGGATTTTCTTATGGATACATGTTTTGGGTCTTAAGAAACCTAACCTCAAGTAATGAATTTTTGTATGGGAAATCATCACAAATCCCTTTGTTTAGGTTTTGTTATGAGATGGTACTCTGCAGTTCCATTACATGTGTTTTGGGTTCTAAGTATATGCAAAGTATGAACATGATTGTTCTTGTTCTAGGTTTTGATAGGAACCCTAGATTTCTTGGAAGTTTGGCCGAGTAAAACCTCAGCCTTGTATACAAGATATGAATAGAAAGCATGTTTGAGAGTTCAATAGAGCGTATAAGATGCAGACAAAGCATGACGAGTATAATTGAGGTTACAAGATGAATACGGAGTATTTTGAAGTGTGTATCGATTATTGAGTTGATTTTGGTAGCAAAATATGGAAAAGGAGACAAAACCACCTTTCGACAAATTTTCGAAGGGTGGTACTGGTACCGAACAGAGCGGTACCGGCACCACTTTGTTTTGTCAACCTGGGCACGGCATCGGCATTCCCCGTCTATTTGGACCGGTGTTTGTATTTTGGCCATAACTTGCTCATTTCTTATCCGATTTGAGTGATTCAAGTAGCTAATTAAACTAGACTTCAAGGAGAACCAAACATCATGAAATAGGCGCCTTCAAATTATGACTCTAAGTAGCCCAGAAATTCACTCAAAGTGGGGCTATTTTCAAGCAAATTTCTGGTTCAGTTTTGATCATAGAGGCCCTAAGCCGTTTAGGACATAACTTGAGTTTCGGTGCTCCGATTTGGGTGATTCCAGTTGGAGAAGAACCCTTAGTACCTTAGCTTCAAAGGAGTACAAAGAAATAGTGTCAAATGTGAAGTTAAGATCCCCAAAAATGACAAAAGACAGTGGCTGCTGCTGCTGCTGCAGGTTCTGCGAGTTGCTGATTTTTATGTCACAACAGAATCGTATAACTCCTCTGCTAGACTTCATTATGGGTATTCGACTCTATGGAAAGCCTATTGAGTCTAGAATCTAACCATATGTTAGTTTTAGTGGCACTTGGTGCCCATTCAAAATTGAATTGTTATACCAAGTGTACTAATCGCTTGGTTAAAGTTAATTGGAATACCTGGTAAGAAAGGATGTAGATATGAACAAGAAATGCAATATGGTTAAATGTAGATATGAACAAGAAATGAACACATAATGTGGTTAAGTTATATATGATTATTAATACATATAACCAGAAAAAGATAACAAATGATAGGAAATACATGAATGAACAAGTGATGTGCCCAATTAAGAAGACTATGAATAGATAAAGACCTGGTAGATCTACATAAATGATATGAAGACAGAATGTGATTATGATCAATTATGAGTTCTATTTGTGAAATATATATATATATATATATATATATATATATATATATATATATATATATATATATATATATATATATATATATATGCATATACATATCGATTTGAATTATTGTTATTCTAGAATGTTTTTCCGACTTCCTCTATTCTTATTTCAAGTATTTTGGTAGTTTACCAAGTAACTATGAAATGAGTACATGAATGAGTATATGAAACGAGTACATAAATGAGTATATGAAATGAGTACATGAATGAGTATATGAAACGAGTACATAAATGAGTATATGAAATGAGTACATGAATGAGTATATGAAACGAGTACGTAAATGAGTATATGAAATAAGTACATAGATTGAGTATATCTTTGAAAAGATAATACGAAAGTGAATATGGAATTGAAATGTGATATTTAAAACTAATGAATGTGAATGATGATAAGGACGAGATTCACCAACCAAATCATTATAAAATGTGAATATGAAAGTGAATATGGAATTGAAAATGTAGCAAACCGCCCATTGATCCGCCAACCGAAGCCGAAGCCTGGAGCCCGGTCGCGACACTTTTGAAAACGAAAAATTTAATAAAAACCGTACAAAAATGTTTTGAGAAGATAATTGAAATGCCTGAAAGTAAACCTGCTCCCCGCTTCGATCCGCCAACCACGAGCCTGATCTCGTCGCGACGCCGAAAACGAAAAATTTAATAAACGATAACTAAATGAATTAAAAGGTGTATCGCCACTCAATTCCTATATGTATTTGATATGACTTTGATATGTTCCGATTTGCCATTGTAGATGTATAAGTTTGCTTTGAATATGATCTGACATGTCATACATGTAGAAGATATGAATTGAAACTTGTAAAAGACATGACACATGGAAGTGATACGACCGTGATAATGATATGGAATCTAAAAAGGATGAAACCTACATGTGTAATATGATATGAGTTAGAAATCACATACTTAATAGTTTGCTTATATGCATATGGAAAAGTAAAATGTAAAAAGATCAGGACGGACGATTATCATATCGTCGTTATTGTTTATATGTTCCCACTAAGAATAAAAGCAAGACGTGTTCAATCCGGTAGGTATCAAGAGGAGATAAAGAGGATATGACATACCACCACAAAGACGCCATTCGTAGATAAAAGCTCACCAAAGATCAAGTTTCCGTGATCTCTAATGCTCAGATAGACATATTGTTTAAAACTTCACAAAGAAGTGTCCTGATGATCTGCAAGAGTAAGACAGATTTTGATGCACACTGTCCAGGTTTTAATAATGCAAATGATTTCTTATTGTTACCACAAAACCACTCAGATACTCGTTGCGCATAAGTTCTTCAAATTTTCAAAAAATAAAAACAAGTGCAAAGAGTCCCAAAGATATGGGGCCTCACTCCCTGACCTCTGCCTTCTGATCCGCCTAATCTGCCCACCGAGAACTCCGGCGTGACACTATTTCACATAACTCAAAATATTTTTTATTAATTTGAAACATGTCATCTAATAATTTGTGTATAATATTTATTATAAATCATTCATATATTTATTTAATTATTTTATAAACAATCATTAGAAGATAATAAGATAAAAAGATGTTCTCAAAATACCCTATTTTTCTTTAATTAGATCACCTTATTTTATAAACAATCATTAGAAGATAACATAAACAATCATTAGAAGATAACATATGAAAGGGGATCCCACGACGAGGTGAGCAATGCCCAGTAGTTGAATTTTACTACATTGGGTTACTCCCCACCTAAAATGCACATGCAATGGCACATCCCAACATCCGTATTCCATACAATTTACAATTTGTACATGGAATAATTTATATCATGCATGAAATGTTTCCATGCCCATACCCCGAGTCACTCGTCGACTCCTTCACACATGCTTATGCCAAGTGTGGCAATCGTCATTGGTAATACTAATGACACCCATATACCAAGCTCCTTTGTCTACCACCAACACCCAATGCAATTTGCCAATGGGTAAACTAATCCCGAGCCTAATCCCGACTCCTATCACTCAACTCTAGGTCTAAGTGTAAACATGATAGTGTGTCTTCTTTTTAGGCAATGTATTTTCTACTTACACCGCGTGTCTCTTAAAAACCACGTAACTTTCTCCGAATCACACCGCGAGTCTCTTAAACCCATACAGAACTTTTCGGATAATACCGCGGGTCTCTTACACCCACACAGAACTTTTCAATTGAGGGGACTAACAACCCCTTTCTTGCTTCACCTAACACACATTAATTACTTTTCATTTTATGATTTGAACTATGAGTCTTTATCGATGTAGTCCCAAAGACAAAACTCAACCCACATTCACCAAGAGTAGCCGAACAACCATACCGCTCACCCACACCCGACTCTACGCGATGTCACCGCGCATTACGAATGCAATGATGCCAATTCATATGTCCAATTCCAATGGCTCATATTAATAATTATATTTCATATAATTCAACAATCATGTTGCCAACAAATCAATTCTAAAGACGTATTAACATATATTTTTCCACACATTCCAAGCCATTCATTTTAAGTAATATCACGATATCTAATTCAAGAAAATTCACATGTACAATTTCAAATTCAACAAGCAATTTCGATCGCTTAATGTACCCAAATCACCGTGGCCGTCCATGACGACCCTCTGATCGCACTCCGGGCTCTACCTCGTGGAATCGAGAATGTGACCCCCATTTCTCGGGGTCCTGACACCGTCAACTCGCTGGAAACCTCGTGTGTCTTATATCATGAGACCCATACATGAATAAAAATGGCCACGCTGCACTACTACATCCATACTACCAAATGTATATTTTATACAAAAATAAGTGAATTTACAATTTGTTTTGATTACAATTATCCAAAATCAATCTTTTACCCGTGATTTTTACAAAAATACATAACAAGGCCACATATGGCCATTTCTTCGTCTTCTAAGACTCCTGATGCGGTCCCATCCCCAGTGAACCTTCGCACTAAATAATTTTTCTCTTCTATTGTGGTGAGCAATGCCCAAGAGTGGAATTATCCTACACGGAAAGCTACTCCCTCAATTCCAAGTTGCTCACAGAATGGTAAACCAAACATTTAAGCAAAACATATATGTTCCTACTCAAATGTCTACATGAAATGGATGAAAATGTGACTCACCCTTTCCCACTTCTTGAGCCCTCACTGACTCCCTCACGCATGCCTAAGCCAAGTGTGAGAAAACACTGTTTTCAAACAAAAGGTTTTTATTCTTGAAAACATAATACCGAGCTCGCAAAATCTATCGACAACCCTCCGAGGTGAATTGGCCGGATAACTTTCTCCTCGAATACCATAGGTCCTCCTCCGAGATGAGCTATTGGACAACTCTCCAAGGCAATTCTTCGTAAAATCTTCCTTTGACATCCATTTAGCAACCACATTTTTCATGTCATGCACTCACACCTATTATTCTAGGTTACCCCAGTGCATATGAAATGCAATATGCCATTTCACAACAATTCATGTTAATAAATTAAGCATGCATATACTAACATAATTTATACACAATCATCATGTTATTCATTCATACATATCAATAACATAAAAAAAATTAGCTCACGGGCTAATATACAATCCAGTATCCATCTCTGAACCGCCATAAGCATCACACAAATAACATAACATGTTATTCAATCAAGCACACATATTCACACTCAAGGCCACACATAAATACCCACGATCACCGGATCGCGAGAAACCACTTTAGGGATTTCTTCACTCAGTCCAAATCTTTTGGAACTAAAAACACGGCCATCCATGCCTCAAGATATCCCCATTCATTAAAATGGCTCTTAGCCAAAGAATAAAACAAGTAGGAGAAAACCCTACCTCCCGGAGTTGTCGAAACTCCATAAAACTGGTACCCACGCATAGGCCTTGCAGCGTAGACCAAATTCTCCTCTTGTTCCGACGAGAACTGACAATCCGATCATCGGGAATTCTAGAGAGAATGTAGACACTCTCTCTCTAAAATCTCTCATCTTTTCTCGGTTTGCTATCCCCTCTTTTCCTCTCCCCAAACTACTGGGACTTGATCAAGAGGACTTTGGTTCTCTCATGCCAAGTGTCCATTTCTCGATCGACACCTTAGATTACCCCATCACCTTATCTATTCACATTGATTTCCTTCTAATGGCATGAAGCCATGTGTCTCCATGGACCACTCACCGCTATTCGACTACCATACCGACACGGTTCACTCGGAGCCACTCGAAGCCAGCGCTAAGCGTCCCGCGCACCATCGTCTACGCCGAAAAATGTGAATTCGACTATCTTGGAATTCACGAAATTTGACGCGGGTAACTAGATTTCACGAGACGATTCCACAAAGGAAGTCCGCTTTCTTCATCCGGTGATTCAAAATTCCGCATTTCACCAAAATTACCATTTTACCATCTTCGTAAAAATTCAGAATTTTCATTTATTAGAATCCACTGGCCATTTCCTACCACACCACCCAAAACCATTTCTGCTGGATTTTTAGGACAAGAAATAACTAAGTAGGAGAAGACTCTACCTCCTGAGTTGTCAAAAACTCCACACACGGCACCTACGCAGAGTCTTTATAATGGGGATCAACTTTGCTTTTTGTCCGCCGGATCTCGACTAATCGACCGTCGGAAAATCTAGAGAAAAGGTAGACTCTCTTCTAAAACTCTCTCTCCTTCCTTCCCGCTCTCTTTCACTTTTCCTTCCCCCAAACCTGCTGGGTCAAGATCGGGTCAATAGAATTGTCTTCTCTCTTACCACTAGTCCACTTCTAAGTGGCTCTTTGGATTACGCTCTATCCACTTATCCTGAATAGTGGATTTCCTTCCACTTATCCTGAATAGTGGATTTCCTTCCACTCATGAGATGCCACATGTCCACATGGGTCCCACTTGAGCTTAATGTTTGATTTGCTCCTCACTTGACACGTGTCTTGTAACACCCCGTCTCGAGAGAGTGTACAATACAAGTTACTGTAGGGGTGTATAAGAGTACCAAGTGTCACATTGTAATATTTTGGAGATGAAATTATGGAATGATAAAATTAGGAACCCAGAATTATGGTATTAGAACAAGGATAAAATTGTAATGATCAAAAAGGATATGGAAGGCATAATTAAAGAAGATAGTATGCCAAAGTATAAATAATACAAGTTGATAGCAAATATTAAAGAGATCAAGGATCTATTTGCAATTAAGGAAAGTTGTGACTAAAAGGCCATGAGACAAAGCCAAAATTTCATTTGGTCTCATTTCTCATTCGCTGTGGCTTCACGGTGAGAGGAGGTAGTTAAGGGAGAAAAGAAGAGGAAGAAGAGGAAGAAGAAAGAGAAGGAGAAGAAGTCCAAAAATTAGGTATGTTGTTGTCTTAGAATCAAGTGTATTTGGATTCTTAAGGTTTGGTATGGAGAATAGTCGTCCTTGGTCTAGGCTTTGTGCAAAGATCATACAAACTCAATTCGTTAGTTATGAGAGTAAAAAACCCCACTTGAGAAAATAAACATGGAATCACTGTACTATGTGGTTTTAAAAAGAATTGGTGGACCTAGGTTGAGTTCTTGGATTTTCACTCAGTATTTTGTGGTTTGAGGTTCCAAAGCACCAATTCAAGTGTCAGGAGTTGTTTCGATGATTTCCATGATGATTCTTGAGGTGTTAGGAATTATAGAAGTCGATGAAGTGAAATGGTGTCAAAGTGGCAAAGAAGCAAATTCGGGGCAAAATTTCTGAGGGTGTACTCCCAAGATGATGTACAGGGGTGTGTACCTAAGACACCCCACTGCAGGCCAACATGTACCGGTGACATGCCGACAGCACGTAACATGTACCGGTACATGTCTAGGTGTACCTACATGTGAGCCCCAAATGCCTGTAATGCTATGTTTTGTATAATTAAGCCCGACTGCATAATCGATAGTTTAGAAACCTTATTAAATGATTAAGGATAGGTTTGAATAAGATTAGAACCCTAAAACGAACGCACCTCATTTCTTCAAAGATGTGAGTGTTCTAAACTCATTTTCCAAATACTAGTGTATTATTATTATTATTATAAACTCGTTTTATACTTTATTTCATGGTTTTGATTGCAAACCATTTTCAAGAAGCAAGCAATGAATTAGAAAGCAAGCAAATGGTTTTGAGTTAAACCATTGTTCGAAAAGCAAGAATTGGTTTTAAATTATAAAACCATTTTTCAAGCAAGCAAACAAGTAAGCAAATGGTTTTGAATAATTAAACCATTTTTCAAGCAAGCAAGGCAAGCAAAATGGTTTTGAATAATTAAACCATTTTTCGCTAGCAGCAAGCAAATGGTTTTAAATCGAAACCATTTCAAAGAGCAAGCTAAAGAAAATTGGCAAAAACAAAGGCCTTCCTAGTTCTAAGTAAGCAAACCGGTCGTAGGTATTCCGCACGCACCCAAGGGTGTTAGATCTCATGTATTTGTAGTTTTGCCTGGCTCGCAACCAGTCATACATCATGCATTTAAAGGAGACCGTGGCACGATAGAGTATAAGGTTATGAGCTCTAACTAAATTATGGTGATGGCGACACGAGGTCAATTTCACCATATTCACCGGAAAAAGGTGACGCGGACAAAGGTCCTTCCACTTGCACTGTCAATGCACAGGCTCCCGTGTTCACTAGGGTACAGCAAGCAAAAATAGGCCTCCGATGGTTGATGTTTTATAAGCATGATATACCTGCTTGAAAAATCAACCATCGTTCACTCGGGCCGCCAAAGCCCATGTAGTTTTAGCAAACGGCCGAACCCGTGCCCCAAGTAGATTTCAAAACGACTCGTCAGAGCCAAAATCCGCAGCAAACCATTATTCCGTGTCTCTCGCTTTATTTTCAAGACGCGGTCAGCCAAAGTTTCCTCCCGTTTTTACGAAAAGCTTTATAGTTTTAAAGCAAAAGGTTTGTGAAAGGTTTTAAGAAAATTTTCAAGTAAGATAAAGCAAGCAAGCAAGAGAAATTTTGAGAAGTTTTATAAACTTCTAAGCAAGCAAGAAATAAGAGTTTTATAAGCTGTTAAAGAAAAGCAAAGCAAAGCAAGCAAGCCAGTATTAAAAGTTTTATAAACTTTTAAAACAAGCAAGTACAAAAGCAAGCAAAGCAAAGTAAAATTTATGGAAAATATTTGTAAAAGAGAGTTTTACATTTTTGAGGTGTTTTATGAAAAAACCTTTTATAAAAGATACACTCACTCTGAGCTGCTTAAATTTCTGTCATTATTTTTAAAAACTATTTTCCAGCACAGTATGCTAAGACGCCTGAGCAATAGATTTCTCCTCAGACATTTGTGCAAGTGTTTGTAATTAGAATATTATGTAAGAATATACTTTGAATTTGTATAAAGGAACATATGTATGTACATGTGAGTAGTTTTGTGTTAACGGTCGGGTACGTACGGGTTGCCATATTCGATTTAGTGTAAATCGATGTACATAGATTTGGAATCGTCTACGCACCGCCATGCTGCCGAGGTTTTTCCGCTGCTAAGATTTTACCAAATCTTAAGTTAGAAAATAAAAGAAAAATTTTTATACGAGGTTTAAGCAAGCAATACTTCCGCCGCTTCACGTAGTTTCTAGTCGTTAGAGGCACCCTACCGGGATTTCGTGAAGTGGCCAAGACACCCACCGGAAGGGGGTAGGGGTGTGTCATGTCTCATCTTGAGCCATTCAAAATGTGCCAAGTGTCCCGCACCACCCTCGGTGCCTCGAAAAACGTGAAATTTTGACTGTCTTAGAATTCAACGAAATTCGATGTGGTAGCTAGATTTCAAGACGATTCCAACAGTGAAGTCTATTTCATCATCCAAGATCTAGAAAAATTTCAGATTTTGACCAAAATTTACCGTTCTACTCCTTCCGAAATCTGGGGATTCCCTTGGGCTCGCCAGCTACTACTCATATTCAAATCCTGACCCTCCCTCTCCCCTATACCATTACCTATTTAAAAGTCGAACGCTGCACTCACATGCTCAAGGGCAATTTGTTTTGATGTTAATTGCAGAAATTAGTTTTATCGACATCTATTCACTTTGCATTACATCATAGTACTATGTTATATTCTTATCAATTTGTCTCTTCCGGGACTTGAATTTTTGCACTCACTTCCCTATGCCAACCTAAACTTTCAATGCAAAGCCTCAAAACCCGGGGGTTCGACAACCCACAACCCACCTGAAGACTTCGTGGAATGCTCTGCACCCGACACCACACCACCGTGTCCCTTTTAAGGACCCACGACACGAAAATCAGATAGAGTCTCCTTTGTACGGGGAGGTCTACCCAAAATACAACCTATACAAAAAACCTAGCAACATGGCCTAATATAATACAATGACCTCACTGGGTCTAATTATGAGTGAAAGTGGCCTAATCGAGCCCACTCATCCACACTACAAAATGTACAGGACTAATTACCATAGTCCTCAAGAGTTTAATTACAACACTCTTACAAATATTACAAATTAGAACAAGGTTGTTCCAGCAAAGCATCTTTTTACAATTCCTTTACATAAAATACAAGCTATAACTAGTTTGTTCCAAGCTTTACAAAAATGAATCACAAGCCACAACTCTAGCTTTATAACTCCGTGGCCTCGAGTGAGCGTCGTCCACCCAAGATCGCTACTCCCCCGTAATTCGAAAAGGGGGTCCCATGACAGCGAGCAATGCCCAAGCAGGTAAACTCCTACAGGAGCTACTCCCCACCTAAGTGCACATGCAATGCCGTGTTCACACAATCAAATATTCCAAGTAAAATGCATTTTCTACACTGGAATGCCTACATGCCATGAATGAAGTGTCACTCACCATGCCTTTAACCCGAGTCCTCACCGACTCTCTCACACATGGTTATACAAAGTGTAAAAACTTGTCATTGGTGTTTCACCTAATGACCCTTTATCCAAAACAAAAGCTTTTTAAAAACCCATTGGACATCCTCCGATAAACCGCTTTATTCAAAGCCATTAGACAATTTCCGATAAACAACTTTATTTAAAAGCATCGATTACCTCCGACATAAAATGCCTTTATTCAAAGCTATCGATTGGCCCTCCGATAAATAAATTTTTATTCAAAGCCATTGAACGCTTCGATAAACAACTTTATTCAAGCATTGGATACTTTCGATAAACCGTCTAATCAAAAGCATCGACAATCTTTTGATAAATAGATTTATTCAAAAGCATCGACAATCTCCGATAAATAGTTTTATTCAAAGCTATCGACCATAAACAACTTTATTCAAAAGCATTGGACAGTATCCGATAAACAGCTTTATTCAGTTATTAGGACACCTTCGATGTGACACCCCAATCCGGGGGGGTTCCTGACAACCTCACAACCCGCGAAATTCTTATGGATTTCGAGTAACCCGATACCACACTGCCACAGGTCCCATTTATCTGGGATCCATATTTTCAAAATTTAGGGGCAGAGTCTCCTTTGTTCAAGGAGCTCTACCTAACATACAACCTGTATAACAGAATAATCATAACCCATCCAGGGTCTCAACAGAAGTAGTATTGACCCCATAGGGTCCATCTATCCATATCCCCAATATATACATCCCTTTACCGAGACCCATTCATTCACATTTAAATCTAAATTATGAAAATAAAACGCTTAATTACAATTCGTAAGAGTCCAATCATGGCCCTCTTACCATAATTACTTACCCGATTATTTAGACAATAGTCCGAAAATAATTTAGTTACAATTCTTTTATTATACAAAAATGTTACTCAGCAGTATATCAAGGCCACACAATGGCCTCTTCATAATCAAGACTCCGTCTGAGCACCGGGTCCCCCTACACCCTCAGACCAAAGGGGTCCCAAAACGAAGCAGCACAAATGTCCAAGAGAAAATTCCCACAAGGGCTACTCGCCTAAATGCACATGCAATGGCATACATCAAATCATATTCCATATAAATAATGCAATCCTATTTGGAATGCTCCGTGTGATGCATGAGATGAGACTCCTCATGCCCATAACCCGAGTCTCGACCGACTCCCTCACACCTGCAACGCCAAGTGTGAAAAACTAATCATTGGTGTTTCACCCAATGACTTAAACCATTGGACAACCCTCTAATTTTAATTTATCAAATCCCATGTGTTTATTCATGGGTCACGACTTTTTCGGGGTCACACCGCAGGATCGATGCACGCCTTCCGACATTTTTACGGGCTTTCACTGCCGGTGATCATGTTTAATCGCATATAAATTTGGGTCTTTCACCTTGGGGGGGTATCTACCCTATCTTGCTACAAATCTAAATACATGATTTATATTTATTATTTTTTTATACAACCGTGAGTCTCGATTTTGGACGCGGTCCCATTTCCAAGCTCACCACACATTCACCAAGAATGGTGAATATGTGAAACCCCGAGAAAATATAATTTTCTGAAAAATGGCAAAATGGTAATTTCGATCAAAATCCAGAATTTTTTTGGATCTCGGATGACGAAACGGACTTCACCCACGTAACTGCCTCGCGAAATCTACACATACAATTCCGAGACATTCGACTCAGACTTTTCGAAAGAACGAGCGCAGCAGCAGACACTTGGCACACTGGTGAGTGGCCTCACAAGATGCCACGTGTAAAGTGCGTATTCAATCAACTCACCGCGTGGGGCCCATGCGACACATTTAAGATGATGCTTACTGAGGAAAATCAAATGGTTTACGGAGCAAGTGGATAAGAAATCCAAGGAGCCAATTAGAGATGACATGTGGCAAAGTGAGGACAAAGGAGAGCTTTTCTCCATTTCCTACGAGACGCAAGAAATGTGAGAAAGCAGCTATGCTTTTAAAATTTGCGGTTTTTTAGAGCAGAAGCTGGGCAACTTCAGATTCCCTGCATGGATCAAGCCGAGCCGTCGCAAAGAAGCAGTTGTTCCCACGCGAGCTATGCGCTGGCACCTAAGGCTTTGGGGATTTTGACAACCCAAGAGGTAGGGTTTTCTCCTACTTGATTTAATCCCTTTGCTTCTTGCTAATGGTCTCGACTGAGGCCGTGAATGGTCGTCGACCACTCAAAACTTGGGACCGAATTGCTGGAATTTTTGGGATCGCTGGCAAATTCCGACCGACAATGACCAAGTTATATGTTCATGTGGTATAATTTATGCAATAAATTAATGGTTCGTGTTTTTCGTTGGCCCGAATGGCCATGGATTTCTGCTCCACAAAGTGGAATCGATAGTTTTCGTGAGTGGGCCGCCTACCCGATAGCCCATCGCTGATTGGGATCGTTAAAAACAACCTTGCTTGAGTTGATTGGAACTAAAATGTCCATTTGTTAATTGCATGAATTTGCTTAAAATGAATGGTTTGAATTATGTGGAAATTTATATGTTAATGCATGGAATTAAATGTGTTAACATGAGTGTTCAATTATATGGTAGGAAATATAATCAAAGAGCTAATGGAATTAAAATGAATTGTAATTAGCTCGCTGGAAGCACTTTGACAAGTATTTGATGCCAATTAAATAAATATGCTAGATGTGATGTAAATTTTGTTAATATATTCATAATTGATATATTGGCATGGTTTGGGCGGCATAATGCATTTATACGCACCGGGGCAACCTAGAAAGTTAGTGTGAATGCATTCGCTTAGTAAGCGTGAGGGAGCCTGCGATGACTCACACCCGATCGGGGTACGCAGACATTCAAGTGGGTCACATGCATCCGCCGAGTGTGTGTTTATGTTGAATCATCGACGCAATCTTTCAAACGAGTAACTCCATGTGAGATTTTCACTACACGCACGCGCTTCACCCCTCGTCGAGGATCATCATTATTTCGTGCATGTGGACTATTCAAGAAAACGCCTTTTTTTAGAGGCTTCATTTTTGTGAAGAAAGCCGTGTCGCGGGCTTTAATGTTTTTGGTATTCACGCTTTGTAGAACATGTATTAAAAATTTTAAATTTTGATATATATGTTTTGGTTAAGAGTATTGTAATAACTTCAACTGTAAATAGTTGATGTAATTTCCAGGAGTATACACACCCAGCCCAAGTGGCAATTTTACTCATTTTTATCTATATGTGGACCTGGTGTGGTCTTTGTAAAATATTGGGACAGGTTGCCATGTGATCGACAAAGTTGTACCAAGTGCAGCCCCCGTACAAAGGAGACTCTGCCCGATTTTAATGAGTGGTGTCGAGTTACCCAACATCCAAGAATATTCACAAGCTGACGAAGCCGTCCAACCCCGGAAATGGGGGCGTCGCGTAATAGAAGTACCATGCACCTACATCCAACTCGAAGCGACATTTACAAATGATCGCACATTTGAAAAGCAATCATGCCATTTTATGCTATGTCATTCTACATGCAATATTTATAAATTCCAGATAATTATATTTCCTACATATAATTTTCATTCATCAAAATTTCCATGTTAATACATCACGTAAGCACATATTAACATGATTTTTACACACAACAACATATTATTTATTTTCCCAACAATACACAACACAAAATGAGACCTAAATATCTGACTCACATAAAATAAAGGCACCTCTGTCCTTTCGCTCGTCATCGAATTACCGTGATACCAAACACACCACAAAAACCCGAAGACATTAGTCCCGATCAAAACCAAACCTCAACTCCGTACCCGTAATCCGCCTAAAATCGTCCCAAGAAATTATGTCCTGACCGCTTGAAAATAGTCCCGAAATTCAACACGGACCGTTTCTTGAAAATAGTCCCAAAATTCCTGTGGCTTCCACTCATCCCAAAATTTGGGATCGAATTTACAAATTCTCTCACTCGCCTCTAAGAAAATCTCAAGCCATTAAATGACCTTTATGCTAGAAATAACCCAAGTAGGAAAATTCCCTACCTCGTGGGGTTTGATGAAACTCCAAGATTTTGGTACCCACGCATAGCTCTCGATGCATGGACCGACTTTGCCTTTTGATCCGATGAAAACCTATGGTCTAATTTCCATAAATCTTAGAGAGAAGCTCTCTCTATAAATTTTGTTTCTCTCTCCTCTCACGCCTACTCTCCATCTTGACTTTCCTTTTCTTTTTTTCTTTTTTAAATTCGATACATGGCTCACATTGCGTACATGTGTCCATCTCTTATTCTGTCCGTTTATTAAATAATAATAAAAGTTTATTAAATATTAAATTGAATTAAATATTCCATTTTTTAAATAATAGGTTCTTTTTTTCGTTTTAGTCTAGCAAAGCAATGGAAATAGTAAAAGAAAAAAAGCAAGAAAATAATAATAGTCCATATAATTCACAATTTTAGGAGTTTGTTCTTCTTCTCGATGAGACCCCTAAAAAGCATTATTCATTACCTTGGTAAGAGTGGTGGGATTGTTTGATCCTTTTTTTTTTTATTATATCCTCTTCCTTGGATTAGTACTTCGATTCATATATCAAAGTTCAAGATGAAATTTGAAGGAGATCAATTCTTTCAAATTCAAATTAGTAATTGAAGAAAAACAAAATCGGAGCCAGAAAAAGAGCTAGGTTAAATTTGAAAAGTATTCTATTAGGGTAACTATGTTAAATTTTTTTTGTTTTTGTATGATGTTTTTGCTTTACGAATATGATATTTTCTCGGCTTTTCTAATAATATCAAGTGTTATTCCCATTTTGGCATTTTTGATTTCCGGAGTTTTAGCTCCAATTAGTAAAGGACCACAGAAACTTTCAGTTATGAACGAGTATAGAACCAATGGGAGATGCTTCGTTACAACTTCGAACCTTTATTATATGTTTGCTCTGGCTTTGTCGTTTTTGATGTTGAAATGGTTTTTCTTTATCCATGGGCAATGAGTTTCTCATGTATCGGGTGTATCCGCCATCTCTTAAAACCTATTCGCTCCAGATTTAAATGAAATGACCCTCCTAATTTTTTTCTTTATTTTCATGTCGAGATTTTATATTGAATTTGAATGTGTCTCACAAACTTAAAAGAATTTGGGAGGGGTCAAAGTTCTTGAATGAAAAAAAAATGGAATTTTTTATTTGTTAATATTAACAAATTTCAATAATAATATCTATTAAAATTTGCCTCATTATTTTGTCTTCGCTTTCTTCGTGTTTCCTTTCTGGGTTAGCTTCCTATTCTTCAAGAGTTTGATGAGCTTCTTTTGATCAATGTCACTACCCTTCTCTCGCATCATTTACTAAAACAAGAATCTCATTTTGCCTATTCTAGCAAAACCACCCACGAGCCATCGTAACCATTGGTCGTTAAGGCGACTCTCAAAATACCTATATCTCGTCGTTACTTGAAGCGCATTTTACCGTAGGTTTCCATTGTATCAATCTACCCTTGTGTGATTCCTGTTGAAGCATATACTCGGGAGGTGGGTGCAGAGCGGACGATTTCAAAGCATGAATTAGTCATTCTAATCGACATTCTATATATAAATCGATTATATAAATCGATATTACTTACTTTACTTTAAGTATATTAAAATGAGAAAATGGGCCATATTCTATAGGATTCTTTTCAGTTCAATTTATTTTAAATGAACTGAGCTCAAGCCATTTCTTGACTTTTGAGATTTTCATAAAAATCTCATCCCTAGAGTCACTGGCAACTTATTACCCAGAAAATCGTAAAAAATTCCAATTGTCTCAGAATTCAACAAAATTTTTCTAGGTCACTGGATTTCGCAAGACGAATTTAATGGCACAGACCGTCTCGTCATCCGAGATCTAGAGAATTTTCTAAGCTTCCCTGAACCATTATGACAATTTATTATTATTATTATTTCATTTGCCATTTTTAAAATTTCTAATTTTCACGGGTTTACATCGATAAAGCGGCTTTATTCAAAGCATTGAATGATCTCGAATCATGACTTTATTGAAAATTTATGAAATGCACTTTCGTGAGACTCAGTTGGGCGTAGTTCAAAATGCGAAACTCACCACCAACTCACCAAGAATGATGAATAATCGCGATACATACACCCACCCATTTAATACGATGTCCACTGTGCATATGCAATACAAGATGTACATGTTATAATACATACCATATATATGATGAGCCTTATATGGACATTTTAAACCATACCACATAATACCCATCACGTCATTTGAACAATCATATCAATTAACACAATTTACAAATAAACCACCATACATGTCAACATATTATACACACATAAATTGACATCTACAAGTCATCACCAATCAAGCAATGACTTACATTATACTCTAAACCGTGTGACACCATGTCCACAAATAGCCTACAACAGCTCCATCTGATGGCCTTGTGTAACGCCCGAATCTGAGAGGGTGTACGTCACGCGATGTAATCGTAGAAATTCGCATATGTGCACGAGGGCTTCCTTAAGAATGATAATAATAAATTAAAAATGGTTCGGGAAGCTGAAAATTCTACGGATCTCGGATGGCCAGAAGCGGACTACTTAGATTAAATTTGTCGCAAAATCTAGTGACCTAGAAAAGTTTCGTCGAATTCTAAGACAGTCGGAATATTTTTACGATTTTCTGGGTGATAAGCCGTCTGTGATTTTAGGGACGAGATTTTTACGCAAATCTCGGAAGTCAGGAAATGGCTTGAGCTAAGTTCATTTAAAAGAAATAATTTTTCTTAGGACATAAATGGACCCGAATGAGGTAATATGAGTCATGTATCCAAATAATAATAATAAGAATAAAAAAAAAGGATAAAAACGAAAAAAAGAAGAAGTCAAAACGGGAGAGGGAGAGCGTGAGGAGAGAGAAAGGATTTTTTTTCTTTTTATTTCTTCGCTTCTCTTTAAGATCTACGAAAATCGGATCGTAGGTTTTCGTCGAAGCAAAAGGCAAAGTCGGTCCATGCGTGGGCACCAAAATCTTAGTGTTTCATCAAACTCCAAGAGGTAGAGAATTTTCTTACTTGTGTTATTTCTATCCTAAAGGTCATTGAACGGCTTAGGATTGGCTTAGAGGTCGTGAGAGGTTGTAACTTTCAGTCCAAAATATTTGGACTGAGTTTAGGAATTTTTAGGAATTTTCAGGTCTATTTTCAGACACTCCAGGTTGAATTTTTGGGACTATTTTCGAATAATCCGGTCGACTTTTCTGGATCGTTAGATAGTCCGAACAGATTTTCGTTAACTATTTTCGAGCATCCCAAACTGTGGCCGAGGTTTGGCTTTGATCTCGGACTGATGTTTCGGGTTTACTTTCTCCATTTAGGAGTCGTTTTAGTCTTGGTTGAGCATTAGGGGCTGTTTGGATGGCATTTAGAGAACCAGAGAAACACATTTTTATGGGTTTGCATATGTCACTGCTCACGTGAATCCTCCAACTTTGGACAACCATAACTTTTTCGTCCGAACTCCGATTCGGGTGTTCTTGGACTCTACGGAAAGCCCCTTGAGTCTAGAATCTGGCAATATGCCTGTAAATGGCATTTGGGGCCCACATATTTTTTGAAAAATTTAATTGCAGCACCAAGTTTGCAAGTTGCTTGGTTGTGATAACGTGTGTGGTCTAATGTGAGGGTAAAAGCGGAGGCGGAGAAATTGTGAAGTTGTGCTCGATTATTGTAAACGGAAAAGTGAGTGTTCTAAACTTTATTTTTCAATACTAGTGTATTGTTTATAAATCGCTTTACAATTTGTATGTTATGGTTTTAATTGTTAAACCATATTTTAAAGCTTATGGTTTTGATTTGTTAAACCATATTTTATAAAGCAAGCAATATGCTTTATTACAAGTTTAGCAAGCAAGAGAAACTTATATTTTATAAGTTAGGCCTAAGAAATCCCTAGTCTTAAGCAAGCATTACAAGTCATCGCATCAGACGCATCTGGGAAGTTAAGACATGATTGCATTTCTCATTTTATCTTGCCTGTTTGCAAACTTAGTCATGCATTATGGCATATTAGAGGAGGACCGTAAGTAATGTGACTGGAGTATATATAAAGCTAGCTTATTATGTGGTGATGGAGCATTCCACAATATTTACCGGAATAGGTGATGTGGACATGAGGTCCTTCCACCGCACTCAGAGACACTGTGCTTCGTGTTTACTACACAGACAAAGCAAGAAAGTGCCCCATGGGTTGATCATTATATTTATAAGTATTTTACATACAACTTAAAATCGACCACCGATAAGGCAAGCGTTTAAGTTTTAGAAACTTTTATAGCAAAGCAAGCAAAGTTTCTGAAAGTGTTTTGTAAAAGATCGTTTTTACAGTTTTGGGACATTTTCAAAAAGAGAAAGCATTTTATAAAGCATACACTCACTGAGCTCTTTTAGCTTATTATTTTCTTGTTTTTAAATATTATCTTCTAAGTACAGGTACGCCAGACGCTGGGACATATCAGGGTCCTCCTGATTTTTAGTTATATGTACTGTATTTACTCACTATTATATATATTTGTATAGAAAATGTAACTAACTTTTGTTAGAAAATACATTAAACTTGTATAGTTGTGCAAAGGTATGTACATAGTTTTGTTTTATGAAAATGTGATGAGCCTGAGGCTCTTTTGAAGAAGTGTTGTTCGTTGCCATATTTTAGAAGTGTAAATTGTATTTACAGGTTTTCCCACATGGCTTATTTTATCTTAAAGGCCATTTAATGGCTTGAGATTTTTTTAGAGGCTATGAGAAGCCATAAATTTCAGTTCCAAATTTTTTAGACCGAGTGTAGGAATTTTTAGGAATTTTCGGGACTGTGTTTGGACAGTCCTGGCTGAATTTCAGGACTGTTTACGGACAATTCAGGTTGAATTTTCTAGGATTGTTTTCGAACAGTCCTGACAATATTTTTGGAATTGTTTTTAGGCAGTCCCTGACTATGTTGAGGTTTGTTTTTTATACTGTGACTGATGTCTTTGGGTTTGCGATGTGTTTTGGTATCATAATAATTCGGTGATGAACCGTGAAGGGACCAATAGGTGCCCTATTTTATATGGGTTCGAGATTTAGGCTATTTTATGTGTTATTGCTTGATCGAATAACATGTAGTGTGAAGAATAACATGCTAATGTATGCTATTGATTATGTTGCATGTAGATTGTAATTATTCATGTGACATAAAATAAATGCATTGACATCATGCATTTTTATGCATAAGAACATCGCATGACATCAAGGTGATTGCATACTGGGTCGATCCTATGTTTAGTGTCGACTCGGGTGAATCGGGCATCGTATTTAGTGTTTGATACAATCAGTCAGGTGACATGGTGAGATCGACCTCGGGTTGGTGGGTCGATGGTGTCATGGCATGAGACTTCGCCCAAAACTAAGCGATGGTTTTAAAGCACCTGAGAATGTCCAATGTTAAAATAAAAGTTTCATTGGGAATTTTCCAAGGTTCGGAGTATGTCTATTATTCGGAGGATGTCCATGATTCGATGATGTCCAATGACTTGAGGATGTCCATGATTCTGAGAGGATGTCCATATGACTTAGAGGATGTCCACATGATTCTGAGGATGTCCATGATTCGAAGGATGTCCAAGGTCTCTATGGTCCGTTGTTCTGAGGATGTCTATTGTCCTAGGATAAACGACACTGAGAGTCTAAAATCGAAGATTTCCCATGGTCGGAGTGTGTCCCAGGGTTTCGGAGAATGTCCAAATGATTTAAAATATAAAACAAATACCTTTGTTTGGAAAATGGTTGTCATTGGAAAATGATAGTAGTTCACACTTGGAAAATAGCATGTGTGAAGGAGTTGGTGTGGACTCGAAATATGGGATAGGGTAAGTCACATTCTCATCTATGGCATGTAGACATTCAAGTAGGGACATACACATGATTCACTAATGTTCATTGGTTTGTTTGCCAAGTTATCAGACAGCATTTTAGGTGGGGAGTAACCTCAGAGGGAGATTATCGCTACCGGGCTTTGCTCATCGCATCGTGGGACCCCCTTTCGTGCACAGTCCAGCAGGTGGTTGACCCGCATATGGGAAGAGAGCCGGATATAGTTCATCTATACCTTTTTGTTGTATAAAAGGACAAGAAATCTGATCAAGTTGATTAAATAGTATATCATATATTTTTGTATATTTGTGAATTAAATATGTAGGAATAGGTCTCAATATATTGAGACAAATGAGTGTGATATTGGGACATCCGATATCCATGGGTTTCCGCAGGTTGATGGGTTGTCAACGGGACCCTCGGGATAGGGGTGTCACATAGCTTCATAGGATTCTCTTGTCATTGGAAGCATCAGCTGGGAGTTTCTACGGGCCATTTCGCACATCGCCCTCGCCAGGTGGGGTGTGTCACCTTGTTCATACATAAACACATCACAAGCCAAGCCATTAGAACACACAATTTGACTTCCACACAATTTCAACCAAGTATATCACTAAATTCAAGAAATGATATACTAAAATCATATACTAATTGTGGAATATAGATACCCACACACAGACGCCATGAACTGGCCACAAAACAGTCCATAAAATCAGTAAGAGATTGTCCAACATAACTCTTTGAAAAGAGCATACAAAAACCAAATCTGTGAGCACCAAATTCCATTCACTAGCATATGGTTAGATTCTAGATTCAAAGAGCTTTCCATAGAGTCCAAGAACACATGAATTGGAATTCGGACGAGAAAGTTATGGTCGTGCGAAGTTCAACCTGCCGATTTAGCATGACCAATTTTACAACCCATGCAAAATTTTTCTCACACCATCCTGAATTTTGCAGGGTCTGCGAAATTGGGATCTTGTAACCTTGCGAATTTTTGCAAGGTGCCTTTCCGTCCCTAATCTGCTTTGAACCAATCCTAGTTCCAGCCACCATAGCCGCCCCTGTCTGCTGTAAAGGCTCAAACATCTGTGACCCATAACCAATCCCCCAAATGGCGCCCTGAACTAAAATAGACCAGAAACCGGCTTCGATTGTCAAGATAGTCCAAACTCCGCCTTGAACCGTGCCTATGGTTAGGGCTGATCCCAAATTATAGTAGTAGAAAACCCTACCTCTTGAAGCGTGAGCAACGACCCGAGGAAGTTCCACGAACACTTCCTAAACCCAAATCTTTCGACTTCCCGAACCTTCTAGGTGAAACCTTGGCGAAACTTGGAGTTTCTGGTATCCACTGCAGTCACTGCAGCTGATTTTAAACTCCAGCCCGCGAAGATCGACCACTCAATCTCTCTATAGATCGAGAGAAGTTGAGCTTCTTCGCTCTTTTTCTCCAAGACTTCCGTTTGAAGGAAAATCCAATTCTCCCTCCTTGCCCATTTCCTGTCTAACTTAGCTTGTTGGATAAGTGGCTCTAAAGCGCCATGTCACGCGATCCTCGTCTGATCCGTTCCTACCCCGAACAATTTATTTCTGCTCCAGCTCAATTTATTTTAAATAAACTTAACTTGAGTTATTTCCTAACTCTCGAGATTCTTGTAAAAATCTCGTTCTTGGGAGTCACTAAACGCCCGTTACCTCGAAAATCATGAAAAATCCAACTGTCTTGGAATTCAACGAAAAATTTCTAGGTAACTAGATTTCGCGAGACGAATCCAACGGTGAAGTCTATTTCATCATCTGAGATCTTAAGAATTTTCCAAGCTTCCCTGAACCATTATGACAAATTTTTTATTTTTATTTTATTTTTTGTTATTATTATTATTATTATTATTATTTTTCCGTTTTTTCAAAATTTCTAATTTTCCTAGTTTTACATTTAACCACTTAAGCCAAGTCTTACTCGACAAAGAGAAATTAGTTAATTTGTAAGTCATGTTGTTTCATTTATGTAACCCATTCCCAAGATTTACGTCTTTGTAAGTCAAACTTGATAAAATATATTTCCAATGTTTAGTTTCAACGAACATAAACGGAAAAAAAATCAACTATGAAAGCTTAAATATATTGCCAAAAGGGTTTAAAATTTAAAAGCGGAAAGCAATACTAAATAAGCATAAAAATTCATAAAATAATTTAATGGCTCAAAATTCCTTTAGCTGCTTCTAAATTCTATCCTTCCACCACTTTCTTCTTTGCTATATTTTCATAAAATTTATAAGGGAAACATGAAATAGAAAGAAAATTACTTATCAACTTATTCCTATTTTATTTCTGCATATTTTATTTGAAAGAAAAAAAAAATCATATAGGATTGAGAAAATCTTAAACTTAAACTTAGCTTATTCCTTCTTGATTTCTACTTATTTTATTTGGAAGAAAAAAAGTTATACAGGATTGAAGAAAAATATTTCACTCAAACTTATAAGTACTGTCTTTTCTTTGTTTTCTTTAGGGCTATGTTTTTTTTTTAAAGGAGAATATTATTAATCAGATCCTTCCATCATTTTCTTCTTTTACTATATATTTTTTTATGAAATTTATATAAATAAATTACTTCCCAAACAATATGAGGGAAACATGAAATAGAAAGAAAATTACTTACCAACTTATTCCTTCTTGGATTCTCTATTTTATTAGATAGAAAAAAATCATATCGATCAAGAAGAATCTTAAACTTTAACTTAACTTATTTCTTATTTTAAGAAAATATTAAACTTCAACAACTTACACATATTCACCTGCCTTTTCAAGCTTTTAGGGCTATATTTTTTGTTTTTTGTTTTGTTTTTTTGAAAGGAGAATAATTTTATTGATTTAAACTAGCAATACATTCGATAGAAACAAAGAATCAAATTCACTAAAAACTCTAAAGGATGACACAACATTCAGGTTAATAGCATAATGAATCGGCTTAGCTTTTAAAGCCTACATTTGATAATTATATGATGATTATAAACATATGACTTTAGCTCGCAATATATTGACGACTAAGTGATTTGACTCCGATGTCTCTACTTGATCTGGGCTGGCCTGCTTTGTAATCACTCACACACAAGAAAGCGCCGCAACAAGACGTCGAAAACTAAACTCGTTGTATTAAGACAATATAAACCATACGCCACACAAGACGACTTTACAAAAAATACACCGCACAAGCATGACGATAATCTTGGAGGGCTAAGTGTCTTCCAAAATATGAGGGGAAAATGGTTGAAATTAAATTAATAAATTATTTTTATGTTACTATAAATTTTAATCTTCTTATTTAAACTATTCAATTTAAAATATTAAATAATTTTTAATTTTAATTGATTTTATTTATATTCAAGTTTTTGATATTTCTACTATTTCTTCAACTAAATAGAACTTAAAGTTTTTGTTTCTTTTTTTTTTCTATCCTTTGCTTTTTTTTTTTTTAAATACATAAATTGTGGACCATATTCTGGGCATTCGGGCATGTATATTCTTTTGGGCCATTTTTTAATGCTTCTAGAAACTTCCTGATTAGTGCCCAAAAAGTGCTATTTTGAGCCCTATTTATTGTAGGTTTTGAGCACTTTTTGTGTACTAATCAACCGAATTAACCCGATTTGCACATTAAGGTCCTGATTATTCAACTAATCGATTTTGTGGCTACTAGTTTTTAAAAGCTTTTAATGCTGCCAATGGTTGAATCAATCCAAGCACAACGTAATCCGAGCTAAAACTAGCTTTACTGTGACGAAATTCGAGTGCAGAGAAGAATGTAAGATGAGCTAACTAAGTTTTTCGTATCTCTTCGTGCGAAAAATTTCGCGACCGGGTGCGAAATTTTTGCCAATGCGAAATTTTCTCTCTCCTCTATGCTGACTTTTTGGTTTTGTTTCCTTTTTTTTTTTGCCACTTTTGCCCTCCTTGTATAATGCCTTTTGAGGGTATGTTGGTATTTTACCTCATGTGGAGCTCTATATAAGCCTCAAACCTTGTAGAGAATCGACTCTTGAACTTTTGGCTTTCGTAGGAAAATCAAATCAACGTAAGTTCTAGCTTTTCTTTTCTCAGATTTTTCTTTGCTTTCATTTATTTATTTTCTTGGTTTCTAAACATCCCTCAAGGATGGTCGGGCTAAACCTCTCCATCCTTGAAGAGAAGGGCTACGGGGCTAGGGTTTTGAGGTAAAATGATAGCTTCATATTTAATGCAAGCATTCATGGGTATTTATGTCTATATTTCTCATACCAGGATTAAATCTCTTTGATGTACCTTGGTTAACCTGTACTTGGCAAGCTTTTAGGGTTCAGTGGATGTTTATTGCTAGATCCGCTGAGATTCATTAGTTTCCATTTATTAGTTAATGTAGGGTAGATTTTTAGGAGATAGATTTTCACTGCCCGGGAACATTTATGTCCAATAAATGCTATAATTCGAAAGGAAAATTATTAGGGTTCAGTTTTGATAGCTAAATGAAGATCCGGTTCAGGAAATGACTATAGGTCATCCTCCCCAACATGAGGAAAAGGACCCGGGAACCTCTCATTTACCTTAGGACCTTCAACCCTCTGGGTGAGTCTCATGCTTAAAGGAGTTCTTTTTCTTATATTTTTACTTCATTTTATTCAGTCTATAAATCACCAACTCTCACTGCTTACTAAAACCCCACATCCAAATTGAATTCACCATTTTGAACTTAATTGCACATCATTTACATGAAGAAAACTCATCCCTGTGTTTGACCCTAAAACCACTATACTGTAGTAGCTATGCTACAACAGTAGGAGGAATTTAGGTTTATAAATATTGTTGATTCCGAGTACACCTACTGTGCCACGAATCACTTCCTAAGAGCCATCTATTTTCTTCCTAATTTTTATTAGACACTTTTTTTTCTTCCTTTTTTTTTTGAGTTCGGTTGTTTTTACCTTTTTTGTCACCTCAGATAATGAAAATAAGATGATTTGCGCCTCCTTGCACTTTTAAATAAAAAAACATCTAATAGTAAAGGCAAAACCTCTTTTCAAATTGGTTTAAGTTTAAAACTTTTTCTTTCCCAAAGAACAATTTTGGTTGTGTACAACTACTCCAAATACTCTTCATAGGGAAAGAAATCGAGGGTCTTATGCTGTGTGCTCATTCTCTAGCTCTACCCATCATAGGAAGGATCACCCATGGGTAATGCTCTCAAGACTCCACGAAATGAGAGGGGAAGAATCTAGAGACTTATGGAGACCTCCTTCACTACAAGAGTTTGGAAACTTCTAAAAAGCCATAGAGAAGTCCACACTCCTCTCCACATGTGTGGAAGGGTGTGGATGTGATGCCCCTAAACCTGGGGGTTAGTTAAACCAATCGTAAACTTGCAGAAAACTCATGGATATCGGGTGACCCGATACCGCACTGTTATGTCCCATTTACCGAGATCCATAATTTAACAAAAAATTGCAAAGAGTCTTCTTTGTACAAGGAGCTCTATCCAAAATCCAACCTCTACAAAACATAGTAACATGGCCCATCCGAGACCCAATATAATACAATGTCCTCACCGGGTCCACATATGAGTAAAAATGACCACATAGGGTCCATTTATCCATGTTCATTTAAAACATACAAAATTATATTTAAAACAATTCATAAGAGTTCAATTACAACACTCTTACAAATATTACATATTAGAACAAGATTGTTCTAGAATATTTTACAAAATGGTAATAAGGCCACATGTCGACCTTCTTCACAATCCTCGCGGCTCGACGAGTGCCATCCACCGGTCTCCGGCTCTCAGACTTGAAATGTTTCCTACATAGGTGAGTCAGCGCCCGGTGAGAGTAAACTTCCTACAAGGGCTACTCCTTACGTAAGTGCACATGCAATGGTTATGTTCCACAATTCACACATTCCAAACAAGAATATGCAATCCAATGCGTTAAATTTACATGTCATGAGATGAGATGAGACTCAACCATGTACCATGCCCCGAGTCCTTACCGACTCCATCACACAATGCCTAAGCTCATGCCTGATAAAATCCATCATTTCTGGATTACATCCAATGATCATTTTACAAAACAAATTCATTTGTTTTCAAACCAAAATCTTTTTGGATGTTACTCCTCAATGATCACTTGTATTCGTAACTATGTGTGTGTCTGTGGATAGCGAATTTTCAGTGGTCTCACTCGTGCTTCATGCCTTCCTACACTTTCAATGGTTCACACGCTTCACCGATTGACACATATGTATAACAAAAATATCTGGCTTTCACCCGAGGGGGTAATCTATCCCCGCTGTCGCTACTCAACACATATTTTCATTTTCATTTATACAACTATGTAACCCCCTCGTTTGAATTTTGGTCCTACCGTACCGAGTCCACCTAATCAAACACCAAACGCAGTGTTGATTATAACCATGCACTCACACCCATTCAATGCGATGTCCCCGTGCATATGCTATGCAACGCACCATTGCATGTTATATCATGCCACATGCATAATGAATGCCATGGACACGCTAAACCGTGACACTACACCGTACCATGACAATTATATCAATCAACATAAAATTTCCAAACGATCACACATTTCATGTCAATATATTTGCACACACATATATATAAACATCAACAAGTCATCACCAATCAAGCAATGACATACTTTATCCTCTAGGCCAAATTGTGACATAACATGTCCGCAAATAGCCTACAAACAAGCCATGCATTGGCCTTATCCATACACAAACTCATCACATGTCAATACATTAGGACACACATATTGACCTTCAATCAATTACCACAAAGCATGTCATTCAAACTCAAGCAATGACAACTTGATCCTCAAGACCGGTTGTGGCATAGAGATGCCCACAAAACATTCCACACAACAAGCCATAACAGACCATAGGATAGTTTCGAACCTAGTTCAGAAACAAGTCCCCTAACAGTTCCAAAATCTGGACACAAACCATTAAACAACCTAAGCTGTAGAAGTCCCGGGAAATGGACCATAACTTGGGCTGTAGAGGTCAAAATTAGATGATTCAAAAGCCTAAATAAATTTTACAGATGAAGCTATAATTTTCATGAAGAACATGAGCCCAAATTTCCTCTTTTTCCTAACCAAAAATCTGTCCCAAAATCTCGGATGTATAGGTCGTCAGCAGGAATGCGGCGCCCTTAAAATGATCATAACTTGAGCCATAAAGGTCCACTCAGTGCATTCAAAACCTACAAAGAAGTTTATAGATGCAACTATAGTTTCCATGAAGAACACTAGTCCAAATTCCTCCTTTTCCCCAACCGAAAATTAGGTCCTAAAATCTAGATGTTTCATAGGGCCAAAACATAGTGGCAACATTCCCACAAATTTCAAAAATTTAGCTAAACAAAATTTCTAAGGAGCCATAAAACTTGATTTTTCAACCCAAACAGCCCCTAAGGAGCTATAGAACCGGATTATCAGTCCAAACAGCCCCTAAGGAGTTATAAAAACTGATTTTTTTTTTAATCCAGACAGCTGTTAGGGCAAAAAAACACAACCAAATAGCCCTTAGAGATGAAAATAAACCAAAGTAGGAAGAATCCTTACCTCTTAGAGCTTAGAAGAAACTCTAGGAAGTCCCGTTGACACTTCCTAAACCCGAAACCTTTGATTTCCCAAACTCTTTGCTTGAATCTTCGGCGAAATCCCGTGTTTTATGTACCAACACGTAGCCCTCGTTGAGTAGATGAGTTTTCGTTCTTGGCCCGACGAATTCCGATCAATCAATCTCCATAGATCATAGAGAGAAATTGGAGTCTCTCTCTCCTTTCTCACTTTCCCTCTCTCACGGTCAACAACATGAAAAATGGGCTATCTTCAGCTCTAACTCCCCTTTTCTCTAACTTAAGTTTAAGTTAGATGAGGCTCCACGCCGTACATGTCCAAGACTCCGTCTGTGTTCATTTCTACTTTGAAACAATTTATTTCTTCTTGGTTCAAGTTCAATTTATTTTTAATGAACTTTACTTAATTTATTTTCCACTTTCAATATTTTTTTTTCAAAAATCCCGTTTTTGGGGTCCACCAGACACCCGACGACCCCGAAAATTGTGAAAATTCGACTGTCTCGGAATTCAATGAAATTCATTTGGGTAATTAGTTTTCATGAGAGGAATCCAATGGTAAGGTTCGTTTTTTCATCTGAGATCTAGAAAAATTCAAGTTTTGCAACTTGTACTATAGCGACAATTTACCGTTTTGCCATTTTTCGGAAAAATTCAAATTTACCTTAGCTTTACAAAGGGAAGGATGTGGCAGGTACTAAGGATATGGAAATATGTGGAAAGGTGAAAATATGTGGAAGACTATGAAATGCGGGAGAGTAATCTAAAGTCTTCCATAGTAGTTTTGTATAAACTTGTACACACTAGGATGTTCTAGAATATTCATGAATGGTAAGGAATCATCCAAGGTTATAGCGATTTCCTAAGGTGCCTATGTGAGACCCCGGATAAAGTAAAATGATAGACACGGGTTGCAAACCTAGGAATTTCTGTAGATCTCGGATGACGACGAGGGTCATACCTTTGAGTTCGTCTCGCGAAATCTAGGTACATAGTCGAATTTCGTCGAATTCCGAGAAGGTCGGAATTGCACGTATTTTGAGACAAACGGACGAATGAGAGGGCGACACGTGGCATGAAGATGCATGCCATGTGGCACCTGAAGAGAGGACACTTGGCACTTTGGTGGAAGCCAAGTGTCACACTTCTATCTTGCATGAGAGGATAGTGGTGGGAAAGTGGGCATGAATGACATGTGGAATGCTATATGTCATGAGGAGAGAAGGAAGAGGTGTTCTACACCTACATAAGTATTCTCCACCTAAAGAAAATTTGTTCGGTGGAAGAGGACAGAAAAAGGGAAAAAGAAAAGAGGAGAAGAAAAGAGAAAAAGAAAAAGAAAGAAAGAAAAAAGACAAAGGAAAGGAAAGAGAACCAGCAGTTCTCTAATTAACAAACAGAGGAGTTACAGCAGTGAACAGATCTGCACTTCGAGAGGTAGGGGCTCTCTCCTACTCTGGTTAGTCTTTGTTTAAGAGCCATGAAATGCATTAGCGAGGGTTAGCCCTTTGTGTAGTGGGTCGGTTTTTAAAAGAATAATTTCAATAGAAATTATTGTTGGTCAGGGACCGTTTCGGGTCTCTGTAGAAGCTTTAACCCGCAGCTTCAACTAATTGTTGTACCGTAGTTTGATCCGGAGCGTGATGATCTGCTGTGTACTGCATGCCGCTTTCTCGAGTTTGAGATTTAAATCCAGCTTTTGTGTGTTATTGCTTATTTAAATAAATATGCAAGATTGTGTGATAAAATGATGTTAATATGCATGCTTGTTAGTATTAACATGATGCTTGGTGTGAAGTATGTATTATGAGTGTTGCATGTAGTTTCCATCATGCATGTAATACGAGATATTGGTGCAAAGGATACTTATTACCGCGATGTGCATGGGGTCATCGCAAGAATCTGGTGAACGCATGAATAAAATGGGTATTCCTGGAGGGTCATTCAAAGAATGTTGATTCGGGCGGGTTGTCCAATAAATTATATCGGAGGTTTGTCCAATGAACTCTATCTGAGGGTTGTCCAATAAGGGTCTCTTGAGACGGTCCATGCTGGTTCTGACTGAGGTCAGTCTCAGCGGTTTACCATTCAAGGGTCATTCAAGTGTGTAAAATATCTGTGAGGGTTGTCCGATATTAGAGGTTATTCAAAGGGGTTTCAAAACAAAAAAAGCTTCTTTTAAACTAGTTTTCATACATGGAAAATTGCATGTATGAGAGAGCCGCTGAGGACTGGCATGACATGTATATCTATATAAAAGATATGCATATTTTATATGAATGTGTGTGAATGATTTTATGGATTATGTCATTGCATGCACTTAGGGTGGGAGTAGCCCTTTTAGGAGACTTTCTCTATCGGGCATAGCTCACTCCCTGTGTGGAAAAATATTTTCAGGTACCTGAGGTACACTCAAGAGAAGGCACCCCGCGAGGTCAGAGTTGAGAGGAAGATCTAAGATGGTTTATTGTGCTCTTTCAGGAAATTTTTTGCAGAAACCCGCTTTTTTTGTTTTAAACTGAATTGTTGTCAAAATTTTGTACTTGTGATGTAAATAAATTGTAATTAAACTCAGATTATATGTTTAATACAATTTGGTAAGGGTTGTGTCTTGCCTTGAGGGGATGTTTGGTTGCATTTGAACCATAGGAAGTCGCTCTATTTCAATCCTATGTATTAGCCAAACTTTAAGACTGATTTTTGGTTGGGAAGTAAAGGGAATTTGGCTCTGTTTCCTTCTGGTATATTGTATCCCCATCAGTGAGATTGATGTAGGCTTTTGAATCACCAAAATCAGCCCTACAAATAGAAGATATGGACCTTTACCGGAGCTGGGCTGAGAGGGTGAGCCGCGTGATCGAGCTCTTTCCGCCAAGCTGACTCTCTCCCGTCAGTTGACTCTCTAGGGGCAGAGCTAACCTCTTCTGGCCCAGCTCTCCTGAAATGAGCTAACCTCTTCTGGCCAGGCTCAGGTGGGATGAGCTGTGTGTGGCCGAGCTCACTAGTGATGAGCTGTGTGGGAATAGTGCCCTGTTTTGACCCTATGTGATGATCAGTTCTTGAGGCTGATTTTCGGTTGGGAAAAAGTGAGAATTTTAACTAGCATCCTTCAAGGAAATTCTAGCTCTACTTGAGAGCTTGACATTAGGCTTTCGAATCACCAAAATCGGACCTCTACAGCCGAAGTTATGGCCTTTATACTCGGAAGGGTCTGAGAGGATGAGCCGTGTGGCTGAGCTATGTGGTCGAGCTCAGCAGGGATGAGTTGTGTATCACCGAGCTCAGCAGGGATGAGCTGTGTGTAGCCAAACTCAGCAGGGATGAGCTGTGTGAGGCCGAGCTGACCTCTTGGGGTAGAGTTAACCTCTTATGGCCAAGCTCTCTTGGGATGAGCCGACTCTTCCGCCGAGCCTACGTGATGAGCCGTGGTGTGGCCGAGCTCTCAGGATGAGTCGTATGGCCTAGCTCAAACAGGATGAGCTGTGTGTTTTGGTCGTATCCCAGCAGGATGAGCTGTGTGTAGCCAACCTCGCCAGAAGGATGAGCTTATGTTAGGCCGAGCCAACCCTTTGGTCAGGGTTTCCGGGCCGAGCCCGCCAGTGGAATGAGCTCCGGCCTCGTGCCAACTTATGATGACCATAACTTTCTCGTCCGAAGTCCGTTTTGTGCATTTGTAGACTCTATGGAAAGACCTTTGAGTCTAGAATCCATCCATATATGGATCAATACAATCTGAGTTCATATTGTGTTCGAAAGTGATGAAAGACAAAGAGGTACTCCATTCTCCGCTTCACATGTCACCGTCTCATGTGAAGCGCCAACTTCGGATGACCATAACTTCCTCGTCTAAAGTCCGTTTCAGGTGTTCTTAAACTCTATGGAAAGCTTCTTGAGTCCAGAATCTGACCACATGACCGTGTATGGAATTTTGTGCTCAAATATAGCCGAGCTGGACTTTTGCCGAGTCGACTTTTTGGCCGAGCGACCTCGTCTAGGGAATGAGCTCGATGCAAATACCAACTCGACGACCATAAATTTCTTGCCTTAAGTCCGTTTTGTGCGTTCTTGGACTCTATGGAAAGATCTCTGAGTCTAGAATCTAATCATTTTCATGTGGATGGAATTTTAAACAATGTAGTTTCTGAAGTTGGATCACACCAAGTGCACTAATTATCGAGTCTTGAATGAGAGGTACTGTTATGTGTCATTGCTCGATAATCGAGTGACACGTGAGTATGCGTGAATGAGGCTATTATATAGCTTGTTTTAGGTTACTCCGTGGAAAATATTTAAAAAAAAAGACCCTGTGATTTAAAACATAGCCTATAAATAGAGGAGGCCTCATTTGGCCAAGGCACCACCCAACCAACCAAAGCTGCTCTCAAAGCATCAGAGTTCTTCCTTCAATAGAGCTTTTCTTCATGTTCGATCTCTCGTGGTTCTCAGCATCCAAAACCGCGGTATGGAGCATAGCAAACATCAAGGCAGTGGAGGTCGACTTATCAACATCCAAGGGGCAAGTTTGCTCATGCCGCATGGGAGCTTATATATTTTCTTAATAAAATTATTTCCTTTAACTTTCTTCTTTTAAATTCCTTTCTTTAGTAATGGTATTGGGTTAATAAAAATATAATTTTAATACATTGTCGCTGCCAATAAAATTTAATTTTAATACAATTTCTGAATAATTATGAATATATGCTAAAATATTTGTCTTTTTTTATTCATAAGCATGATAAATCAAAAGATTTGAGTTAACCCAATGATAATTTCCCTAAAAAATGGAACATAATGCATAAATATAAAAAAAAACTCTGCGCCCGCTTGAAAAACAGGAGCTGAACCTATTCCCAAGTTAAGAGCTTTTAACCCATTATAGGATACAATAATAACACAACTCAAGTCTTTTTTCTCTTTTTCCATTTATACTCGACATTTTTTTTATCTATCAAATCTGGAATAGAAAGAGAAAATAATTCATAAAAGGGAGATTCCTCTTTACTACAGTTCATTGTGGACTACCATTAATATAAAAGAAATTTAAAAAAATAAAAAATAAAAATAAAAACTCAAAATTGAATAATTGGGTTTTCCAATACATGCCTTGATAAAAGAGTAACTCCAATCCACAACCTTAACATATCAAGAGTTCAACAAAGAAAAGGTACAGTCATTTCTAATACTATCAGCTAATACTTCCCTTTCTTTACTTGAGGAGGAGGAGAAGGAATGGAAGGAGGACCACACCCAAATATTTTTAAATCGTCTTTCAGGCCAAAAATAAATGAATAAGCATGAAATAAAGCTGCAAAGCTATAATTAAAGTCATATATTTATATGTTGTAAATAAAGGATTTATTCATGTAGTGAATGACCACATACAACAACCTAATAACCTATTGAATAGGAATGAATGACCAAATGAATAAGCCAATTCATGAAGGCTTTCATGAATTCCCTTTATGAACCTCATTTATATGGTTCATGTATAAGGGGATTAGGTAAGTCTATAAAAGGCTCTCTCCTCTTTGTACAATGGCATCCGTTTTCAAGAAAGAAATAAAGGAAGAAAGATAGCTCTCTCCCTCCATTTATCTCTCTTTCTTGCTAATTTCTAAGTTCCCTTTCTTTTCCTCTATTTTTCTTGTTGTGTACAAAAAGAGAATAACATACTTCTCTTTAACTTTGCACTTTATAATAATTTCACAACACGTTATCAGGACGATTTTGCTCTGAAGGTAACTTCTTAACCCTAACTTGAAGTTATTTCAATTTTTCATATCTACAATTATATTTGATCACGATTGATACTAAGGAATGCTAATTGCTCTAAAATTGAGAGAAGTCATGATATATTATATAAATATATATGGGTACTCTGTACATGTTTAATAACTATAACGTGGAAGCATCTTACTTATCACATACAACTCGAGTTATGTGTTATTTATAATTGAATAGATGTCATGACATATTTTACATTTATATATTATATGTTGTATGTATAGTATGATATACGTATGTACACATAACATTTAAATGGATTATCATATAAAACAATATATGTCATAAGCATAGCTCGCCCTTGAATGATGATACTGAGTCAATTAATAGTATTATACCATACCAACTTTATCACTTAATGAAATGCTAAAACCTTTAATAAACACTACCCTTTTACATTGGTATATTATATACCATTTCTAGATCACAATAAAATTAATAATTTATGTTATTCTCAATATGATTTATTTTGTGTATATTCATTGATTTTACAATATATCGTTAAAAGTTCAATATATTCGATTTTGATTGTAAGTCAAAATCTATATTGACATTTATTGTAGTTGATTTTAATTTTTTTTCTTATATCAAAATTTATCCACATGTCAAATCTCACAAAATTCAAGTTTATGACATTTGACATTTTAGAAAGGGGCTATCTATGTTAGACTTCTTTGATGCTAAATAAACTATTAAAATTTTGATGAAAAATAACTGAATCTAGTCCAATTAGGTTTGAATGATTCCCTGAAGTGAATCAATATCATCTCAAACTCGCGGGCATGGATGAAGATTGATCATGGAAGAAATTCTAAATATCATATTGATGATCCCTCAAATCCTTGGAAAAGGAAAAATCTCACCACCATAAGTAGATTAATAATGAGGTAAAATGGGAAGTAAATATGGGATAATCCTTACAAAAACCATAACAATTTTTATATATATGGTATGAAAGGGCATTGGTCATAAGACTGGTATACACCTAAATATTTGGCTAATCCTTACTTACATAATGCTACCAAATGGAACTAGATTCCATATTAATGATGCATTATATTCTAGAAAAATCAACAAGAAATTTGCTTAGTTTTAAAGAGATATTCATATAAAATGGATATCATATTGAAATCTACAAACGAAGGTAATAAAGAAATTTTATATATTGCCTTTATAATTTATGAGAAAAGGATTGTTGCGGAAAAGCTCCCGATATTCTCCTCTAGCTAGGTTATATCATACGACCATAAAGTCAATTGAGTCATATATTGTAATGAAACTAAGTTCAATGACCTGGCTATTAGCTTTAATCTTTAAGTATAATAGCTGAAGTTACCCCGATTTTCAATGATGCGACGAATCATGCACAATCACATAAGGTACCATTAAAGAACTGTATCATTCTGCCCAATGAATTTTCTTGTGACCCTTGTTCACAAGGTAAGTTAATAGTCAGACCATCATTTAATAAAATCATATCTGAATCACCAGTTTTTTTTAGAAAGAATACATGGGGACATATATGGACCTATTCATCCAACATTTAGACCTTCTCATTATTTTATGGTCCTAATAGATGCCTCCACTAAATGGTCACATGTATGTCTTCTTCCACAAGAAATGCTTGCTCTTTCAGGCTCCTTGCACAAATGACCAAGTTAAGAGCATAATTCCCTAATTATCCAATCGAGACAATAAGACTTGATAATGCTGGTGAATTTACTTCACAAAAATGACTATTGTATGTCAATTGGGATAAATATTGAACATCATGTTGCTTATGTTCATACCCAAAATGGTTGAGTAGAGTCTTTGATCAAATGTCTTCAATTAATAGCTAGACCACTACTGATGAAGACCAAATTACCAGCATCTACCTGGGGACATGCTATTATGCATGCTGCAAGTATAATAAGAATTACACCAATATCTTACCATGAGTACTCCCCTTCACGACTTATACTGGGTAAACAACCAAATATTTCTACTACGAATATTTGGTTACGCAACATACCAATCGTGACCTACACAACGCACTAAAATGGGTCCCTAATGAAGACTTGGGATTTATGTAGGTTTGATTCTCTGGCTCATCATATGAGATTCAAACCCTTAACTAAGATCTTTTTTTACGTCACGTTTGCATATTGTCATTCTAATGGGAGTGTATTCCTCCATTAGGGAGAAAAGCCGGGCCCAAAGAACGACGAGAAATTACTTGGAATCCATCTATAATGTCTCATTTTGATCCTCATACAAATCATTGTGAAATAGAATTTCAAAGGATCATTCATTTGCAAAATCTAGCAAATCAATTAGCAGATTCTTTTATTGATACAAAGAAAGTGACAAAGGCACATATCCCGGCTACGAATACTCTAGTACGGATTGATGTCCTTGAAGGACAATTAGCAAATGAGTATAAAATACGCCTGAAGTGCGGGAGACTTATTGGCTCAAAAGATATAACTCCCCGGAAGAGGAGAACGCAAATGAGAATTGATACCCCTGAAGAGGCACATGAAACAAAAGGCCCTTGTAGAGGCATATGAGAAACAAAAAGCCCCTGAAGTGGTATATGGTGAACAAAAGGTCGTTGTAGAGTCATATATTAAACAAAAGACCCTTGAAGAGGTTCGAAATAAAGAAATAGCCCGTAAAGAGACTCAAGTACCTGAAAATTATGAGATCTCAATAAATTATGTGCACACAGAAAAAATGGGATCGAAATAAAGCATATCAATAATATTTTTTCTTTCCAAATGACCTTAGACATCATAAAATATGATGAGGATCCCGAACCACAAAATGTGGAAGAATGTCGAAATAGAAATGATTGGCTAAAATGAAAAGAAGTTATGCAGGCATAATTAAACTCGTTAATGAAACGAGACGATCAGGGATATGTGGCTCCAAACACCTAAAGGTGTAAAGCCGGTACAAATGGGTATTTGTATGAAAGCACAATGAAAATAATGAGATCATAAGATGGTAAAGCCACGATTAGTAGCACAAGGCTCTCGCAGACTGCATTGACTACGAGGAAATATATTCTCCTCGTCAGCGGATACACCATTTTCCGCTTTCTAATAAGCTTTGCGGTCTCTGAAAGACTGGATATGCATCTCATGGATGTCATTAAAACTTATCTATATGGATCCATAGATAGTGACATATATATGAAAATCCCTGAAGGATTTAAATTGCCTAAAACAAATACTACAAAGCCTCATAATATGTGCTCAATCAAATTACAACAATCTCTAGTATGGATCGGGCAACTGACGCATGATACAATCGCCTGAGTGTTTATTGAAAGAAGGGTATGAAAACAACCCTATATGCCCATGCATTTTTTTTTAAGAAATTAGAAATCGGATTTGCAATTATTGTTGTGTATGTTGATGATCTAAATCTTATTGGGATTCTTGAAGTGCTCACAAGAACAGCAAAATATTTGAAATGAAAGATCTTGGGAAAACAAAATTTTGTCTCATCAGAGATCTGAGCATTTCCTACCGGATTTTTAATTTACCAATCGACATATACTAAGAAAATCTTAAAACTTTTTTATATGGATAAAGTACACTCTTTAAGTACGCCAATGGTTGTCTATTCACTTGACGTGAAAGACCTACTGGCCCCCGGGTGGAAAAGGGTGAAGAATTACTTGGTCCTAAAGCTCATATCTTAGTGTCATTGGTGCACTTATACATCTTGCTAATTGTATTCACTTAGATATTGCTTTTTCTGCCAATTTATTAGCAAGGTACAGTTCCGCTCCAACCCAAAGACATTGGAATGGTATCAAGAATATTTTGCACTATCTCCAAGGAACAACTGATATGGGTCTATTTTACTCAAAGGAATCAACAATTGTCTGATATACGATGCAGATACATTTCCCGGTGACCCACATAAGGCCGATCACAAATAGGTATGTGTTTAATCGTAATGGAACCCAAGCAATTCATGGAGATCCTTGCCAAACAACGGTGCCACATCATCGAATCATTAAGAGATTATAGCACCACGGCAAGTCAGAATGCATATGGCTAAGATCGATGATTCAACATATCCAAGAATCATGCGGACTCCCCTTTATCAAAGACAACATTATTTGAAGATAACACTGAATGCATTGCACATATCAAATGAGGTTATATCAAAGAAGATAGAACTAAACACATTTCTTTAAAGTTCGTTTATACACATGAACCTGCATATAACGGTGAAATTAATGTTCAACAAATACGCCGCGATAATCGCTGCACTTATTCACAAAGTTATGGCTAACTTGGAATATCTGGCATGCTAATATACAAGATTGGAATGCGCCAACTAAAGGACATTGACATGAGGGGGAGTATGCTTATGACATGATGTTAGTGTACTGTACTCTTTTTCCCTTCGTCTAGGTTTTATCCCATTGGGTTTTACTAGCAAGGTTTTTAATGAGGCAGTCCTAATAGACTAAGAGCAATCAATAACATCATATGAATATTGTTCTATTTTTCCTTCACTAGGTTTTATCCCATTGGGTTTTACTAGCAAGGTTTTAATGATGCATATTCTTAATGGTGGTCATTCAAGGGGGAGTGTTGTAAATAAAGTTTATTCATGTGGTGAATGACCATACATGAACCCTAATAACCTGTGTGAATAGGAATGGTGCCAAAATGAATAAAATAATTCATGAAGGCTTTCATGAATTCCCTTTATGAACCTCAATTATATGGTTCATGTATAAGGGGATTAGGTAAGTCTATAAAAGGCTCTCCCCTCTTTGTACAATGTGTGACACCCCAAATTCCGGGGGTCTTTTTTTTTTTTTGTTCACAGGTAACCTTCAACAAGCTATTTAATAGCCTCATTCATGCATATTCACATGTCACTCAATTATTAGGCAATGACACATAACAGTCCATCTCATTTAAGATTCTAGTAATTAGTGCACTTAGTGCAATGATCAATTTTTCAGAAACTATGTGAGCACCAAATTCCATCCTCAAGTATATGGTTAGATTCTAGACTCAGAGAGTTTTCCATAGAGTCCAAGAACGCGCAAAACGGACTTCGGACGAGGAAGTTATGGTCATCCGAAGTTGGCATTGCCGAGCTCATTCCCTAGACGAGGTCAGCTCGGCCAAAGGATGTCAGCTCGGCTAGAAGAGGTCGGATCGGCTATATTTGAGCACTAAATTCCATCCACAGGCATATGGTCAGATTGGGCTCAAGGCACTCCATAGGTCTGAACACCTGAAAGCGGACTTGGACCCAGGAAGTTATGGTCATCCGAGTTGGGCTTCATATGACGACAAGGCGGGGTGCAGAACTGACAGGCACCTACTGTCTTTCGCGTCTTTTCAGACACCATATTAGATCCAGATTATATTGACCCATATATATGGATTCCTAGACTCATAGGGCTTTAAGTAGAGTCTACGAGCCGTAAGCGGACGGATGAGAAAGTTATGATCGTCCAAAGTTAGCGGCCCGAAGAGTTCGTTTCCACGCGCCCAGGCTCGGCCAGGAGGCCTTCCACGAGGAGGGTGACTCGGCCTCACGGCTCATGAGAAAGAACCCGCTGGTGGTCGACTCCTTGCGGCTCGCCCCGGCTCATGCGGGGAGGCTCGGCGCGGCTCATGCGGAGAGCTCGGCATTGCTCATGCGGGAGGCTCGGCGTGCTCATGCGGGAGGCTCGTACGGCTCGTACTGGAAGGCTGGAGGCCAGCGACTCGTCTTGGGAGGCTCGGCCAGCGGCTCGTGCGGGAGGAGCTCGGCCTGACTCATGCGGAGGCTCGGCCACGGCTCATGCGAGAGCTTCGACCCACGGCTCATGCGCGGAGAGCTCCAGCATGGCTCATGCGGGAGGCTCGGCCCGACTCATGCTGACCAGAGCTCGGCCACGGCTCATGGGGCTTCGGCCAGCTGTGGGAGGCTCGGCTCTTACCAAGAGGTGATTCGGCCAGATGACTCGTCACTTTGCTCATCCTCTCGGACCCATACAGTAAAGAAGCCCTGGCAGGGTTGTCGAGACCCGATTTGGGTGATTCGAAAGCCTGCATCAAGCTTACTGATGGGACTGATTTCAAAATCAGGATATAGTCCAAATTTTCTTTTAGCAACGAAATTCAGTCTCAAAGACCCAGACGTCTCATAGGCTCCAAAGCGAGCAGCTACCCACACGGCTCATCACAAGTGAGCTCGGCCACACCTGACTCATCCCAAGTGAGCTTGGCCTGCGAGGTCAGCTCATCGGGAGGCTCGACGGAGGGTCGGCCCATCCCTCCTGAGGCTCAGCCAAGAGCTCGGCCACCACGGCTCATTCTCTCGGTTGAGCTCGGCCACACGGCCTTTCGCCCTCTCGGACCCTTCAAATAAAAATGTCATAACTTGAGGCAGCAGGATCCCGATTTGGGTGGTCAGCCCACATCAAGCTCACTTGTGAGGGCTACAATATACCAGAGGCCACTGGGACCAAATGCCTTTTCTGCCCAACGAAAAATCAGTCTTAAAGTCCGACTAGAAATAACAAAGGTAAGAAAACCTTTACAAAATCGTATTAAACATATGGCGAGTTTAATTACAATTTATCTCACACCTATCTCTGGCTGGATATGATCCGATTATATAACAATCGGGTTTACGCCTAGACTTTTACAAAATACATAACAAGCTATCTTTGACCTTCTTCGACTGAGGCCTCATGAAGTGCCTTCTCTTGATTATTACCTCGATTACTGAAATGTTTTCCCACGACAGGGGTGAGCTATGCCCGATGAAAGTCCTACAAGGGCCTCCCCACCTAAGTGCACATGCAATATTATAATCTCACAAAATCATTCACACACATTCATATAAAATATGCATATCTCATATAGATATACATGTTATACCCGTTTCCCGAGGTCCTCAGGCTCCCTCACACATGCAATTGTCATGTATGAGAGCTGTTTTCAAAACAAAGCTTTTGTTTTAAATCCACCTAGACCCTCAGGTATCAAACCATTGGACCATCTCCGAAAATCAAACCATTGGACCATCTCGAGAACCATTTTATTGGACAACCCTCCGATAGAGTTCATTGAATGAACCTCGGAGTATAATTTATTGGACAACGCTCACGATATAATTTGTTGGACAACCTCCAACTCCCATTCTTGGGAACCCTCAGTACCCATTTTATTCATTACTCACAGATTTCTGCGATGTACGTGCACATGCGATGATAATGTCATTGCATAATATCTCATGTTACATGCATCACGAAAACTACATGCGACAATTATATTCGCGTGCTTCATCTCAAGCATCATGTTAATATATCAAGCATAGTATCAACTTATCGGTATTCACTGTCGCATGTTATTCAAACAAGCAATAACACTAACCAGATCCTCAATATCCAGATTCACGTGTCGGCGTAATCGGTTCGAGTAATTGCAGGAAACTACTGGCTCGCGGACCAGAAGCGATTCCACATGACAGCGGTTGCATGTTAAAGCGTTCTTTGAACCGACCCATCACCAAGGCTACACACCTCATAGCCATGTCATTGGCTTTGAAATGATTAACGGAGTAGGAGAGAGCCCCTACCTCTTGGAAGCGTAGATCAGTTCATAGCTCCTCGTTAAAATGTCAGGAAGGAAGGCGTGGTTCTATTTTCTCCTTCATTCTAACACCCTTTTCCCTTTATTCTCTTCCATTCATAGAACAAGTTATCTTGGGCGGTGGAAGACTTCCCTAGGTGTAGAACACCTCATGCTTCCTTTTGACACTAAGCATGCCACATGTCACCACATATCACTTTCCTTATCACTATCTTTCGTGCATGATTTAAACGACACCTTGGCCTCCACTAATGTGCCAAGTGTCACGCCTCAAGTGCCATGGCATGAAATCCTCATGCCACGTCATACTTTCGTTTCCATACATTTACCTCGAAATACATGAAATTCCGACTGTTTGAATTCAACGGCTCGGCGTATTACTGGAATTTCGCGAGGCGGCGAACTCCAGCGGTGTGATTCGATATGCGTCATCCGAGATCTAGAGAAATTCAGGTTGCAACTTTGTATCTATCATTTACTTTATGGGTCTCACATTTCTCCCCACTTCCAAAAAAATTTCGTCAAAAATTCACCTTATATACATACAATCACATGCATATGTAGCAGTCATTTTACCATTCAATGACTAATCCACGTCACCAGTAATCTGAAAGAGGAAGGATATCGATTACGCATCGTGTCCTCACGTTCCCACGTTGCTCCCTCCACTCCTCGGTGCTTCCTGACCTTTACTAGCCTCCACAGGTTTGCATCATAAAACATGCTCTGTTTGTCCATAATACATACGCAGTCCCTCCTGGGGAGTCCGTCATCAATATAAGATCTTTAATCCAGTGTTTGGATATGGGTGGCACTTCGAACATAGAGACATGGAACCTCATGAACACCCGATAAAACTGGCCGTATTACTAATCGATACTTTGTACCCCACCCTCTCGAGTACCTCGAAGGGCCCAATAAACCTCGGTGATAGCTTCCCTTGCTTGTCGAATCTAACCACTCCTCTTTTAGGCATCACCTTTAAGAAGACATGATCACCCGCCTCAAACTCTAGAGGTCGTTGTCGCTTATCGGCATAACTCTTTTGTCGGCTCTGAGTCGTGAGAGGGGCGTTGAGTGCATCGGACCCGCGCTTCGGTGGTGTCTCGAATCAAGTCGAGGACGTGGTGGAGCTCTCCACTGGTCAACAAATCGGTCGACATGGCCTCCCATATAAGTCCCTCCGCTGGGGTGCATTTGTATGCTTGCCTAATAATTGTTGTTGTAGGCAAATTCTACCCAAGGAAAATGCTCTTCCCAGCTACCCTTGAAATCTAGGATGCATGTGTACATTTCCTCTAAAACTTTGTATAGTCTCTCCGGTGACCATGCGTTTGTGGATGAAAGCGGTGCTCATCATCCATTTGTGTCCCCATGGCCCTTCACAGAAACTCTTCAGTGTGTAGTGAACCTTGGATCTCTGTCCGTCGATGGATGCGGCACTCCATGTAACCTAACAATCTCTCGTATATACAGCCCATGAGAATTCCTCGATGCTGTAAGGTCATCATACGGCTAGGAAATGTCTTGACTTAGTGAGCCGGTCACTATAACCCACAGCGTCATGTCTACGTGTGTTCGTGGTAAGTGAGTCACAAAGTCCATACTGGCCGACATCTCGCCACTTCCCACTCTGCTACCTCCAATGAGCAGATGCTTTCAATTTGGCAACTGATGCTCGATCTTTACTGGCGACATGGGGCCACCGATCTAACAAAATCCCAGCGTGTCTCTCCATCCCGCTCGATATCGCGCGAAGATCTACGTGTCTTGCCGCGTTCCTTCTGAGCGAGCAATGAGACTCCTGGATCTCACTCTCTCAGCTTTTACCAGGCGGGAACCACCACTCGTCCCAATAGAAGTATTGCCATCGTGTGGATAACCCGACCTACCTCACGTACGCATTTGTACCGGTTCACGATGGACAATATCTTTGTGTCCACGCCGCGGGACTCGATCACTGCGCTTAGTAGGAAGCGCCACTAAACTCCCTAAGACGCCTGAGCGATCATTATGCGTAATTATCTTGTCCTAAAACCTCAGACATTTCCACTCCCAGGAGCTATGCTAGCCAGTACTCCCGTGACTTCAGAGTGCATCGGCCGCCCACATTTGCGTTACCAGGATGGTAATGCAAAGTGAAGTCATAATCCTCCAGATACTCAATCCATCAGCGTTGCCTCATATTAAGGTCCCACTGTTAAAGATATACTTAAGACTTTTGTGGTCTGAAAATACCTCAAATTGTTCCCCATATAGATAATGGTGCCAAATCTTTGGCGAGACTGTATAGCTCCATGTCATGTGTAGAGGCGATTACGCTCGTGATTATTCAGCATGAACCATAAACCACCCTCCGGTTGCATCAAAGCACATCCCGATCCGTCCTTTGAAGCATCACGGTGCGAGTACTCTGTCCCCTTTCGGGACTACGAGAATAAGGCTGGTAGCCTCGGGTTTGAATCTGGAATGCCCTTTCACACGAGTTATTCCACTCGAACTTGACTCATTAAATTCGACTTAGTCATAGGTCTTTGCTAAGTAGGGAGAAATCTCAATGAACCTCTGTATCAACTAATGCAAGCTGCGTATGCGAAGGCGACTTCAGCCTCTGACTCTGCAGATTCAGCCTTCTGGGAGTCTAACGGCACTAAGCCGACACGGCGTGTCGAAATCTCACCTCGGTAAGCCAAAATTCACACTTGCTAAATTTGGCATACAAGCGTGGTCTCTCGGAATGCGAAGAATGACCTCAGTGATCTCATGATCCTCCTGCGTCTCGGAGTAGATCAAAATATCATCCTGAAAACTACAAGCTGGAGTCTAAGTAGGGTGGAGACCCTATGCATGAGATCCGTGAATCTTCTTTGATTTTCGTCAATCAGAAGGGCATCCTTTGTGAACTCGAAATGCCCATCTGCGTCTGATGTCTTGGGGATATCTTGCCTCCTATCTCAGGCGATGGTGCACAGTGCAGGAGATCTATCTTAAAGTACACTCGCGCCCCTCTCAGCTGATCAAAAAAATCATCAATCCTCGATAAAGGATACGGAACTACCCGATCGTCACCTGTTCAATGCCATTAGTCAATGATCAAAGGGTCTTATCCTTTCTTAACCGCGGAACCGGGCGCCCCAAGGTGAAGTGCTCGGTCTAATGAAACCTTGTCGATAATTCACGTATTTGGACCTTGAGTTCTTGCTGACTCAGGCGAAGCCATCTATGTGGAGTCATAGAAATGGGCGACATACCAGGGTGTAGCTCAATGACAAAGTCTACATCCCTGCGGGAGTAATCTGGTAACTCGTCTGGAAAAACATCCTCAAACTCACATACCACCCGAGGTAGACCAAACCACATCTGCCTCGTCCTCAGTAAGGCACCTGTGACCTAATGTATCCGTGCCATCTAGAATCATACCGCGGTAAAGCATCCATGCACTTATCCCCTTAAATATATCTGAATACCATCACATTGTAGAGTAACCTCCTACGATCACAATCAGCTGACAACCCAGAGTGTGCACTCAGCGATCCATGCCAAGAATGACATCAAAGTCGATATGTCCATCACCGAGTCCATCGTGAGTAGAATCCCGAGATCTCTAACTCTGATTCCGACTATATCTGATCAGAACTCACCTAACTCCTAGGGAGAACTCACATGTAGCGCTCAGGATTCAACCTTTAAGCCCAATATATTCATCAGATACTCTGATAAATGAATGAGATGCACGAATCAAACAATACTGCCCTGGCGAGTAAAACATACCTTACATAATGACAGTGCGTAGACTCCGTGCGTGGTGCGGCGTAAACACGCCCACAGGTCCCTCAGTCCGGCCTGCGATCCTGCACTCAGCCTCGGCCCATGCTCACGGCCTCTCTGGCTATCTGCTGAAAGCAATGTGTTCCGTGTGCACGGGGTGGTATCTATTTATTACATGCTAGGGTAGAGGAACATACTATGTCTGAGTGTGTCCCACTGATGACTAGGACTGAGGTGTCCCATGACCCTGGGATCCTTGCCTCTGTAGAATGATCCGTCTGTCGGTCGACTCTCACCACATCTGGGAGGAAGAACATCCACACATGAAAGCCTCTAAAGGCCTCAACCGCTAAGCCCAAATTCTATCTCGATCCCAACTAGTAGTGCACATACCCATGCTCATTGATTTAGTTATCATGAACTAACAGTTCATCCCTTTTTCTGATAGTGCTAATTTCCGACCACTAACCTGATTCACTTTACGAACTATCATGCTTTCCGGTTGTCTTCCAGAACCCCTAAGGTTATGTTTTCTAACCTAGAGTTCAACATTTTCTCCTATGCTACTCACTAAGCATACAAATCACACAATTCAATCACACATCACAATATCATCAAAATTCACAATGGATGCATGATATAACCCGTTTCCCATCAAGTCCTAGGTAAATCATTATGCACAACATCAGCTCTGGTGCTACTAAACTAGGCTCACGATACCCAAATGTGACACCCAAATTCCGGGGTCTTTTTTGTTCACAAGTAACCTTCAACAAATTTATTTAATAGCCTCAGCATTCATGCATATTCACGTGTCATTCAATTATTAGGCAATGACACATAACGATCCATCTCATTCAAAGATTACAGTAATTAGCAGTGCACTTAGTGCAATGATCAATTTTCCAGAAACTATGTGAGCACCAAATGCCATCCACAGGCCCATGGTTAGATTCTAGACTCAGATATATTTCCATAGAGTCCAAGAAGCAGCGCAAAGCCGGACTTACGTACGAGAAGTTATGGTCATCGAGGATTGGCATTCAGGGTGACTCATTCCTAGACGAGGTCAGCTATGCCAGAAGAGGTCAGATCGGCTATATTTGAGAACTAAATTCCATCCACAGGAATATGGTCAGATTCTAGACTCAAGGATATTTCCATAGAGTCTAAGAACACCTGAAAGCGGACCGGACAGAGTTATGGTCATCCGAGTTGGCGCTCATATGAGCGACAGGCGACGTGCGAGGAGTGAGGCACCTCTTGTCTTTCCTTCTTTCGAACACAATATGAGCTTGGATTATATTGACCCATATATATATGGATTCTAGACTCAAAGGGATTTCCGTAGAGTCTACGAACGCGTGAAATGGACTCTGGATGAAAGTTGCGGTGGTGAGGAGTTGTCGCGACCAAGCTCATTCCTGGCGAGCCGGCGGGAGAGCCCACGAGGAGGTGAAACGTTTCACGCAGCTCTGAAGAACCGGGCTCAGTGATCGGCCTCATGCGTCATGCGAGAAGGCGCTCGGCACAGAGTCGGCTCATGCGGCTCGGGGCGAGGCGCTCAGGCTGAGGTCGACACATGCTGGCGCTCATGAAGGAGGCTCGGCACGGCTCATGCATAAGGCTCACGCACGGCTCATGCGGAAGGCTCGATACGGCTCATGCGGAGCTGAATTGCTCATGTAGGAGAGCTGTTTGCTCATCAGGAAGATAGCATAACTCATCGCGGAGAGCTCGACCGGCTCATGCGGGGCTGAGCTACGGCTCATGCGGGGAGAGCTCGACCACGGCTCATGCCGGAAGGCTCGGCCTGTGACTCATGCGGAAAGGCTGATGATCGCCGGAGGCTGAGCCGCGGCTCACTGTGGGAAGCTCAGCTGCAACTCATGCGGGAAAACTCGACCACGACTCATGCGGAGAGCTCGGCTCGACCCGAGAGGTAGGATTACGCTAGATGAGCTCGTCCTGACTCATCCTCTCGAGACCCTTGGTAAGGGACCATAACTTGGGTTGTAAGTCTGGTTGGGTGATTGGCCACATCAAGCTCACTGATGAGGCTACGATATACCAGAGGGACACAGGGCCAAATCCCTTTTCTACTCAACGAAAAATCAGTCTTAAAGTCCGACTAGAAATAACAAAGGTAAGAGAAAACCTTTACAAAATCGTATTAAACATATGAACTGAGTTTAATTACAATTTATCTCACACTATATCTACTGAAACTGGATAGTCAGTTATAAAAAAATCGGGTTTTACGCCTGTAGACTTTTACAAAATACATAACAAGCTATCTTTGACCTTCTTCTCAACTAAGACCTCATGAAGTGCATATATTGTCTCGTTTTGAAATGTACACAGTAAGGGTGATATATGATGAGAAAGTCTCTGGGACTACTCCCACCTAAGTGCATGCAATGACATAATCCACAAAATCATTCACACACATTCATATAAAATATGCAAATCTATATGAATGTCTATGTGTCTGCGTTTCTAGGAGTCTCACGACTCCTCACATGAATTGTCATGTATGAGAACTGTTTTCAAAACAAAAGCTTTTTGTTTTTAAATCCACTAGACCACCTCCGAGTATCAAACCATTGGACCATCTCCGAGAATCAAACCATTGGACCATCTCCGAGAACCATTTTATTGGACAACCCTCCGATAGAGTTCATTGGACAAACCTCCGATATAATTTATTGGACCTCGTCTGATTTGCTGGACAACCATAAAGACCTTTATTCTTGGGAACCATAAGTACCATTTTATTCAAGCACTCACACCCGATTTCTGCGATGTACCCGATACATGCGTGTGTCGATGCATAATATGTTACACATGCGAAAACTATAAACAATTATATTCATGCTTCATCTGACATCATGTTAATATATCAAAACAGCCGTATATCAACATCAATATTCACAATGCATGTTATTCAAACAAAGCAATAACACACAACAGATCATCAATATTAGATGCGTATCTTGTAAGTGGTTCCCGAGTAACAGTTTTGACTTCACCCAACCGGACCGACCGGTCCCCACAATATGAGTTACGTGTTCAGTAATTCTTTGGTGTCAACCCATCACCATGGCTACACCTCGCTAGCCATGTCATGGCTCTGAAATGAAGATTAACAGTAGGAAGGGCCTACCTCTTGAAGCGTAGATCCATTCACTGCTGCAACTCCTTTGTTCGTAAATCAGAGAACTGCTGGTTCTCTTTTCTCCTTCATTCTCTTCCCCCTTTTTCCCTTTTTATTCTCTTCCATTCCACCGAACATATTTCTCTTAGGTGGAGAAGACTTCCCTAGGTGTAGAACACCTCATGCTTCCTTTATGACACTAAAGCATGCCCGCATGTCACCATATCCCACTTCCTTATCACTATATTTCATGCATGATTTAAACTTGACACTTGGCCTCACTAATTTGCGAGTGTCACTCAGTACCACATGGCGTAAATCCTCATGCCACGTGTCATTTTCTCATTCGTCTATTTACCTCGAAATACGTGAAATTCCGATTGTTTCGGAATTCAACGAAATTCGACTGTGTACCTAGATTTCGCGAGATGAACTCAACGGTGTGATCCGTGTTGTCATCCGAGATCTAGAGAAATTCCCAGGTTTGCAACCTATATATATCGTTTTACTTTATCTAGGGTCTCACATAATGGCATCCCTTTTCAAGAAAGAAAGAAAGGAAGAAAGAAAGCTCTCTCCCTCCATTTATCTCTCTTTCTTGCTCATTTCTAAGTTCCCTTTCTTTTCCTCTATTTTTCTTGTTGTGTAAAAAAAAGAGGAATAATGTCCTTCTCTTAACTTTTTTTACTTTATAATAATTTCATAACAATATATATATATATATATATATATATATATATATATATATATATATATATATATTTATATTTCATAATATATTAATATCATAGAATGGACCATACCCCAGAAACCCTCTCTCAGTGTAGGTTGGTGACATACTCACACTCGAGGCGATCTTGACTAAATAGATGTCTCGGAGCTATCTTTCTATTCGAGTAATTTCTTGCATGCGATGCCATAAATCTGAGTCATAACATGAAAATCAAATCATGGTACGTAGGGTAGTTGAGTTCATCCCCGAATAATATTATTAATTTTACGCACCTAGCCTGAATTTTGCCCACAAACACACTTTGAGCTTATACTTAAATGTCCCTTAAACTCGAATTGGTTTTCCTTTTCATTCTAACCACAAAACATATACCTCATGACATTTTTTATAATTATTTGGCCTAAACCTCGTGTACAGTCTACGCTTTGTTTTAGTTAGCTATTTTAGGGGTCGTTCACCATCGGATAAAGAACTTTCCACCAAATTGTAAGGTCGTTATACTCACAGGATCTTGATGTCCATACAGTAATTTCTACGGCAAATCTTCCAACTATATTCTATTAATTTAAAGCCCAAACTTCGATTGTAAAACTACGAAAAAATTTATTTTTAAAATGGCAAAACGATAAAATTGTCGAAATGGTTTAGGGAAGCTAGAAATCTTTCTAGATATCGGATGATAAACGGACTTCAGTTGGATTCGTCTCGCAAAATCAATTGCCATAAAATTTTAAATTAAATTTCGAGATAGTAGTTTTCCACGTTGAGGTAACGGACGTCAGTGACTCGGGGATGAGATTTTTATAGGAATATCAAGGGTTAGGAAATAACTTAAATTAAGTTCATTTAAACTAAATTGAACTTGAACCGAGACAAAAATAAATTGTTTTGGAGCATAAATGAACTCGGATGGGTCGTGGACACATGGCGCGACATGGGCCATATGTCCAACTTAAGTGAGTTAGACAAAAGTAGTTAAAAAGGATCATTTTGGGGAGAAAAGGCCCGGATTATGGTTTGGTCGTGAGTGAGAAGAGGGGAGAAGAGAGAGTGTAGGGAGAAGCTCAACTTTCTCTATAGTCTCTGAGATCGGGTGGCCGTCGGAAGGTTTAAAGTGAGTGCTCGGTGAGAGCTGCAGCGTGGATACCCGGAAGCTCTATGTTCTGGATTTGTGGGTTGGAAGTCAGAAGGTCGGGTTGAGGAAGTGTTCGCGAAACTTCCTCAGATGTTCTCATAACTTTACAAGAGGTAAGGATTCTTCATACTTTGGTTATTTTCCATTCTAGGGCATTTGGCCCTTTTTCCCTAAGAAATTTTATTGTGAAAATAACATGGATTATAGGAATAGTGCCTTGTTTTGACCCTATATGATGTTCAATTTTTGGGGCTGATTTTTGGTTAGAAAAAGGGAGAATTTGGACTAGTATCCTTCAAGGAAATTGTAGCGCTATCTGAGAACTTGATGTTAGGCTTTTGAATCACCCAATTGGACATCTATAACCCAAGTTATGGTCCGTTTTCCGGGACTACCACAGGTACGCTCTTTGTTTTCTTGAACCTCACGTCCCGATTTTGGGACTGATTTTAGATTAGGAAAAATTAATTTGGACTAGTAGTATTCTTCAAGGTAAATGTAGCTCTATCTGAGCTGATGTTGGGTTTTGAATCACCATCGGACCTCCTATAACTCAGTTATGGTCCATTTTCGGGGCTTGCTAACTGAGCTTTTAATGATTATCGGATTTTGCCTGATTGGTATATGATTGTATTATATCATTGCTTGAATTGAGTGATATACTTGGTTGAGTATTGCGAAAGTCAAATTTTGTGTTCTAATGGTTTGACTTGTTGTCACGCCCCTTTCCCCATCCCGCGAGGCGGAGGCGAGGGAGCGCGAACTCTTATCTTGGGACTCTTTCTGTTTTTCAAACATTGGTGAGCCCAAGTCTTATAACTGTATCAAAATATCGTATACAAAAATACAAAATAAAACTACAACCATAGTGGTGTTTACAATGTCATATCGATCCACAATTATTTATATACAAAAGCGTACATTTACATTTACACATCAGTCACGGAACCTGCGCGATGAACCCACACCTAATGTGCTGGTCATTTGTATCTTGGAAGATCACGAATGTCCTCCTCTGTACCTACACGGATTGAAAACTCGTGCTAAGCTTTACGCTTAGTGGGAAACATATGTCTTATGCATATAAACATGTATAGTAAGCAGATAACAATAACATATATCAAAAATTTCATGAATTCATATAACAAACTAATACACATACTTGCCTCGCAGGACTTATGTAATGAGGATCTCCCCATAGGAGTTACAAAGCTTATAATTATAGTTATTTAGCAGACTTATATGTGTATAGAAGTACCCGTAGGTACGATAGAACTTACACTTATACAGAGATACCCGTAGGTACATTCCGAATAGAACGATATATATATTTTCTTTCCTTTCCCTATTCGTCATTGATTCTTATCATATAGCGGATTTAAGTTCTTTGGACTAATAATACTAAATGAGTAGGACACAACAAGTACGGTAGTGCTGCGATGCGAGCCACTGCTTTTGCGGGAGTGCCAAAGAAGCCCGATCAAACGTGCATGCTGAAGTGTGTGCTTTTAAGCGGGAGTGCGAAAGCAGAGTGGGCGGCGCAGCGTGGCGTAACAAAGTGTCATGTCATTTAATACAGTCTTAGGCATTCCTACAATTATATGTATTCGAACTTACTATCTTATCATAGGGGCATTAAGTTTGCCGCCGAATGCTCATACTCGAGTCACGATTGCATTTTCATAGTTTCATTCTTATTTGAATCCCAGTTAATCATTTATTAGGGTTCCCCATACCCTCGATTATTAAATTTGAGGCAACAATGTCTGATTGCAAAGCTCGGGGGTGCGGGGGAGCGGAGTGGTACGGGAAACTACGGGTTAGGTAAGGTGCCAATCGTGTTCTTAAGGTTGGTGCAGTTACCGCAAATCACGGTACCGCTGGTTATGGTGAGTTGTATCGATACCACTTTGGATGGTACTGGTACCATTTTTCCTCTGCACAAGTGGTCACTGGTACTACCTCGTTATTCGATAGTCTGATTTTCCGCCGAAATATCATATTTCATACCACCATTCCTTTCTTCGTGCGATCTCCATATTCAAATGCAAAAATAGCATGAATCCCTCAGTAACTCATATGCATATAATGGTGGTTTAGAATTTCGCTTAAACCCTAGCCAAAAATCAAGATTCACACCAAAGTTCACAAATCTTTACAAAACCATAGAAATAGGAAGGATTCTTGTAAAACCCGAGAAAATTCTAATTTTATGAAAAATGGTAAAATGGTAATTTCGGTCAAAATCCAGAATTTTTCTAGATCTCGGATGACGAAACAGACTTCATCGTTGGAATTTATCTGTAAAATCAACTGTCGAATTTAAATCCGGTCGGGAACGGTCGTAATTTCATATTTTTCGAGGCATGGAGGAGTGCGGGACACTTGGCACTTTATGAGTGGCTCAGGAGGTGCCACGTGTCTTGGGCGAAATGAGTCAATGATGAGCGAGTGGGGCTGCCATGAGACACATGGCATTGATTAATTGCCCTGATGGTATTTAAAATCAACAAAATTTATATACACCTAAGTTCCTACACTACTAGCAGTGATCCTGCTGTGATATAGTGGTTAGGATCGAACACGGGGATGGGTTTCATCCTAAAAATGGTTTGCATCAGTGCATGAAAGTAAGGCTTTCTATTTGGACTCTTTTACTTGGAATTGGGTTTCAAGCGATTAGAATGGTTTGAGCGAAAGTCTGCGAAAGTTAAAAGGTGAAAAGTTAACTTTGAAGATTTAAAGTCACTTCCATATGAAGATTCGAGGGCAAACAGAATGTCTCGGGTTTATCTCGCGTTATGACGTAACCTATAGTCCATGGCATAACGGGGATACATGTTAACTAGCAAACCTCACCCATGAAACAACTCCTGTTGAGTGTCAGCGGGTAGCATCTTGATTATGGCCCGCGTTGAGTAAAACCACTGACATTTAATATCATCTCAGAGGCTCGTAAAGACCATCTAAAGAATCACAGTCCTAAAGCATGGAAAGTATTGGCCAAATCAATAACATTAAATGCTATGCAACCCTAATTTGAGAAAACTAACATATAAATATCATTTTAGAGCTCATGCAAAGACCATAAGAATCCTGAGTCCTAAAGCATGGAAGTATTGGCCAAATTAATGATATTCAATGTTATGCATACCATGTTTGAGAAAATATAAGGGCCATAAATACACACTACCGTAGCTTTTTTAATACAAGAGGACAACATGTGTTGCCCGCACGAAGCTAGCTTCCTTCTCTTGAAAGAAAGGGAGCTTAGCAGCATCTCTTGAGTTGTCATCCTCGAGAGGTGTGTTTAGCCAGCAAGGAAAAAGAAAGAGAGGAGAGAAGAGAGAAAGAAATAAAAGCAAACCTAAAATAAAAAGACTTTGTTACAAAATAAACACAAAATGTATTCTCTCCCCAATTGTTCCTCCTCGATTGTTCACTACCTTCTTACAAAACAAGGGACTTATATAGGCCTCCTCAAGGTATGAAAATACCGAAAAACCTATGAAATTGGCTAGAAAGTTAAAAGGATAATAGAGTAATACATAAGTTTGGAAGTAGTTTGGCATTAATTACAAAACATGGCCAGAGGCATCGATTTTAGCGGCTCTGCTTGAAAATCCACATTATTGATTCTTATTTTGCATTGCCTCACGTGTGGCGTGAATTTTCTTCATTTTGCATGGTTTTCTCATTGAATCTTGACTAGTTTGATGGCTGAGACTTGAATTCCAACTTCATGATTCAAATGTTTTGATTCGAGATTGAACTCCGAAGTGTGCAAAGCTTCTGGCTGTAAAAAATGCCCTCTAAGCCCAGCAGTATTCTGAAGACTAGGAACACTTCAATTGGTATAAATGACATGATTGTCTGTGGCTTACTCGAAACTATCTAATATAGGGTTAAAATTGCACTTTTGGGCGTGAATCACACTAGCAAAGCGTTGCTAGTCCTTAGCAATCTGAAATAAAAGGAGATGCATGTGGTGATTTGCAAGAGTTTATGATTCAAAAGGGTTTATATACATATAAACATTACCTTAAAGCGAGAAATTGAAATCAAAGGCATGTAGATATGAAGAATCAAAAACCATACGAGAACAATTCTGAGAAGGTGATATTAAGATCCAAATTCTCAGCAGACTCACTGAGTGTGATTCTTTAGTAGCAGTTAAGCTAATATTGCAAAATTGCCTCCCCAACTGTGACATGGCCTTAAGTTGTTGAACAACCTAGATAGAGTGGTTACACTCTTCTTCTTTATTCATACACATCGTAAGTGCTGATACTTAAATCCGACTTCACCAAAGTCAGTTATGCGGGTCCACCGATGACTCCCAACCCAGGTAAGGTTTAGGGCATCAAGCCAAGGATCATGAAATACTAACTCTAGGCTTCACTGAGACTCGAATGACTTGAAAATTAAGCACCCCCCTGAGTCATTAAACTTCACTATCCACCAGTATAGCGAACCATGTCGATGGCTCCAGTGATTAAGGCTTGGGGCGCCCGGGTTTCAAAAACTTTCGCGTACCCCTCGGGTAGTGCTTTCGGGTTTTGAAGGCAAAACTTCACGAGCTTTGTTTCTTTCTTGCTTTGCTTTTCTTTTTCTTTTGCTTTTTCTTTTCTTTTCCTTTTTGGGAAGACATGTTGGTGCTAATGTAGAGTAACACAAATCTATCTTATATTCCAACATACCTAAGGTAAAGCTATCTATAAAATGAAGGCACCTGAGTCCTTTGACCTATCGAAATAATAAGGTGATTGTGCTGAATTGGCATAAAGGGAAATTTCAGTTGAAGCGTCTTTGGGCGTGACATTAAATTTAATTCGAAGCATGGAGTTTCTAGCATAGAAGTGAAAACATGATGATTCAAGTAAATCCATTATAAATTCAATTGTCAGTTTGTGGGGAGTTCGAATTGTTCAATTGAAAAAGAAAAACACATTTAAACATAGTGGAGGCCCGCGAAATATGATATGTCTGGCGTATATATATATAAAGCCCGAATAGCTTTTGATATAGCGAAGTGGCTAATACATGAATACAAAGCTAAACATAAAACTATCATTCTACTTAAGCTGTGTAATCTAAGCAAAATTAGTAGAAGCGTTGGTAAGGTGATAAATATACAAAAATGTAAAAGAAACCTAACCACCTCATTGTTGTGGTGGTGGTGGTGAACTTTAGCTGCCTAACTCTTTCTTATTACGGAGACATCTAATGAAGGCTGCATCGGTGGTAGGCTCCTCTCTGCAGGCGGGATCACGAGGAAGACCCGGATGGGTGTGTCCCGGTGACGCAGTGTACTTGGGCAACCTCAGATCTGGGCGGCTGTGTAGGCTGCGAGTGAGCGGATGGCATCCGTCACACAGTTCATCCTCTCTCGAGCTGTGGATGTACTCAGGTGAATGATGTCTTGAATAGGAAGGCGGAGTATCTGCTGCAAATTTCTTTGATGTAGTATGTGGAGGAGATGGAGGTGGGCAGTGCGGGCAGGAGGTCCTCTGTGCCTCGGGCTCGGGCGGTATATCATCTCGTGGTGATTACTGGCCTCTGACCCGTGCCTCCTCACAGTCTGTGGTCGTATATTCTGGGAAAGGAAGCGGGCATAGTCATCACGGAATCTCTTGACACTGCATGTAGGCATCTGGCTCTCATCTCTGGCACAGGCTCCTCTTGGGAATCTGCCGAGGAGCATAACATAGGAGTCTTAGCGTCAGTGGTGGGATGCTCTTGCTCAGGGCGAGGTCTTAGATGGACATCTCTCTCCAGCTACCTTGAGGAAGCCATCACGGCTCAGAGGGGCTGAACCAAAATCCCAAGTCCATTAAAGTACCTGAGGATGGCTCTCTCACCCATATCTTTAGCCGAAAGAGGCTCAATGCATCTGTCGCCAGAAGTAGTGTCAATGACATCTAAGGCGGAAGCATCTGTAGAATCTTGGACCGGCGGTGATGTCTACGGCAGTGCTCGGGACCATCTCCACGTGAGGCGGGTGGGCGGCTGTCAACCTCTGAATTGCGCGACGGTATGCGCAATCCCAATGCTGCTGAAATATCGGAGTGAAATTAAGTACCATGAAGCGGTCATCTATCTTAGGCCAGATCTCTAGTGGGCCCGATGCATGCTGGATGTCATAGAGTGGTAGAAGCTGTAGTACCCACTCTTGGGTAATCGCGCAGCGAGTCATGAAAGGTGAGAGTGACCCTCCTCGATCAATCTCAAGACTCCGGTATGCGAATTGACTCTCAATCTTGAGGATGTCCTTAAAATGACTCTGATGAAACTCTGCGGTGGGTCGCATTCCTCGGAATGGGGTTCCCTGAATAGGCGGCTCTAATCTAGATCTTTGCGGCAGTGAGGTGATGGGGAGTCGCCTCAGCGGCTGGAGTAGCTGGAGATGGTAAGGATGCGGTGGAGATGACTACTTTGGGCCGTGTACGGGGGCCGCTTGGAGGCGAGGCCTCTAACTCTCCTCCCGAGTGGTGCAACGATGGGCCGAGGTCGTCAGTCGATGCGTCTAAATCCACTGCGGCTCCTCCATATCTGCCTACACAGGGTGGTGATGAATACGGGAAGTTTGGGGCCGGTTTGGGGCCACTCTCTCGAGGCGTCTTTGAATCTCACGAGGCGGGCGGACCACAGTCTGAACCATATCTGATGTGTTCATGCTGAAAGGCTCGACTCACTTGAAAATATAGCTGGCACTATATGTCGGGCGAAGATCACGAAGGCTGACCCGATCTGAAGCAACAGGCAGAACTGAGACTCACGAGCCCCCATCGGCCCAAATCAGGCGCTGGGCCGCCGTCAGGGCTCGGGAATGACGGATCTTCGAGGCGGGGCACAGCGAGTGAACGAGGAGGCCGCGGCTGTCTGCCTTGGGGCTGCGAAGCTCAACGAAGGCTCGGTCGGGGTCGGCGTGTGCGTGACGAAGTGGCGGTACTAAACTCAGTCGAGCTCAATGAGGCGAGCACAGGTCTGGGGACTCAGAGCACAATGCGCGGGCGAGCGGCGGCTCAGTCTTGCAGACCACTGACGATAGATGAATGGGGCTGGAAATCGGGCGAGGGCGGCGGTGAAGGCTTGCAACGTGGTTGGTGCAGCTGCGTGAGAGGAAGATGGCTCGGGGCTTAGTGGGGGGGAAGAATATGGAAGTGGCCTTTGGATACCCGACCCGGAGTTTATGGCATCGGCCGGTAGAAGGATCTTTCACGTCGCCTGTTCGCTACTCTGGCGGAATTTGACTCAGTCAGTACCTGCATATTCCAAAAAATTTAATTTATTAGTTAATATTTAATATAGAATTATTATTATAAAATTTAATATTTATCTTTGATCAAGTAACACAAACTCTTAGCACTATACTAATTAAAATTTTTGAAAAACAACTAAAACTAATAAAATTAACTAACTTAAGACAGAAATTAAGAATTGTGAACTGCAATTCGGTTTTTGAAAACACCGAACCAGTTCAATTTCAGATTTACTCAAGGGGGGTCAAGGAGAATGATCTCCTCAACCCCTGCAGTTGCCTGGGCTAATTCCTTGGTGTTGGATTTCCCATTGTTGTTCGATTTCTCACTGATGGATTCTGAATTGAGCAATTGGTTTGCGGAGTGATTGTTGATATGAACCAATATCTTCATTTTCTTGCTAGTCACCCTTGCATTTGCAGACCTTATGTTTTCACGCACAGCGATCAATTGAAACAACCTCGCCAGAGAATTGTTTTCAATTTCTGCTTGACTCATGTTTGTTGTTCAAATGAAAGATATTCAACTCCATGGTCATGTTGCAAAAGTTAATTGCATGACTCCATTCCGGCAATTTATTATTGCATTGGCGGTAGCCAGAAATGGTCTTCTAAGATGATTGGTACATGGTTGGGTTCACTTAGCAATTGGTTCGGTCATCGAGTACCACGAAGTCTTGGGTAGTAGAGATTTGTCTATCTTCACTAAGACATCTCAACTATCCCCTTGGAGTTTTCACTGATCTATCGATAATGAGAGTGTGATGTTGAGTGGGTTTAGTTCACAGACCTATTTGCTTGTATCTTGAATACGACATTAAGGTTCTGCTTGGCTCCTAAATCAAGCGAGGACTTTTCTATGCAGATTCCCCTGTGTGTGGTGTGGAGATCCAGGATCTTTGTATTTGACAGGGTATTTGCTTTGAATTATGACAGAAACATTCATTGAAAATGCTTTCTTCTATTACCTAATCAAAACTTCTTGATTGTGCGAAGATCTTTCAAAATTTGCATAGCGGGGGACTTGTTTGATTAGGTCGGTAAAGGTATGTTAGCACTTCACTTGCCTTAAAACCTCAAGAATGCCTGCTTGTTTGAGTTGCCTTCTTCTTTCCTCTAAGTGCTTGTGGAAATAGAGGAGGTGGTATGCGGTATTTCATTGAATCCTCCTCTAGGAGAATATGCCGAAGATTTGCAATTCTTCTCCTGGAATTCTTAGCGGGTTTTGGCATAGGCTGATCAACCTCTTTTCCACTTCTCAGGGTTATTATGGCCTTAACCTCATCCATTCCCGAATTGTTGGATGATCCTACCTCATGAATTCCTTTAGGATTTGGAACTGTTTGTGATGGAAACCTCCCTTTCTCTTGTACCTCTAGCAACTTGTTAATCTTGGTGATTGAATACTGTAGGTTATCAATTTTCTGGTTGAGATTGCTCTCAAGCCCATCTATTCTCTTATTCAGTGTACTTTCTACAGTATCAATTCTTTGTGCCAGTTGCGCATTAATTCCTTTTTGTTCCTCGACAAGTTGCCCCACCACCTTGCACAATTCAAATGCATGAGCACTCCTACGCTGGAAGAGGATGGTGGTTGTTGTGTTGTGAGGAAACCAAACTGAAGGGCTTGGCACCAGGGGTACATAGGCAGGGATTGAGTCTCCATGCAAGATTAGATTCCTCAATTGGAATTGTAGGTATTACCATATGGAGCATTAGTTGTGAAGCATGTTGTCTACGGTGTTTGCACATTCGACATCAATCCTTCAACTGCGGGGGCCATAGGACCTTTGATACGTTGGGTGTGCATGGGATTGGAAATTGGTACAAGGATTGGACTGAGCAGGATTTTCAGTCACTTTGCGTATGCTATCTTAATTTGTTGCCTTGAGCTCCTCCTTTCTAGCTAGGGTTAAATCCACAGCCCTCGTCTCTATTTCTTGAATGGTGCATACATCCCACCTTTGATTGGTGGTGGTCTCATCCTATCCGTTTCTCTGAGTTATTTCATCCCAACCCTTAGAAGTTTCAGCCACGTAATTCAAGAAATCCATGGCTTCATCGGGATGTTTGCTTAAAAGTCTCTCCCCATAGTTTCAGGGCGCCTCGTAGCGAGAGACATACCCATAGCAGAAGTGGTTCACCAACATCCAAGTGTCAAACCCATGATGTGGGCATGCATGATGGTTTCCGCCGATCTCTCCCGACCTTTGGTAAAATCTCTCATATCTGAGCTGCAAAAGTATAAATTTGTCTTTTCCAAATTATTGGTCTTGTAGTGCTGAAAAACTTCTTGAGAATTACACTGTATTTCATTTGATTCCCCTAATGGTTCTAGGCCTTAATGAGTTGAGCCATATCTTGGCCTTGTCCTTTAGAGTCAATGGAAATGCCTTTAGCTTCAGCAAATCCATGTCCATCATACCTTCCTTAAAGGTAGTGCAAACCTCCTCAAAATCCCTAATATGAGTGTATGGATTTTCATTTTCCATACCATGATATGTGGGGAGTAGAGGTACCAAATAAGGCCTCACTGCTACTTCTTCAGCAGGAGGAATGATACAAGATGGGGCACTAACTCTAGGAGGGTGGATGTGATCCCTCATGGTTCTATAGGCATTTGGATTCATGGGGGTTCCTGGTTGGCTCTGTTGTTCCTCAGGTATGGGATCCATGGTATCAATTGGTACACTAACCTCACTAGCTAGGTCAAGTTGTGTACTAATCCTATTCAGTCTACCTGATGTGTCTCTATCCCCTTTATTGCATAAACACTTGTTACAAAATTAGAGACAACAAAAGACAACAAACAACACCAAAAAAGATTAAAATTAACTAACAACAATAAAATGACTGAAGGAAAAAGCGAAAGCTGAATCAAGCGGAAAAACGGTCTGAGTGCGCAAAGTGAAACAAATGGCGGGTTCACACTGGCGGAAGTTGCAAAAGGAGTAAAGATTACCTTTACTTGTGATGTGGATCACAAGTACTCTTCAACTTACCATTTGTAGTTTGGCACCATCGACACTTGGCGCCATTTGATTCGTGCCCACAGTAAGGTGGTAAAAATCATGAAATTTATATACACTAAGTTCTACTGCTGGTAGTTCGAGCTCTTCTTGATATAGTGGTTAGGATCGGAACACGGGGATGGGTTTCATCCACAAAATGGTTGCATCAGTGCATGAAGGTAAGGCTTTCTATTTGGACTCTTTGGAATTGGGTTTCAAAAGCGATTAGGAATGGTTTGGCCAGAAAATTGCAAAAGCGAAAGTTAAAGGTGAAAAAAGTTAACTTTGAAGATTTAGGTCACTAACTTGGCAAGTTAGGGCAAACAAGTGTCCTCGGGGTTTTATCCTCGCGTTATGACATGCAACCTATAGTCCATGGCATACTTAGGATCTATGTTAACTAGCAAGCCTCACCCGTGAGCTTATTCCACATTTGGTATCCTGAGGTAGCATGCGGTTATGACCCTTTTAGTTTAAAACCCTAACATTTAATATCATCTCAGAGGCTCGTAAAGACCATCTAAAGAATCACAGTCCTAAAGCCCCAGAAGTATTGGCCAAATCAATAACATTAAATGCTATACAACCCTAATTTGAAAGCCCAACATATAAATATCATTTTAGAGGCTCGTAAAGACCATGAATCACAGTCCTAAAGCATGGAAGTATTGGCGAATTAAACAGTATTCCAATGTTATGCAACCATGTTTGAAAATATAAAGATATAAATACACTACCGGTAACATAATACAAGAGGACAACATGTATTTGCCCCACCACGAAGCTAGCTTCCTTCCTCTTCAAAGAAAGGGGCTGCTTGAAGCATCTCTTGAGTTGTCATCCTCGAGGTGTGTTTGGCGGCAAGGGGAAAGAAGAGAAAGGAGATAGAAGAAAATAAAAGCAAAACCTAAGGCAGACTTTATTTACAAAAATAAAAACTTACAAAATATCTTCTCTCCCAGAATTTGTTCCTCCTCGATTGTTCACCACCTTCTTACAAAACAGAGGACTTATATAGGCCTACATAATTGTATGAAAATACCAAAAACCTATGAAATTAGCTAAGTTAAGAAGGATAATAAGTGTACACACCAAGTTTGAAGCGGTTTTGGCATTAATTACAAAAACATGACCAGAGGCATCAATTTTCAGCTGAATTTGAAGAATTTCGTAATTAAGCGAAATCAGCGATCAACAAATTTACGTATTAAAGATTGGGCAATTTAAGCTAGCTAGAAATTTAATAATAAGCGAAATTATTGTGAGAAAGCGAAATCAATTATTTTAAGCTAAGGAACGGTCTTCAGCGAAAATTTGGAGTGGTCTAGCGAAATTTGGCATTTTCGCTAAGGTTGCGAAATTTTAAGCTAGGAGTTGCGAGGAAATTTTCGCAATCCTGCTGAATTTCGCAACTCTAGCGAAAATCCTGCATTGTTGTTGATTCTTCCTTTGCATTGCCTCTGTCTTCAAGCGCATTGAATTTTCTTCATTTTGCCTTGGTTTTCTCATTGAATCTTGGGGCTGGTTGATGGGTGACGAATTCAACTTCATGATTCATCATTTGATTCGAGGTGTGAACTCGAGAGTGTCGCAGCCTACAAAACAACCAAAATACCCTCTAAATGTCATAGTGTTACTAAGAAGACTAGAACACTTGATTGGTATAAATGACATGATTAATCACATGGCTTACCAAAAACCTATCTAATATAGGGTTCAAAATTGCACTTTTTGGGCATTAATCAGGCATCATGCCATTGGAGGAGGAATCTATGTTAGATGGATAAGGGATAAAGTGAAATCCAAGTCAACCAAAGGGAGGTTGACATGTGGCAATGAGAGGACAAGTCTTGAGGCTTTGCCCCAACACATTTATTGGCCAACCATTTGGATGGGAAAAGGGGAAATAGAGAGAGAAAAGGAAGAGGAAAGAGAAAGGAAGAGAGTTTTAGAGTGAGAAGCTCTCACTTCTCTCTAGATTTCCAAGTGATCGGTCCGGCAAACTCTGGCGAGGAAAGAAGCAAAGTTGGTGATTAGTGCCCAAAAAGTGCTATTTTGAACCCTATTTTTAATAGGTTTTGAGCGCTTTTTGTGTACTAAGTGTTATAATTAACCGATTACATATCAAGGTCCACATTATTCTAATGATCATTTTTGTGGCAAATTTTGCGATTTTCACGAGCTAATCACGCCAACATTGTTAGTCGATCAAATATGAAGAATTAAGTCAAACTCAACATCATAGATCCAGAGACTAGAAGGAAAGAAGAAGAAAATAGAAGAAAAATGAAGCGGGAAGAAAATGGAAGAGAAGCGGAGCGGTGGCGATGGAGCAGTGGCCGCGGGAGAGGCACGGACTTTTAAGCTGAGCTGGCGAGGAGATTCACTGTGGATAAGCGGAGATTTCTCCCGATTTACGCTATCTCTTGTGAACTAGCCCAACTGGCAGTATCACTATTCTAATGATATGCATTTTATTTACTCACAAGAATTTCGCTAAGCTAATGAAATTTATTTAACTAATGAAATTGCCTTACTTAAATTCTTCAATTTAAGCTATCTCTTGGTGATTTACGCTACCTAGTAAATTTTGAGCAACTGTGAAATCCTTTGCCTTAATCATGCTTTTTGTAATTAATGTAATAGACTTCAATTTTGGTGTATTACTCTCTTGTCCTTTAACCTTGAGTGTTAGGCTTTCTTGTATTTTCACACATTTGGGTTGGCTATATAAGCCACCTTATAAGTTTGTAACCCTAACTTTAATCTTTAGGTAAATATCTGTATGACTTTCATTTCTTTTCGGTTTTTCTCTCTTCTCTCTCCTCTTCTCTCCTTTGTAGTTTGCCAAACACCCTCGAGGATGACAGCTTGGAGGATGGTAATTAAACCACTTCCTTCTTGAAGTAAAAGGCTGCTGGGGGTGAGATCTTAAGGTTGCTGGTGGTTCCCCCTGCTTTTCATCAGCGGGGTTTGTCATTTGGTTCCCAGATCTTACAACTCTAGGTTTTTGGCACGGTTACTCTTCGGCCAATACTTGGCAAGCTTTTAGGGTTTAGTGTATACTTAGCTTTAGATACACTAATATCCATTAGTTGCCCTTTACGAGCCACTGAGGTAGGTTAAAGGGTTAGGGTTTCAAACTGATAGTTGAATAGCATTGAATGTCATTAATTTGGCCAATACTCTCCATTCTTTAGGATCCAGTGCATATTGAGTGAGAGATGTACTGTGGTTCTTTAGATGGTCTTTACAAGCCTCTAAAATGATATTTATATGTTAGGGTTTCTTAAATTAGGGTTGCGTAGCATTTAATGTTATTGATTTGGCGATACTCTGTGCTTTGGGATACGTCATGGTGGTGATAGATGCTGTTGTTCTTTAGATGGTCTTTACGAGCCTTTGAGATGATATTGAATGTTAGGGTTTCAAGCGTAAAGTGTGGAGTGCATGCTACAGCAGTATTTCGAATAAGGTTGTGTTAGGGTGAGGTTTGCTAGTTAAACATAGATCCGGTTATGCCATGGACTATGATTTGCATGTCATATGCGAGAAATTAACCGGGGACCTCTCGATTAGCCTAGGACCTTAAACCTAGTGATGCTTGAAAGGAGTTCTTTTTCTTTTTTTTTTTCCTTCATTTATTTTGAGTTCACCAAACCATCCCTTCCACTGTTTTTAACGAACCCCAAAATCAATTTAATTCACGAGTTTGATTTCATTCAAATCATTTGTCTGAAGAAAACCTCACGTGTTCGGCTACTGGGCCATTTATCTTTGCGGTAGCTTGACTACGGTAGTAGGAGGAACTACGGATACAAATTTTGTTGATTAGCTCACCTCTGGTAGCCTGAATCAAATGGCGCCGTTCTTGGGGATGAATTATGTAGTGCAGTGAAGAAATTTGTGCAACACTTGCTGATCCTCATCCACCTGAGTCTTGGTGAATTTCCTTTTATCATTTTAATGAGTCATTTTTTTCTTAGTTTTATTTCACTTGTTAAAAAAAAAGAAAAAATTTGTAGAGATTTGTTTTTTGGTTGCCACCTTACTGTAGGACTCGTTTCGGTGGATCCAAAAAAATTCCAAGGCAAGCGGTTCGAGTTTTTGTGGGAAAATTGTGAAGAAAATGGAACCCCCACGTGAAGAAACAACACGGTCTGAGGAGAGAGTAACCCTAGGGAATATATATGACAATGAGGGACTATAGGAACCTCACTTGGCAAAATGTGACCACTGGGAGAGAAATCCAAACCCAGATCTGTGAGGGATTCTGAGGAGACCATTGGATGGAGTGCACCCTCCTATGGTGCCTCCGCGGTATATCTCAACTCCTCAGCCACCACAGACCACCACAATTAATTTCTCCTGTTGAGCAGGCCATTCTAGACCTTACCAAACTGGTGGGTGATCGGCTGGAAGCGAAGAAAATCAATGCTCGATTAAGTGAAAAATTGACTATGGAAATAATGTAAGCAAGAGAATTGATGGACTTAGTGACTTTGGGCTCGCGGGACAACCTGCAGGAATTCCATTGAAGACTGGTGATCGGCAACAATGTCCACCAGTTGTCAAAGTGACATAATGGCGAGGAGGCCGAGTGTGAACAACGGCCACACCGGGAGCTTATAAGAGGATTTTATTGAATTATCGAAGGATTGGATGAATCACCAGATATGTGTGATGTTGTTTTCCAAGGAGAACCAGAAGAAATCATTTTCCTTGTTGGTAGGAGGCGGGTAAAACAGCGGTGGAAGTGCCCCGAAGAATGTCATTCAGCGAACCCCATAGATTTGGACACCATTGCCCGCGACGAACGCAGTCACCTTTGCGGTAGCCTTGGTGACCAGCGTATATATTCTACCTTCACCGCACCTGACTTGACACACAGAGCAAACTCGAAACAGCTAAGTCGACCCACTTTGCATGTCATCGCGGAACTAAGTAGTGGCCATTGCTGGATTGCACGCACTACGTGAAAATGGCGGTACTCATCGCGTAACCATGATGGTTGGTTGGTCTTTGGTTCGGGTTTCGAGCTTTTTGAACCTAGGCATTTCTAAACTCCCCACTTTGTTTAATTTTTTCTGTCTTATTTTATATTATTGTATTTACATTTTGATTTCTATAATTTTTCTTTTAGTTTTTCTCTAATTTTAGTTAATTTATGTTTTAAGATTAATTTTACTCTTCTGCAATTTTTCTTGCATTAATTTTGTAGCTTGTGCAAATTTTGAAGCATGTATTGAAAATCGAGAAGCGTGAGCGGGGGGATTTTCGCGATTATAGCGAATTTGCAATTCTAGCGAAATGTGAAATTTTCGATTATAGATGAAAATTTTAAGCTAAGCTAGCGGGAATTTATTCATTAGCGAAAATCTTGTGAGAAGCGAAAATAGAAAATTTCGCTAGGAGCCGGTGCCTAGCGAATTCCATGTTTAAGCGAAAATCTAGCGAAATAATGACTTAGCTACGAGACCGAGTTAGTGCCGCATTAATTCCAATTTGTTTTTTTATTATTTTATTTTATTTTACTTTATTTTATATTTAAAAAAAAAATCAAAAACCGTTTTGTTTTTTTATATATATATATATATATATTATTTTTATTTAAAAAAAAATTTGGATTTTTTTTTATATATATTATTTAAAAAAAATGTTTTATATATATATATATATATATATACTCTATATATAAAATTGAAAAAAATAATAAAAAAAAAAATTTAACTTTATTTTTATTTTAGTTTTAGTATTAATTGTTACATTTCAGTTTAAAAAAATCAAAATCAAAAAAGTAAAAGAATTCCATTATTAAATATAGCGAATTTTTATGAGCTTAGCGAAATCTGAGGGCGAAAATTTTCGCTATACCCACGATTTTGACCTCAATTTTTTCGCTCATAACTTTTCATCACAGAACTCTAGTTTTAGTGTTCTTGGTACCGTTGGAAGCTTAAGTGTAGAATCAAATATGGCCAGAAAGGACATTTTTGAGATTACTATGAAAGTGTAATTTTAAAAATGGTTCAATTGGTCACATTTTTCCTCTCTTTTCTTCTCCTAACTTGTTTATTTGAAGCCCAAACGGAGTGAATAAGGTGTCAATGGAAATCTTGGCAGAGTCTCTAATAGAAACTGATCACATCTTAACATGGAGGTAACGCTGCCTCTATTTTCCATTAGAACCCCATTTCGGACAGGATGTTTGGGTTGGGGGAAAGTGTAAGGAAGGAAGTAGATAGATTTGTTATGTTTTTTCCACCCACCAGTGTACTGGCGAGCCGTGTTTTTTGAGATGTTTAGTGGCTTGCTGGGTCCTTTCTATAAAGTTGTTATACTTCTGACACTTTTCAAAATTTGGGCCCGTTTTGCAACAAAATTTTTGTGGTTTTGCCTAACACGTAATGGTTTGAAAAAGAATTATTTGTAATTATTGGTATTAGATTGGTTCATGTAGTTGGAGTGAATGATTAGTTGAATTCTTATTGATTTCGACCTTTTCTTCCACCTTTAGCTAACCACACACAAGCACATTGAGATTTCAATGATAATTTGAAAAAAATTGTGCACCCTCCCTTAATTTATAACCTCCTAGTTTCATTATTGCTTCTTTAATAGGTTAGGACCCTGTGGAAAAAGAAAAAGAAGAAAAGAAAAGAAATGAAAAGAAAAAGAAAAAAGAAAAGAAAAGAATAAAAAATTGCAATGCTTTGCCTTGAAACCCGAGCATAGTGGGTATATGTGAGAAACCTTTAAAGCCGAATTACTTACTAAACCTTCAGCGGTTGGGAGTCAGGCTGAGTATGGATTACATGGGTGGATGGGTGGAGTTTAGCCTTGAAGTTGTGAGTCTTTGGAGTCTCGAAATCGTTAAGTCAGAATTGAAACACGAAGAGTTTGTGGTCGAAAGATCATATGACTTGGTGCCTAAGCCTTAGTGGTTGGGAGTCATCGGTGATCCCGTTACATGGACTGGTGAGATTGGTTCTGGAAGCATTTGCACCTCTGTTTACAAGGTGTGGAATAAGAGGTGGAGTCTGATCTATTTAGTTGTGTGGATTCAGCTTATACAGGTCGTGGTAAGTATTGTCTGGGTTGGGGAGAGTCTTGGTTGTGATTTTATTATTAAGAGGTGATAAACAAACACTTAGATTTGAGTGAAGTTTACAGTTGGATTCATGAGATGGAGACTCTTTTGATACTCAATTTGCCTTGGTATTCATTCTCTCTATGATAGTTATTGGACCACGGCTTTGATGATTCTTACTTAGGGTTAGAGCATTGCTTCTTCACAACCTTTTTGAACTACAACCTTTTGTGCACATAATTTTGTTATCTTTTTGTCTCTTTCTTTCTTTCTTTTTCATTGCTAAGGGACTGGCAATGTGTAGGTTAAGAGGGTGTGATTAGTGCTGAGTGCTATTTTAGACCCTATTTTTAATAGGTTTTGAGCGCTTTGTGTACTAGTGTTGTAATTAACCTAAATTATAACAAGGTCCACTATTATTCTAGTCACATTTTGTGGCAAATTTTGCGAGTTTTTGCGAGCTAATCACGCCAACATTGTTAGTCGATCCAAATATAAAGAATTAAGTCAAACTCAACATCATAGATCGGAGACTAGAAGGAAGAAGAGAAGAAAACAGAAGAAAAAATGAAGCGAGGGAAAGAATGGAAGAGCCGAGAGCAGTGGCCAATGGAACAGTAGCCGCAGGAGAAACCTAGATTTTTCGCTAGGCTAGAAATTGTGGATAGAGGAATTTCTCAATTTGGCTATCTTGTAATTCGCTAGCTAGTGAAATGTCACTATTCCTAGCGAAGTATGCATTTTAAGCTGCTCACATTCGCTAAGCTAGCGAGGAAATTAAGCTAGCTAAGCGAGTGCCCTTTGCCTATGAAAATTCATGATTTCGCTATCTCTTAGTGATTTGCTACCTGGCGAAAATTTTGAGCAACAGCGAAATCCTTTGCCTTGTCATGCTTTTGTAATTAATGTCAATGACTTCCAATTTTGGTGTATTACTCTCTCATAATCTTTAACTTAGCCAAATTGTTAGGCTTTCTTGTATTTTCACACATTTGGGTTGGCTATATAAGCCACCTTATAAGTTTGTAACCACAGCTTTAATCTTTCGAGTAAATATCTCGGCTTTCATTTCTTTGGATTTTCTCTCTTCTCTCTCCTCTTTCTCCTTTCTTGGTTGTTAAACACCCATCCAAGGATGACAACTTGGAGGATGACGCTAAAACCGCTTCCTTCTTGAAGCAAAGGCTCTTTGGGGAGTGAATCTTTGGAGTTCTTCAGTGGTTCCCACGCTTTTCATGCGCGAGTTTGTCATTTTGGTTCCCAGATCTTCAGCTCTAGGTTTTAGCTTTTTGATTTACTTTCTTCGGCCAATATGGCAAGCTTTTTAGGGTTTAGTGTATGTAGCTTTAGATACTAATATCCATTAGTTGCCCTTTACAGGCCGTGAGGTGGTTAAAGGGTTAGGGTTTTCTAAGTGATAGTTGAATAACTTCATTGAATGTCATTAATTTGTGATACTCCTCAATTCTTTAGGATCGATTGCATATTGAGTGAGAGATGTCTTGTGGTTCTTTAGATAAAGTCTTCTGAGCCTCTAAAATGATATTTATATGTTAGGGTTTCTTAAATTGAGGTTACATGGCATTTTTAATGTTATTGATTTGGCCAATACTCTCCGTGCTTTGGATACGGAGTGCATAATTAGTGATGATGTCTTGTTGTTCTTTAGATGGTCTTTTCTGAGCCTCTTGAGATTGATATTGAATGTTAGGGTTTCTGTGTAAAGGGGCCCACTTGATCATGCTACTGTGACTCAAATAGGAGTTGTTTCAAGGGTGAGTTTGCTAGTTAAACATAGATCGGTTATGCCATGGACTATAGGTTGCATGTCATAGACGAGAAACTAACCGGGGACCTCTCAGTTAGCCTAGGACCTTAAACCTAGTGGCTGATAGCCCCGAGGTTCTTTTTCTTATTTTTTCTTCATTTATTTCGATTTGCAAACCATCCACTTCCTGTTTTAACTGACCCCAAAATCAATTTAATTCACGATTTTGATTTCATTGAATCATTTGAAAGGAAACCATCTATATTCGACCCTTTAAGGCCATTTATCTTTGCGGTAGCTTGACTACGGCCGGTAGGAGGAACTACGGGATACAAATTTTGTTGATTCAGCTCACCTGCCGTGTACGAATCGGTTGGTACATTGCGAGGGCTGCGTGTGGGTTCGGTTTTGTGGAGTTTAATGACTGAGAGGTGAGGTTTTCTCTGCCAGTTTATTTTTTGTGGCTAAGAGTCATTTTAATAAATGGGGATATCTTGGGGCTTTGATGGTAGGTGTTTCGGTTCAAAAGAATTGGGTAGTGAAGAAATCCCTAGAGTGGTTTCTCGATCCGGAGTGATAGTGAATTTGTTGTGTGTGGCTTTATGTGTGGATATGTTATTGCTTGATTGAATAACATGTTGTGTTATTTATGTGATGCTATGGGCACTCCCAAGACAGACTGCTAGATTTTATATTAGCCCATGTGAGATAATTTTATGTTATTGCTATGTATGAATGAATAACATGATGATTAGATATAAATTACATTTAGTATATGAATGGCAATATATTAACATGGATTGTTGTGAAGCGAATATTGCATTCATATGCAACGCTGGGATAACTTTAGAATAATAGGTGTGGTCTGATATGAAAAAATGTGATTTGCTAAATGGTTGTCAAAGGAAGATTTTTCGAAGAATTGCCTTGGAGGATTATACAACGGTTAAATCTCGGAGGAAGACCCATATTTGTTTTAGAGTTACTCGACAATTCACCTCGGAGGGTTGTCCGATAAGATTTTACCAAAGAAATCGATATTATGTTTCAAGAACAAAAACCTTTTGTTTTGAAAGCAGTGTTTTCTCACCTTGCGCCAGGCGTGAGGGACTTAGTGAGGGAATCGGGAGGCTGGAAAGGGTGGGAGTCACATTCTTATCCATTTCGTATGAACATTTGTGTAGGAACATATATGTTTTCTTGAATGTTTGGTTTTCCGTGCATGAGCACTTTGGTGAGGTAAACATGTAGGAGATTATCACTACTAGGCATTACTCACCCGTCATTGAGATCCCCTTTAATTAGGGAGTATTGGGAGGCGATGCTCAAGTGCTTTTGAAGAAAGCGAGCATGTGGCTTTGATTACAATTTTTGTAAAACATGTATGAAACATTATAGTTTAAACATGTTTGTGTAAGAGTCATATTAACTTTTGAAACTATTGTAATATAGTTGGTTATATTTTGGTAGTATGGATGTATAGGCTGAGTGGGCCATTTTACTCATGATATGAGACACCTGAGGTTTCGAGTTGCAATGGTGTTGAAACGGGACCAAGGATTTGGAGCGTCACATTTCTTCTTTCTTATGTTTCCACCAAAATAATAAAAAGAAGATATGATAAGGATTGATGGGTCATAAAGGAAACAAGATTATAAATTGAAGGAAACAAGCTATAAATGGTAATTTGGGGTTATAGCTTTTATTATAATAATTTGTACATGGTCAAAGGTAAAGAGGAATATTTTTTTCTTAGATAAAGTATCAAACCATTACTGTAATGAAGTGTTAGAATAAAAAAAATTTACCAAAAACAAAAATTTATGTAGCAAATTATCCTTGCATAAAATAATTAAGTGGAAATTTTAGGGGCATATCATACCTACTATCTTGTTCAGGTGATGCATTGGAAGGTGAGGCACTATAGCTAGGGAGTGGTTGTTTGGTTTGACTATCGACTGATAGTTGGTAACTGATTATAAATTATTGTTTGGTAAAGCGTTGAGTTAGAACTAACATTAGAATAAATAATAATAATAATATATAAGTACAACAATATACTGTGATAAGTAAAAAAATATGAAAGTTTTTGTTTAACCATAATAAATAAATTTATGGTTATAAATTTATGAAATGCATTTCATTTTATGGTTTTTTATAATTTCATAAATAAAAATAATGATTATAAATCATGAAATAGCAATATTATTATTTATAATATAAAATATATTATTTATTTTCATATATTACTTTTATGGTGATAAAATTTTCATATTATGTACCTTGAGATAAAAATTACATTTTATGTTGTTATAATTTATAGAATTAATTGAATATTATTTCATAAAATAAATTAATATTTATAGTTATAAATTTTTATCATTTCATATTATTATTTACTTTTATGAACATAATATGAAAAAAAGTAGAACTAAAAAATTCATATTATTTCATACCAAATTTATAAGCTATAAAGTTAATAAAATCCTAAAGGCATTAAAAGGATGTGTGGATAGGAGGTATCTACGATGGTATCGATGGTATATCAGGACCGATTTAATGAAATTCTTGGCCAGATTCTTTCTCAGTCACAAGTTCGAAGATTGAGGAGTTCTTTAGATTAGAGCGGAAGAACATGTTAGTATCAGAGTATGAGAAGAGGTTCTCAGAGTTAGGAGATTGGTTCCATATATTTAGGTCGATGAAGTCACGAAGTCTGGCGATTTTGAGGATTACGTATAGAATCGGAGTTCAATTACTGCGGTTCCTCATTGATTTGGGGATTTAGTTGAGGCCGCTGCGAGGGTTGAAGTCTTCTGGTATGTATGTCGGAGTAGGCGGGAAAGTAAGAGGAGTGCGCGGGCCTTTCTCGGCGAGCTGCAGTGGATCCGATAGAAGAGAAGCAAGGGTAGAGGTTACATAGGCGAGTGCGGTCGGGGGCGCTCAAGTGAGTCGGTGGGGCCCCTTAGTTACAGTGGTGGCACCAGTATTACTCCCGGTATGTCATATGTCCAGGCGAGCTGCAGGGGTATGGAATATTTGTATAAGGTGTTTCCATGTGTGGAAGCCATTTTAGTAAGGGTATCTTGGTTGAATTGGTGCGAGAGATATCAATAGCCGGCTAGCTACCGCGCGAGATGAGCACTGGTCTTCGGGAAGGGTTTCTACCCCAGAAGTAGAGGGACGATGCGGCCTTGGTGGGCGGTCATGGTAGACGAAGGTAGCGTGCCCGGGATGCGGGACGGACACGGAGTACTCGGGCCGGGGTTTATCTTTATGACTTCGGCCAGATCTGCGGATGCAGCTCGGATGTGATTCCCAGGTATTATTTCTATCATGATCATGATGCATACATTAGTGGACCCAGGAACCACGCATTCATTTGCATCCAGGCCTTTCTTAGATCGCTTCCAGATAGAGACCCAGCCATTAGAGGGTTGCATGAGAGTTTCCCTTCCTGCAGGAGATCCGTTAGTCTCAGACAGAGTAGTCAGAGATAGTAGAGTTCGGATTGGGGGACAGGAGTTCCTAGCGGATCCATTGGGTGAGGATTTTGATGTGGTTCTCTGCATGGATTGGCTATCTCACCATAGGCCCATTAGGTGTTATAAAAAGGAAGTAAAGTTGCATAGGCACAAGGAATTGTAGGTAAAGTTCTGAAGGAATCGTAGAAGTTAAACTAAATTATGATCTCATACTACTGACGTATGAAGGATCATAACATCGATATTATTAAAGAGTTATATCAAACATATGATGAATGAATGAAGACTCTGTGGATGATTCAGTTTGTTGGGATAGATGTGATAATGAGATTATCAGGAAGAGGTGGAGGATTCACCATTGATTGATCAGGGACTGACATTTCATTACTCATATGGATGCTCATAGATTGGAGCAGACTTAGTTAGGTGTTGAAGTAGGGTTGTTGGTGAGGCATATATCCCATAGTGAGCTCTAATTCACCGTGAAAAGAAAGATGGGGTTCTTGGGTTATGTATATGTGCAATGATTGAACAAAGTTACCATCATGATCGATATCCACTCCCTAGGATCGATGAGTTATTAGATCCATCGAGGGTCTAGTATACTCCAAGATAGACTTGAGGTGGGAGTATCATCGATTAGGGTGTAGAAGAGTGATGTACCTAAAAAGGCGCATTCGGGACACGCTACGGGCATTATGAGTTTCTAATGATGCCGTTTGAAGCAACTAATGCTCTGGCGGCGTTTATGGTTGATGGCCCGGGTATTCCGGCTATGTTGTTAGGTTCGTCATAGTTTTTATCGATGTCTAGTGTATTCGGTGTTAGTTCGAGAGGAAAATTCAATTGCACACAGGATTATGTTGCAGACCCTAAAGGGAGGCAATTGTAGCGCAAGTTGAGCAAGTGCGATTTTGGCCAACCAGGGGTGACATTCTAGGTCATGTGATCTTAGGCGAAGGGTGGTGGCGGATCCCGAGAAAAATAAGTGTAGTAGTCGAAACCACACGAAGAATGTGTCGAGGTCATAAGCTTCCTTGGTTTAGCGGGGTATTACGGAAGTTTGTTGAGGGTTCTCGAGGGATGTAACCCAGTGACGTGACGAAAAAGATGTCAAGTATGATTGGGTGGATTCTTGCTAGCACGTGAGTTTGAGTTGAAGGTAGATTGACTTCAGCTCCAGTTCTAGCTTTGCCCAATGGGAGAGATGGGTTTGTGGTTTATAGTGATGCTTCCCGATAAGGCCTTGGTTTTGTGTTTGATGCAGAATGATAGGGTGAGTGCATATGCCTCTAGGCGGTTGAAGAAACACTAGGGAGAAGAATTCCCCACCTCGCCCGAACTTAGAGCTTGCGGGGGCGTGTTTGCTCTGAAGATATGGAGACAATGCTTATATGGTGTTCCTTGCGGGATCTTTACAGATCATAAAAGTCAGCAATATATTTTCACCGAAAAGAGAGTTAAACACGAGGCGAAGATGGCCAAGGTTGATTAAGAGTATTGCTATTGAGTACCATCGGGAAAAATTGTCTGTAAATGCGGATGCCTTGAGTAGGTGACCAGAGAGTTCTTTGTCTCATATGAGATCGGGTTATCTTCCATTGTTGGTGGATCTGAGAGCTTTAGGGGTGATATTAGAGGCTGAGGATTCAGGTGCCTTGTTAGCTACATTTCATGTTAGACCTCTTCTAGTGGATCAGATTCGGACAGGGCAATTGCAAGATCCATAGATGATTAAGCTTAAGGAAGAGATAGAAAAGGGAAAGAAAGCCGAGTTTCAAATCATAGATGACGGCATGATAGTGAAAGGATAGAGAATGTGTGTGCCAGAGTATGGCGAGCTGAAGAGAGACATTATGGAAGGCACGTTCATGCGCTTATCTTTATGCATCCAGGTAGTACCAAGATGTACAAGACACTGAGAAAGAACATTGCAGGTGGAAATGGGAGAAGATCACTATGAGATTTTGTGGCGAGTCTTCCACAGCGGACTCAAGTAGCATGATGCTATATGGGTGATAGTTGATCGATTAACGAAGTCTGCTCATTTTCTACCAGTTAATGTTGAGGATTCTTTGGAAAAGTTGGCCCAGTTGTATGTGGATGAGATAGTGAGACTTCATGAGGTTCCAGTTTTGATAGTTTCAGATCGAGAACCCAAGTTCACATCCAGGTTTTGGCCCAGTTTGCAAACAGCTTTAGGTACTCGCAACCGTTTCGATCTGACATTTCATACTCAGACGGATGGCGGTCGAGAGAGGGACCATTCGGACATTAGAGGATATCTTGAGCTGTGGTGGAATTCAAGGAGTTGGGATACTCATTTGGCACTAATGGAGTTCGCCTACAACAACAACTATCAGGCTGTATAGAGATGGCTCCATTTGGCTGTATGGCGAAATGTAGGACTCGGTGTCTTGGAATGAGGTTGGTGATAGGGCGTAGAGTAGTGAATTAGTGCAGATCACTTCAGAGAAAGTGAAAGTTGTCTGTGATAACTTGAAGACAACAAGAGATAGACAGAAAAGTTATGCGGACAATTGTCGTAAAGACTTGCAGTTTGAGATAGGTGATCGAGTCTTCCTGAAGATTTCCCCGTGGAAGGGTGTTTTGAGATTTGGAAAGCGAGGCAAGCTTAGTCCAAGATTTATAGGACCTTATCGGTGTGAGCAAGGTGGGGCGTGGCTTACAAGTTAAAGGTACTCCTAGAGTTATCAGGATTCATGACACATTCCATGTGTCGATGTTAGAAATTACATCTAGATCCTTCACATGTCTTTGAGAAGAGCTTCCATTAAGCTAGAGGAGAATCGACTTATGAGGAAACACACATTGCAGATTGTAGATCACAAGGAACAAGTGTTGAGGAATAAGGTGATTCCTTTAGTTAAAGTACTGTGGAAGAATCATGAGAGGGAAGCAGCTACTTGGGAGCCAGAGGCTTAGATGCCGTCAGTATCCTTAATTATTTTCCGAATGAGGTACTTTCTTTTCCTTTGACTTTAGTTTGTTCATTTCGAGGACGAAATGTTCTAAATAATGGAGGATTTGTAACGCCCCGTCCTAAGAGGGTGTACGGTATGTGTAACCATAGAGATTCAAGCATATGTGCACCAAGAGACTCGCAATTATTTGAGTGCCATAGTAGTATTTTTGAAAGTTTGTTTTTAAGGATGAAATTATAAAGTTTTCAAAGCATTGTGGCACTTTTGCAATTAAGAGAAGTTGAGAATTGAAAGTACAAATTATGGAATTTCAAAAGGATAATAATAATAAATTGCTATAATGGTTCAGGGAAGCCTAGAAATTTCTCTAGATCTTGGGCGGCCAAGCGGTCTCACTGTTAGGAATTCAGTCATGAAATCTAAGTGACCTAGAAAGTTTTGTGGTCACAGGAATGGTCGAATATTTCTGAATTTGCGGGTGATAAATCGTTAATGACTTCGAGGGACGAGATTTTCACGAAAATCTCGGAAGTGAAGAAAAAATGGCTTGAGTTAAAGTTCATTTAAAATAATTAGGCGAAAATAAATAAAATTTTCGAGACGTAAAACGGACGAATGAGGCAATATAAAGTTATATGTATCAAATATTAATAATAATAATAATAATAGTTAAAAAGAGGATAAAATCAAAGGAAGGAGCGAGACGGATGGACCGGAGGAGCGAGGAGAGAGTGATAAGATTTTATTTTTTTGCTCTTTATTTCTTTCTCGGACTGATGGACGGTGATTTTGTCGGGCGAAGTAGGATTGGACTACGCGACGAGAGCCTTTGTGTGAGTGCAGATATCTTGGCGTTTCGTCAAACTTAAAGAAAGTGAAATTTTCCTGCTTGTGTTCTAGCTTAAAGGCTATGTAATGGCTTGGAATTTTCTTAAGAGCCGTGAGAGGCCGTAAATTTTAGTCCCAAAATTTTTGGAATGAGTTTGCAAGATTTTTAGGAATTTTGGGACTCTTTTCGAGACATGATCGGTGAATTGGGGTGTTTTAAGATTGGGTTGAAATTTACAGGATTTTTATTCAGACACTCGGGACATAATTTTTGAAATGTTTCGGGTGTTTAGACTATATGGAAAGTCCCTTGAGTCTAAAGTCTAGCCATATGCATGAATGGCATTTGGGGCCTATATTTACGAAAATTTTAATTGCTTAGCATCAGTGTGCAAATTGCTTAGTTGTGTTGACGTGTGTGATCTAATACATCGAATGTGTAGGGTAATAGCGAGCTTTGGGAGAAATTGTGGAGTCGTGTGATTATTGTAAAAGGAAGGTGAGTGTTCTAAACCTATTTTTGAATACTAGTATTATTCCTTTATAAATCGTTTTCTTGGTATGTAATGGTTTTAAAGTATCAAACCATATTTCAAGCAAGCATTGGTTTTAAAGTATTAAACCATATTTCAATAAATGGTTTTAAAGTGTTAAACCACATTTCAAGCGAGCAAAATTATATTTTTATCACAAATAGGGCCTTCTTGCGCTAGCTAGATTATGGTGACATAGACCAAGGTCTTTCCACCATATTTCTTTGGAAAAGATGATGTGGGCGAGCCCTTCCACCCTAGGTGATGTGGACCTGGGTCCTTCCATCGGCCGGTTGAAGCCCAAGCTCAGTGTTTACTAAGTGCGACAGAAGCAAAGAAAGAGGCCTCCAGTAGTTGATCTTGATTTATAAGCATTTTACACCACAGTTTAAAATCGACCACTGGTAGCAATAACATTTTATGAAAAGTTTCTAGAAACTTTTAAAGCAAGCGGTCGAAGCATAGGCTCCCACATTTATGAAAAGTTTTATAAACTTTTAAAGCAAAGTAAGCAAGCAGTTTATGAAAAGTCTTATAAACTTTTAAAGCAAAGCAAGCAAGCAGTTCTTGAAAAGTTTTAGAAACTTTTATAGCAAAGCAAGCAAGGTTTCTAGAAAATGTCTTGTAAAATATAGTTTTACAGTTTTGAGATATTTTCAGAAAAAGCAAGCATTTTATAAAGCATACTCTCACTGAACTCGTTTAGCTCATTATTTTCTGTTTAAAAAGCGATTTTCGAATGCAATGGTATCTTGAATGTTGGGACATATTAGGATTCTCCTGACTTCTAGTATAAGTGTGGTATTAAATAACTTGTGTAAGGAAATACTTTGAATTTGTACAGTTGAGCATATGTATGTACATAGTTTTGTTTTGCGAAAATGTGATGAGCTTGAGGCTCTTTTGAAGAAGTGTTGTTGGTTGCCGTGTTTCTAAAAGTGTAAATTGTATATACAGGTTTTGGGATATGTCTGTGTGCGGCTGTTATCTTTGCAGGAAATTTTGCTCGTCTGGAATTTAGAAAAGAAAATTTTTATATGGGTTTTCGGCCAAGCAACACGGCACCCTTCCCCTGGGATTCTCTAGTCGATTTGGAAGTATGACTGGGGGGTTTTGTAGGTGGCTGGCACACCTGCCGCTAGTAAGGAATGTAAGTGTGACAAAAGAAAATACATGTCGACTTTCTTCTCTACTTGACCTCTAGTGTAAAACTCGAGAAAATTCTAATTTTCTGAAAAATGTTAAAATGGTCATTTCGGTCAAAATCTGAAAATTTTCTAGATCTTGGATGAAGTGAAGCCGGACTTCCTTTGTTGGAGACTCCTTCTCAAGTGAAATCTAGATACCATGTCGAATTTATTGAATTTTGAGACCATTGGAACCTAATCTTTTGAAACGAGGGTGTCGGGTCTTATATGTGGTACTAATGATGAGTCACTAGTGATATGAGAGGTATGTGGTACTGACAAAGTGCCTACTACATAATCTATATGTGACATAATGCATGAATAGTAGAAGGATGGAATGCGTAAACTATGTTAGTCATTATGTCCAAAAGGGTCCTTAAAGTCAAGCGATGAAGACAGGGAATTAAATGAAAAGAAAGAAACGTCTTTCTCTCTTTGGCTGGTGCTGAATTGATGAGGAGAAAGAACGTATTTTAGAGAGATTCCAACTTCTCTCTAGATTTCGGCGTTAAGGCCAAGTCTCGTCGGAGCAAGAGGAGAAGGTAGTCTCATTGCCGAGGCTATGCGTGGACCAGATTTTGTGGAGTTTCGACAGCTCAGGAGTGGGGTTTCTCTACTTGGTTATTCCTTGTTTAAAAATCAGCCAAATGGTTTTGGATGTTGTGAGGCCGAATGGCCATGGTTGGTTCCAAAGTGGAATGATGCTTAATGAAGAAATTTGTCGTGGTGGTTTGGGGATTTATTAAAAGCAGTCCGGATTATGTTGATTAAAATGGTCCATACAAAATTGCTTGCATGTGGTTGCTTGACATAGGAAGCATGAATGATGTGTGGAGGATAAAACTATTATTATTTTAATTGAATGGCTTGAAATCGTAATATAATGATGTGTTAATGCATCTTTAAATTGATGTGTTAACATGAGTGGTTGAATTATATGAAGCTGTTGTGTATGAACCACTTAGAGTGGGTTATGTGGGGTGTGTTGCATTCATGTGCGGTGGCATCAGTCGGAGTCGGGTGTGGGTGCAGTATGGTTATTCACCACTCTTGGTGAATGTGGGTTGAGTTTGTCTTTGGGACTAAGTCCAATAAAGACTCATAGTTCAAATTATAAAATGAGAAATAATTAATGTGTGTTGGGCGTTCTTGGAACAGGTGTAGGAGACCCGTGGTAATATCCAAAAGGTCCTGCATGGGTGTAAGAAGACAGAATGGGTGTAAAGACCCGAGAAGGGTGTAAAAAAAGACCGAGAAGGGGTGTAAGGCAGAATGGGTGTAAAAAGACACTTGCCGTCTTAGCAGAAAGGTTTTGCACCGGGTGTGAGGGCCAGGCGTACTATCTGAAAGGTTACGTATGGGTGTTAGAGACCCTTGATTAGCCAATCAGTTCTGTTGGCTTGGAAAACACGGTCATGTTCCATCCACATGAACTGAAGTTGAGTGATGAGAGTGGGATTAGGCTAGGGATGGGATTTCTACCAGTGGAAAATTGCCTTGGGTGTTGGTGAGCCAGCAAAGGCTGAGTGGTTAGTGTCATTGGCATTACCGGTGGCGATTTTCACACTGGCGCAAACGTGTGAGAGAGTCGGTGGGTGACTCGGGGGGGTATGGGCATGGAAAACATTTCATGCATGATATACAGAAATCACCATTCCGTAGTGAATTATCATTGTATGGAATGTGGATGTTGTGTTGTACCATTGCATGTGCATTTTAGGTGGGAGTAACCCAGCGGAAAATATCACTACTGTTTCTCACCCCGTCATTGGATCCCCACTGAAATGCGAGGGAGTGTTCGGGAAGACGGCGCTCATTAGAAGCCGCTTTTGAGAAGAAATCTGACATGTGGCTTTGATTACGTTTTTGTAAAACATGTATGAAATATTACAATTGAAATATGTTTGTATTAAGAGTGATGTAACAACTCTTAAAACTATTGTAATATAGTTGGATATATTTTGGTGAGCATGTTGTGTAGGTCAATGTGGCCATTTTATAAATGTATGGGTCTCGTGATATGAGACACACGGGTTAACGAGGTTGACGGTGGTCGCCAGGACTACAAGAAATGCTGGATGTCACATCCCCTAGTATTGCGGTCTCCTGAATACTCACTATTACTGAAAGGGGATCCAGCATTGGGTGAGCAATGCCCAATGGTTAATTCTCTCTGAGGGCTACTCACTTCAAATGAACATGCTGATGGCACATCACAACATCACATTCCATGCGATTTACACTTTATGCATGGAATGATTTATATCATGCATGAGATGTTTCCTTGCCCATATCGATTATCGCGATATACAGCGACTATGCGAGTGTGTAATCGTTCGCGGAAATACCAATGACACCGTATACCCGAGCGGCTGTGCGACTCTGACCTGTCTGAAAATTGCCCGATGGGTAGCCGATCGGTCGATCGGCTGCAGTGATAAACGCCAACGCGTGTTTCTTTTGAAGCTTATAACTTTTCGACACGCTGCGGTTCTCTTACTATGCAGAAATTTTGGCCTTTCATCTTGTGAGTGCTCACGTATTCAGGGCTTTTACTTTGAGAGTTATGACCCATGTTTACTTGACACATTAATTACTTTTCATTTTATGATTTGAACTATGAGTCTTTATTGTGGGCGTGATCTTTAGGCAAATTGAACACATTGCGAAAGTGGTAATTTAATGCCTTACCCAGGCTTCATCAGTGCATGTCTGGCAATGTCATTCATATATCCAATTCGATGGCTCCTTACAATTATATTCATATAATTCAACAATCATGTTAACACATCAATTAGCATACGATATTCTTCACACACATTCAAGCCATTCATTTTAAGCAATATCATGCTATCTAATTAAGAAATTCACATGGACAATTTAGGTTCAACAAGCAATCGATTGTTTTTGCGGTCAAAAGCAATCTGTAGAAGTACATCCGTGGACGACCCCTCATCATAAACTTATCGATTCCCACTTCTTTGGAGGCAGAAATCTATGGCCATTCAGGCCTCGCTTTAAACCATGTCATGATTTTATACGAAATAAAACAGTCAGGAAAAGACTATCTCTCAGTTTGTTGAAACTCGACACGGTACCCGCGTAGCCCCTTGCGATGGGGATCAACTTTGCCTCTTGCCTTGCAAGTTGACTCTTAGATCATCGGAAAATCTAGAGAAAAGGTAGACTTTCTCTCTCTAAAACTCTCTCCTTCTTTTCCTCTCTCTTTTTCTCCATTTTCTCTCCCCCTCCCAATAGGTTGGTCAAGCATGGGTCAAGAATGGGGTCAAGTGGGATGTCCTCTCACTTCCCACATGTCAACCCCTCATTGGTTGACTTGGATTTCATCTTATCCCTTATCCATTTAACATAGATTTCCACCCAATCACATGTTGCCATGTGTCTCTCATGGGTCCATTTGAGCTCATGTTTGATATTATGCACATGACGCGTGGCACCTCTTGAGGCCCTCCTGATGTGCCAGTGTCTCTTTCACTCGGTCTCGAGAAACGTGAAATTGGCGTCTTGGGAATTGGTGAAGTCGATATGAGTGGCTAGATTTCACGAGGCGATTCCAACGGTGAAGTCAGTTTCGTAGTGAGATCTGAAAGGGTCTGGTTTTGACAAAGTACTATTTTCGAAGAATTAAATTCTTGAGTCTTCTGATTAGTTACCAACCTTTACTTCTTGCTTTCTATTAGTTGTTGTTGAAAAATCATGTCAGTTGAAGAATCTTAAGCATAAACTTAACTTATTCCTTATTTTAAGAAAATATTAAACTCGAACTTATACATATTCTTTGTCTTCTTTCTTTTCTTTTAAAGACTCTGTGCTTTTTTTTTTTGAAAGGAAAATAATTTTATTATCAGAAATATTAATACATTCGATGAAAAACATAAATCAAATTCAATAAAAACTCTAGAGAATAATCTGACATCAAGTAAATAGCACAATAAATTGAAACGCTTGTAGCCTACATTTGATAATTCTATGATGACTAAAATACATATGACTTCAGTTATACAACATATTGACGACCATGATTTGACTTGATGTCTCAGCTTGATTGGTTTTTTCATTCGAATCACCCACACACATAGACGGTACACCCAACAAGAGCGGAGGAAAACCAAACCGTTGTACTAAGGCGGCTTCGACCATATGCCACACAGATGTGACAAAAACATCGCCTGAAGATGACAATAATTCTTTGATATGTTTTCGAAAATATGAGGCAAAATGGTTGAAATTAAATCAATAAATCATTTTTTTATATTACTTGGCTTAATCTTATTTAAACTATTCAATTTAAAATATTAAACAATTTTAATTTTAATTGATTTTATTTATATTTTGGTTTGAAATTTCTACATTTCTTCAACTGGAAATAGAACCTAAAGCTTTCTATTCTTTCTTTCCTTCTTACTCTTTCTTTATTTTAATCGTAAATCGTGGACCATATTTTGGGCATTCAAACCTTATCTTCTTTTGGGCCATTCTGAATGCTTCTGAAAGCTTCTTTAGGCGATCGATTGGCATTGTTTTAGCCTTTATTGAAAATTCAAGCTGTTTTTTCTTTTTTGTGACTTATTGCTGCAATTTCTAAAATAATTCTAAGTAGAAAAAGCTAAAATATTGTCTTTTTTATTTATAAGCATGATGCATCTGATGGTGGGATTAACTGATGATAATTTCCCAAAAAATGGGACCTGATAAAATAAATATAATAATAAAACTTTAAGGCTCCGTTTTGACAAACATGAGCTAAACCTATTCCCAAGTTAAGAGCTTTTAACCCTATTCTCAGATACACACATACGAACATAGACTAAATAGATGTCTCCAACTGTCTACATTTAGGTAAATTTTTACATCTAATGCCACAATCCTGAGTCATAACATGACAATCAAATCATGGTACATAAGGAGTAGTTGAGTTCATCCCGGATAATATTATTAATTTTACACTTTCAATACAATTTTAATTACAAACACACTTTGAGCATGTCAGAAAATGCTCCATAGCTCACCAAGGTGGTTTTTCCTTTTCATTCTAACCACAAACCACATACACTTATGAGATTTTTAATCATTATTTGACACAAACATCGAATAAAGAACTTTCCACCAAATTGTAAGGTCGGTTTAGATGCTCACCAAAATACCAATGTCCATACAGTAAGTTCTACGCTTGGAAAAGTTCAACTATATTCTATTAATTTAAAGAAACCCTAACTTCCGGTACCCATGCTAATAATTAATATCATTTTAGGCTAGACTTCAACTTCATAAGAATGTAACTTCAAGGCCTTAAGTGGGGAACGGTTTGTCAATAAACCCTTGCTTTGTTGGTTTTAAAGTCTAGGCCCGGACATAAGGAAGGAAGGACCGGGTTCCAAACTGAGAAACTTTCTTAGTACTACATTGTTGTAATTTAAAGTGAATGGTTGAAGTACACAATTAAATTTAATGATGTTTGGATTTGGGTTGTTTTAGTTGCCTAGTCTTGGTTAGTATTTATGTAAAACCCGGGAAAAATGCAATTTTTTTGAAAAATGGCAAAACGGTAATTTGTCTGCTGAAGTACAGGTTGAAAACCTAAAATTTTCTAGAACTTGGATGATGAAACAGACTTCACCATTAGGTCGTCTCCACGGAAATCCTAGCTACCTTGTAGCACCCATTTCCGACTCGACCCGATTGGCGGATCCGAACCGGTTCCGAGATGCTCGTTTAATTCTTTTTATTTACCATTTTATTAGATTTTCTTTTTCAAAAATGTTAGGCTCGAAGCCCGACCCGGCCAGTGCGGATCCCGAGCGAACTGGTTTTGCCGGCCAGATTTTCATTTATCTTATCAAAACATTTATTTATTTCATTTCGTTTTGGGGTTTTCAAGGTACGTGGAAGCATTTGAATGGTAGCCTTAAACATTTACTCTTATGCAACTCGTTACAAAATGGCATATCATGCCTTTACAAAATGATATACAAAACAATAGTCCAGAGTTTAACTCTTTTGTTCACAAAATGTCACACATTCAAAAATAAATAATATATGTTTTGTTATATTCAGGTAAGGATTTTTGGGGAGCAAATGCAACTTATGCCCTATGATATTTTATATTGTGATTAAGATTAGCAATCTTAATGGTTGGTTTAATTAGAGGATTAGCAAAGTGTGTTAGATTGCATTTTTATGTCATGTGGGTTAATTATGCAGTGGAAGTAAGTTTAGTGGTTTTGTTAGGATTTTGGCATTAAGCATATCTTGGACCACTTTGAAAAGCATTGATGGAGAGGAGTAAAGTGAAGTCATGCTTGTGAGCTATGTGGCATCATGAGGGCATGTGCCCTCATATCTGGGGTAGGCTCTTGACACATGGCAAGTGCATGAGAAGAGCTTGCCATGTGTAAGCAAACCAATTCCTCTTGGTTTTGGATGCTAGACCAACTTCTTGCTAAGTGGAAAATTTTGGAATTTTTTAGAAAGTGAGAGAGAGAGATTACAGAGAAGCTAGAGAAAAGGAGGAAAAACACTTGAAGGAAAGCTTGTTTTTTGGTGGAAAAGTTCACTGGAGTGTAAACATGATCTTTGAGAGCCTTTGTTGTATTTCATTGGACTTTGGTTATATTCTAGGGGTTTTGTTGAGTTTCATCCTAACCTAGATTTGATAAAAGAGTGAGTTTGGTGGAACCACTAGAGGTGTAAAAGGCAGGTTTGTGAAGATGGCATGTGTGTGTGTGTCCCGAGGAGGTGCTGTCAGCTTTCATGACCCCATGACAGTGTTTGGCCATAAGTTGGCCCTAGAGACTCCGAACTGGATGATTCAAGTTAGAAGAAGCCCAGAAGACCTAGCCCTTCAGATATGCAAAAGCGACGAGAACTAAACCTATACATAGACCCTTGAATTTGAGGTTGTAAGTCAGATACAAATTCTATCCCATGTTTTGGAGCAGTTCCTTTTTTTGAGTCATAAGTTGAGTTAGATTGATCCAAATGGAGTGATTCAAAATCCTTCTCAAAGTAGCCACATAGGGGAGTAACTTCATGAAGAAAGGATGGCTAATTATGGCTCATTTGTTCCATAATTTCGTCGAAGTAAGGGTGAAGAGGGCGCAGTTTGTCCTTTAGGAAATGCTCTCGGGGAGGAGTCAGAGTGTAAAAACCATAACTCTTGATTTTGAGGTCGAATGACCTGATTTAGAGGATGTGGAAAGCTAAGAGATAGAACTTTTTGGTTAGAAGACAGCAGTGAACAAAAAGCATGTGTATGGCTGAATTAAAAATTGTAGTTGAGAAAAAGGAAGAAAAAAAAGGGAGTCTTGAGATAGAAATTTTGAAAAAATTTACAAGTGTTGTGTGTGCTGTTTGTGTTACCTAATAAGGGTGTTAAATGTGTTGATCCTAGTAAGTGTAGAGAGAGTGTGCCGGGGATCAAGGTTTATGTTCAGAGTATAAGAATATATGTGAGTGAGTGGTTATAAAGTAATAGACCACTTGAGAGTAATTTTTTATGTGACACGGATTGTGAGAGGCTAAGGAATCTTATACGACATTGTTGCAGATCCTTTAGATGCCTTGGGTTTTGACTTCCTTGGGAGTGCGGATTTTGAATCCGAGGAAGGTAAGAGGGGATCTTATAACCTTCTCCTACTTGTATTGTGGTTTGATGTTGTGGAGTCTGTGCCATTAAATTAGCTGACTGTGTGATTTTCTAGTGATATATAAATGTATATTTTTATATATGTAAATCTTTGAATTAAGCTGATATATGATGTTTTTAAATATCCATGTGGTTGAATACTTTGTGAAATTGTTTTAAACATGACATGGGTATGAAGGAGTGTGTAGTCGGATTGATGTAGTGGACACGGGGCGGCAGCTAGTCCTGGGTTGTAGTCCCGAAAGGTCAGACTATCACGAGATGTGGGCATATCCCTGGGTGGTAAGTCCCAGCAATTTGTCGTTGCGGGATGATCGTGAGTCACGGGTGAAAGCCAGAAAGGAGTCACTGATGAGGGGTTGAGATGGTGGTAGTATTGCATTCATGTGTTCCATGTCAATCTATTATTTGTAAAATGCTCATGTTTTGAGATATTTTGAATTATGTATAAATTGAAATGTTTTTATGAGCATGGCTTGTTATGGGATTCACTACTGAGTTGTCGAACTCACCCCCATTATTTCCCTCCACCTTAGATGCAGTGCGGGGCCGGCTAGCGTGATGAAGTTGGACCTCATAGGGTTTTTAGAGGATCGGAGAGTTTGTATGCCAACCTTAGCTTGTTGGTGGTTGAGCATACATTTTGATGAATATTTAGTGTTATGTGGATATTCTGCTTGTATATTTAGACCGATTGATATCTTTTGTGGATCATTAATATATTTGGCTTGTGTGGCCACTAGTTTGGAGCTTTGTGTAAATGTTATTTGATCTAAATGCAGTGTATAGTTTGGGTACATTGATGAATTAACTGCGTACCCGATATGTGTATGTTTGGAGACACAGGTAGTGTTTTTATTTATGTTTCAATTGATTACTCCAAGTCTAGTTTAGACTCAGTTGTGAAAAATAAATAAATCAGGTGAGTAAAAATATTTAACATAAATCACCTTTGGTGGAGTGCAGGTATGGCCGATTAGGTGATCCTTACGATCCTAGTCAATAAAAATTACACCACTCTTAGTGGATAAACAATTATTACACATTTTTAGTGAAAGATGATTAATCTTCGTTAACGGTTTTGGGTTCAGACACTAAGTCTTTGCTTCGCCTCGGCGACAAGGTACGATACATTTTTCATTTAGTTTTATCTTTATTTGAACCCCATTAGTCATTTATTAGGGTCCTTAATCTATCGATTAATGCAGTCTGAGGTGTTCCGAAACAAAAATCCGAAAATGGCTCATTGTGGCAGTAGCTCTGACTGCGGCATAGGCCTTTAATCGTGGCATGGCTTTCTGCTCTGGCCAGTGGCATACCAGGGTGCCCTTTTGGGCACCTCGGCCTCGCCTGTGAGGCATCCCATCTTGCCGCGGCGTGGGTCTACCTTCCCTGACATGGGTTCTGTTTATTGGCATAGGAGCTTGTTTGCCTAGATTTTCTGGTTTCTCTTTCTGATTTTCTCAAAATCACCCCCAATCCAAATGAAACTCTGAAATCACTCCCGAGGCATTCCTAATATCATCCTAAACCAACCATGAGGAAAACCCATGGATGGATTAGGGTTTTTCTAACCGAGCATCATTTAAGAAATCTAGGGTTTGGTTCTTATCTTCAAATCCCTTTGAATCTTCTTAACCCAGGGTCTTGATAACTTAGAAACAGAAATGGGAAGAAATCTGCAACAATCTTGATCTTCTCTGCCTAACTTTCTCTTCTCACTCTCTCTCAAAAACATTTTTAGCTCGAATGCACAAATGTATATTCTAAGATACATTGATCTTGCCTCATTTAAGTGTAAAGGCCGTATTTGAAAGCACACCTGAGAATTCCATTCTCAAATTTCTCCTTTTGGTCTTTATTTCATTTTCATTTATCCTTTAATTCACCTTGCTTGCATTTAAACATCTATTCTTGTCCATTAGGTCCTCATTTTACCCGATTCCAAATTTGCCCCTTTTAAAGCTTAGGTTTTATTTAAAGTTAGTCATTTCATTTTAGCATATAATATTTAATGTATATACATATTCATTTTCACTTTCACAATTTATCAGTTTTCTGGAAAAACCCAGAAGTTTGGCTCAATTCATACAGAATATATAATAAAGTGTATAAAAATTCTAGGGTATTTTAGAGGGGCGTTACACATACCTAGTTGAATTTCATTGGTTTCCAAGATAGTCGGAATTTCACGTATTTCGAGGCACGGGTGTCAGATGACACATGGCATGACCATGTGGATACCATATGGAAAACTTAGAGAAGTGCACATCGCATGAGAATCATGTGGTGTGGCATTTTCCACCTAGTCATGTGTCCATGTGACACATGGCACATGGAAAATGAATCATATGAAGACACATGTCATGAGTAATAGGAAAGTGAGAGGGTTTCCTCTCTTTGGATCAAACCAGAAACAATTCGATTGGAGAAAAGGAAAAGAAGAAAGAGAAAAGAAAAGAAAGGAAAGGAAGAGAAAATGAGAAAAAAGAAAAAAGAAAGGGAAAGAAAAGAAAATAGAGAAGAGAAAAAAAAATCCGTGCATAGGAAAGGGGAAAAAAATAGAGAAGGGAGAAAGGAGAGTCGACCGTGCACTCTTAAGTTCCTAGTGTTCCGACGGTCGGAAGTCGATAGGCTGAGAATTAAAGTTGGTCTACTCACCGAGAGCTACGAGTAGGTGCCAAAAACAAAAAGAGGTAGGGTTTTCTTTTAAACTGTTTCCTCTTAATCTAAGGGCCGTAAATGGCCGTGTGGTTCATCTCCAACCATGGGACTAAGTTTTCGGACGTTGGGACTATTTTTTCGAGGGCGGTTTTCGAGTAGAGCTTTAGAATTCTTTATAATTTGAATTTGTAGTGTGTGATCTTGAAAGTAAATAATAATAATAATAATAATAATAATAATAATAATAATAAAACAGCACCTGAAATTTGGACTGAATCGGATTATTTCGAGGCGAATATGTTTGGATTTATGGTACAGGAATGACTAGTTTGTGTGGATTATTTTTTGTGTTATTGTTGGAAATTTTAAAACATGCTGAATGTGTTGTAAATATGTTGATATATTAGTGTTATATGTATTAGCATGGATGGATGTAAATTACGTGCTTTCCATATAATTATCCATGGTACTTGGCATAAGAAATAAAGTTCTCAGAATTGTTCATGTAGTGTTCATTATATATAACATGAGATAATATGGAGTGGCATTTTCATTGTATATGCACGAGGCATCGTGAGTTGGGTGTGTGTGCATGGTTATAATCATTCATCATTCTTGGTGAATGGGTTGAAGTAGCTTATACCTTAATTTCGATCAATAGAAAGTCTCTGATTTCATAGCTGGCATAAAGAAAAATATATATATATGCTTGTGTTTGGGCACAACAAGCGAGGGCAGATCCCCACAAGACGAAAAGGCTTTAGTAGTTCTTGATTCTCCCATGGTCCGTCGGTGAAAGCCCATAAAAATGTAGAAAGGCGTGCGGTGTCTGATTCGTGCCACGGTAGGGTGATGCGGAATCAACAAAATTTATATTCTAGTTCCTCCTCTTCTGCGTGATCGAAGCTCTTTGCTTGATATAGCGGTCTAAGTCGAACACGAGGATGGGTTTCATCCCACAGATAATTAACATGATGTTTAGAAAATGGTGAGCTTTTGTTTGGATTTGGTTTTGTTCGCCGGTGGTGGTTGTATGTTCACTGACTAACTGTAATGGCTTAAAGTGAAGTGTGAAATGGTAACCTTGAAGGCTTGGGTCACTAGCTTGATGACATGGGGCTATTAAAGTGTCCTCGGGTTATATCCTTGCATTAGGACAAATGACATATAGTCAAGCCAAAGCGGATCTTTTGTTTAGCTATAAAACCTAACCTAGAACCACTCTATTTGAGTCAACCAAGTATAAGCATTTTAAAGTCCCATTCGATTTGAAACCAGCATTTAACCTCATTCCGTGGCTCGTAAATGACATCTAAGAATGTAAGTGCATCTACCATTAAGAATACTGAACCCCAAAAGCATGAAAAGTATTGACCCAAAGGAAAGACATTAAATGCCATTAAACCCTAGTTTATGAAGTAGGAACCATAAGTAAATCTGTAACATTGGCTTATGAGGACAACTTTGTGACTGAGCAAGCTATGACCACTCTCTATCTTCAAAATTTATGAGGCTTAGCGAAGCATCCCATGAGTTGTCATCCTCGAGGGTGTTTAGCGGCAAAATGAAGAAAGAGGAGAAGAAGAAGCAAATGAGACCTAAAATGAAAGCTGTGGGAAACTTTATAAAGTAAAAAAGTTGCTTAGGGTTACAAAGAGGTGGGGGTTTATATAGTCGGCCAAGTGTGAAAATACAAAATACCTAAAATATGAAATTACATAAGGGTGAAAATGGTAATACATCAAAAGCGTGGTCGTTTGGGATCAAGTATGCGAAACACGTGAGATTTCATTATACGAAAATTTAACTAGCACAGCGGGATTCGCTATGCTATGATTCGCTGCTTTGTAATCTCTGAGAGATAGCGAAAATGGGAGAATTTCGCTGCTTAGTTGTAATTTAACAGCCTATTGACCACAATGAGATGTGAGTGGAAAAACTAAGCTAGGCATAGTAAATTTGTGGCCTAGCGAAAATTAGCTAGTCTGGCGAAAATTCTAATTTAAGCTAGGATTGCGAGGAAATTTTAAGCTATATTCATTACCCCAATCCGGCGAAGAGGCCACACGCAATCATAGAGAAAATCACGGGATTGCTCACGCTACTTGTTTTGCTCACTTGCATCATCACGCACTTCTTATTCATCACTTTGCCTTGATTCTTCACTGAATCTTGATATTTCATCACCTCGGCTCAGTGAAATCTTCCGAGGATTTTGCATTCAACACCCGATAAGAAGCTAAGCTTGCTGATTGGAAGTTCTCAAAAACTTGCAAAACTATCGAAACAATCTCGAAATGGAATTAGTGAAACTAAATGGACACTGCACACATCAATTGGCTTAATTGATATGATTAGTGTCATAGCACTCAAACCTATCTTGAATAGGAGCTCAAAAATAGCACTTTTTGGGTACTAATCACACCCCAATGAGCACGTTGCTAGTCCCTTAGTAATGTTAAAACAAAAATGGGATGCATCTTTGTGCTTTTCTGAAAAGTGTATTTGGGTCAAAAGTGTATGTACGGATTAGCTTTACCTTTAACTGAATAATTTACACCTGTGTGAATCAGGTCTTGAAGAACAAAACCATATAAGAATAAGTTTTAGGAACATCTGATTTCAAGGAAATCAACGTTCCACCAAAATCTAATGTGTTCTAAGGTAACCAGTTTGAACCAATAAATTGCAAAGCTATTCCTCCCGACCTAGCTGCGCCATGATAGCTGTTGACCAACTGAAATAGGGCTAGCTAAACTCTTATTTTCTTCCTTGATTGCAGTATTAGTACAATGCTAGAAACTCTACTTCACGAAAGTCAGTATATATGAGAGGGTCCTGATGACTCCCAACTTGATTAAGGTTTAGGAGCATCAGGCAAAGGATCAATGACCCTGAAGCTACTGCGGGCTTCACCGGACTCAGAATGATTTCGAGAATTAAGCACCTACAACGCGCTAAACTCTACCCATCCACCAGTGTAGCGAACACTAAATCGATGACTCCCGACCAATTAAGGTTTAGGGCCGTATTAGGGGCTTTAAAGCACCGCCATATGCCCTCGGACAGCCGTGTTAGGGTTTCAAAGCAAGCGTCCGGCTTTTATTTCTCTTTTTCTTCTTTTCTTTTTCATTTGGAAGACTACATTGGTCAGCCGTACATGGGTAACTTACAAACCTATTATAGGTCGTATGTGGAATTTAAAGTAGGCTTTGCAAAGTGGAAAGAGGTACTAAGCTTCTCAACCTATTGGTGCAATCTGGTGTGCAGTGTGTGAATTAGCTAAAGGGGGAATGTTCAAGGTTGAATAAGCTGGAACTTCCATTGACCAAAAACTAAATCATGCATGGAATTATTCTATCATTAATGTAACATCACAGGGCTTCAATTTTTTCAACTAAAAGCTAGTAGAAATACGAAATATAGGTACGAGAATGATTTGTAAAAGTGTAGAAAAATGTGGCTGCATCAGGTATATTTCTATGTCATTATATTTCACAAAATTATCGACTTTTTCCAAAAAGAAAGCGTGTGGTACCTCGATAGAAGGTAAACGAGCGGTTTGAACGGGGAGGAATGGCATGGTGCGAGCAGTGCACGCCTTTGCCTTTGCGTGCGGGAGGAAAATGAGATTTTCCTGCTGCAACTCTGTAACATTTGAAACAAAGAATTGTGATAAGATAAGCTTGTAAATACGAAAATATTTGAAAAAGAAAATAGAGTAAAGTAGTGGCACCACTAAGCAAATTAAGACTTAAAATAATATTAAGTAAAAATTTGACAAAAAATTTGGAGTGGTCTCCAAGTTCTGCGAGGGCAGCTCAGTTGTGTAGCCGTTTGGATCTCGGAGGGTCCCGGGAGGGCTCCTCGCGTACGGTGGTGTGTGCGAGGTGCCTTCATGCTCAGCTCCCTTGTTTTAGGCAATCTGGTCTCTGGTGGCAGTGGGCTGACTGTTGCAGGAGGAATGGTGGATTCTACATTAACTGCTTCATTGTTCTCCATCAATTCTTCCTGCTGTTTGTTAATATCATGCCTTCCTACCCGTGTACCACTCGACGAAACTTCGCCAGTTGCTCCCCTCATCCTCAAGCGGTTTTTGCTTATTGCTTTCGAAGTGGAAAATGTTGACTCCGGTGTCATGTTTACTGATCTGAGCTTCATGACCCCGTTCGAAAGCGATGATAATGGCGCTGATGTGGCGAGAAATGGCCTTCGATATAATGGGCATGGTGTGCCCCACACGCCTCGATTACGTGAGAACCACGAAATCCACCGGATAGTAGAACTTATCTACTTTTACCAACACATCCTCCACTATCCCTTTTGGTATTTTCACTGAACATTCACGGCTAAAGATAGGGTGATGTTGGTTGGTTTAATATACAAGCCTAAAGCTGCCTATACAGTATGGCATTAGGTATTTCTTGCTTTGAGTCTAACGATTAGCACTTTAATCGTGCGGAGTTCCTCCAATGTTAGCGAGATGGTTAGGGTCCACTGGATCATGTATTTCCTGTGTGTCTTCGTGGATGATGGAAGTAACTTGTTCAGTTAAGAATGCCTTTTGTTATTGACCTTTTGATTGTCTGGAATCTTTCAAAAGCTTTGCATAAGCGAGGATTTGTTTGATGATGTCCAGGGGTATGTTGACCTTCACCTTAGGACTTCTAGGATGCACACTGCGGGATGCCTTCTTCTTGCTTCTTAATTGGCAGGAAATGGAGGTGGCGTGCGGTGCTTCATTGAGTCCTCCTTGAGAAAATGTGTTACGGCTCCGGTGCCCTTTTAGTTTCCTCAACGGGCTTGGGCATTGGCTTATCAGCCTCTTTTCCACTTCTTAAGGTAATGAATGACTTTGACTTCATCCATTTTTGGGGAGTTCATTTGGAATAGCTCGGTTCATAGACTCCCTTTGGATTTGGCCGGTGGTGAAGGGAACCTCCACGCCTCTTGGCGATGATTTTCCATTCTTTTTATGGCGGATCTGCAGTTGTCAATTTCTTCGATTCGCACTTTCCGGCCCATCTATTCTATTGTTCAAGGCTTTCTACATTTTCAATTTTTTTTGTTCAACTGAGCATTGATGCCTTTGCTCCTCCACAAAATTTCCCACCACCTTGCTTTCAATTCTGATGGCTTTCAGCGGAGAGGAGGTGGGTGCTTCTTCAGAGATTGTGAAGTGGTGGTAGAATCTTCTTCTTTGTGCTCACGAGGGTACATATACGGGAGGTTGAGGTTTCCCGATAAAGGTTAGGGTGACCCCTCAATTAAGGGTTGTAAGTCATTGCCATATATGGAGCATTTGTTTTGTGGCTGTTTTGGCCCACCACATTTGCATCCTCAGAATGGGGGTTTGGACATGATTCTCTGAGTGGTGATGGTGGAAGTTGAAGTAATTTTGACCTGTGCATGGCTTTTCGATCCCACTGCACGCACCTCGTGGACTCTTTTCTTTCTAGACCTCCAATCTTCTAGCCAAATTAGATACCTTAGCTTTGACTCCATATCTTCGGAGAGGGCATACATGCCTCACTCTTTGGTTTATTGGTGGCTTAGTCTGTCGGCTTCTCTTAGGTTTTGGCTCATCCCGACCCTTGGAGGTCGGCCACATAATTGAAGTCGTTGCCTGTCAGGATTTTACTCCAAAAATCTCACTCCACACATAGTTTCCAATAATTGTTTCATGGAGGACATTCCATCATAAAATGGATTCACCGGCATCCATGTATCAAACCCATGGTGTGGGCGTACCTTGATAATCTCCATAAATCTCTCAGCCTTTAGTAGAACCTCTCACCATCATGAGCTGCAAATGTATAAATTTACTCTACAGGATTGTTTGTCTTGTGAGCCTTGAAGAATTTTTAGAAATTCTGTTTCTTGACTCTCTCGATTCATATGGTTCTTGGCCTTAATGCATTTGTAAATTTTTGCCTTGTCCTTTGGGGTCAGTGGAAAGGCTCAACGAGGAGCTCGTATCGTGCCTTGACTAATGAAGTGGTGCATGCCTCAAACTCCCTTATGTGATTGTAAGGGGTTTTCATTCTCATGCCATGGAATGTGGGAAGTAGGGGGCACCGAATAGGTCTCAGTGCCACCTCCTCCAGCGGGGGAGTGATGCGTGAGGGTGCACTCACCCACAGGTGGATCTATGTGTGATCCTCATGGATCAATATACGTGGGCTCCCTAATTTCTTTTCTTTGTTCCTCTGTGGAGGATCATTTGAGCTGCTTGTGAGGATCAATTTCGAAGCCACACATTCTGTCGGCAGTCACCCTCTCAAGCTTCACTGCGGTGTTCTATCCCCTTGCATAGCCTCTGCACGCTTCACAATCAACGAGGAAAACAACCAAAACAAAACTAAAGGGGTTAGGTTAGCTAAAATTAAATGAAAAGCGAATGTATTGGAAAAATTTAAAATCCCCTACAGTGAACTGCAAGTGGAAAAAAAAAATTATAAAATCAAAAGGAAATGAGATTTTACCAAAACTTGTGATATGAATCACAAGTTCAACAACTTCTTATCTCACTAGGGCTCATCCGCGACGCGCCATTTGATTAAGTTCCTGATAGGGTGATGCGGAATCGACAAAATTTTTATTCCTAAGTTCCTCCCTCTTTGCCGTGAAATCGAGAGCTACTGCGGTATAGCGGTCTAAGTCGAACACGGGGATGGGTTTTCATCCACAAATGATTAACGTAGTAGTGTTGTGTTGAGCTTTGTTGGATTTTGATTTTGTTCGCAGTGGTGGTTGTATGTTCAACGACTATTGCTGATAGCTTAAGTAGTAAATGGCGCTGCCAGGCTGGTCACCAGCAGTGGCTATGGGGCTATTAAAGTGTCCTCGGGTTATATCGCCCATTAGGACAAATGATATAGTGAAGCCAAAGCAGGATCTTTGTTTAGCTATAAAGCCTAACAGCAGAAGACCACTCTATTTGGGTGTGAAGTACTAAGCATTTAAAGTCCCATTGGTTTAAATACGAACATTTAACCTCATTCCATAACATTAATGACATCTAAAAAATCATGGTGCATCTCATTAAGAAGAATGCCTTGAACCACAACTTATCGAGTATTGACGAAAGGAAAGACATTAAATGTCATTAAACCCTAGTTTGGAAAGATGGGAACCATAAATGCGATTTTGTAACATTCAAAGCATGAGGATGACACTGCGACGAAACCGAGCTAGCGACCCTCCTCTTCAGAATTTATGAGCTTGCGAGAATCCTTGAGGTTGTCATCCCTCCCAGAGGGTGTTTGGCGGCAGAAAATGAAGAGAAAGAGGAGAGAGAAGCCCAATGGACCACTATGGTAAATTGGGAAAGCTTTGCAAAATAAAAAGTTGCTTAGGGTTACAAGAGGTGGGGGTTTATATAGTTCAACCAAGTGTGAAATACAAAATACCTAAAATATGAAATTACATAAGGAATTGAAATGGTAATACATCAAACGTGGTCGTTTGGGATCCAAGTCTACCAAAACCACGGTGAGATTTCGCTATGCGAGGAAATTTCGCTAGCATATGAATTTGCTCATCTTGTAATTTGCTAACTGTAGAATCTGAGAGATGCGAAAATGGGAGATTTAAAGCATTAGCGACCGAGTGAATTTCGCTGGCTAATAAAATTCGCTGGCCTAACAAATACTGTGAGATAGAAGGTGGAAGTTTAAGTAGGCATATTAATTTAAGCTGCTAAGCGAAATTTAGCCTAGTCCTGGCAATTCTAATTCGTTAGGATTGCGAAATTTTCGTTATGATTGCGAAATTTTCGCAATCCTAGCGAAATTTTCGCAATCATAGCGAAAATCAGGTTGCTCACAGCTACTATGTTTTTGCTCTGCATCCTCTCTTGCACTTCTTATTCAATCTTTAGCATGATTCTTCATTTGAATCTTGATATTTCATCACCTCGACCGGTGAAATCATGAGGATTCTCGCATTCGACACCCGATAAAAGTAGCTTCTTGATTGAAGTTCTCAAAACTACACTTAAAACTATCCAAAAACAATCTCGAAATGATTAGTGAACTAAGTGGACTGCACACATCAATTGGCTTAATTGATATGATTAGTCTTGTAAGCACTCAAAACCTATCTTGAATAGAATTTCAAATAACACTTTTGCGACACTTAAAAAAAAAAAAGAGCTTTGGTGTAATCGAGTTGTCTATGGTAAGAACCCGAAAATCCGTGGCCCACAAATGCATAAACACACGGGATTTGATTAAATCAAATGGACATTGGTGGTATATCCAATGAGTTTTGTTTTGGAAAAAAAGGTCATTGGATGAAACACCAATGACGAGTTTTCTCACTTGGCATAAGCATGTGTGAGGGAGTAGATGAGGACTTAGGACATGGGACATGATGAGCCTCATCTCATTTCATGGCATGTAGGATTCCATTTAGAATTGACATATTCTTCATCGGAATGTTGATGTGTGTATTATTGTTTGAACATGGCATTGTATGTGCACTTAGGTGTGGAGTAGCCCTTGTAGAGTTACCTTCTGGGCGTTTGTTGCCTGCTGGGACCCCTTTCGAGGTGCGAGGTTATGTACGAGCGATTGACCCTCGTAGGGTGGGGTGTGAAGAAAGCCGAAGCTGTGGCTTTGAAACCTTTTAAGTAAAATACTAGATTTTACATCTGTCATTTATTATATAAGGAGTTGTAGCTGAGCTCTTATGAATTGTTTAGAGAAATTTATATATTTTTCTAAAATGTATGCATGAATGGATCACGATGGATGGGACACGATGCGGTGGTAGCGGATGTCGATAACCACGAGGTATTCGGTCGTTGACTGGTTGTCAATGGAATCCCCAGGTTTTGGGGTGTCACAGCTTGGTATCAGAGCTTAAGTATACAACTACCTAGGGCTTGAGGGGTATGGGCCTAGGCTAGGACATTTATGGTGCATTTGATACCAGCGTCACATCTTGGTATCAGAGCTTAGGTATACGAATACCTAGGGCTTGGTGGGCATGGGTTTAGGACATACGGTTATAATACAAAGCTTAGGTTATGAATGCTGGGAGCTGATATACGATGTCGGCTTATTAGCTTGGTATCAAAGTATTCAACGTGCATTCTTGTGAATCAATGTCGTGATGATTGTGTTACATAATGTGTGTTATATTGTGTGGATTATCTCATGATAGGTTGCCTATAGAAAATGAAGAACACTAGGTTAGAAGACATAACCTTAGGGTTCAGAGTAAATAAATGAGCATGATAGTCGAGGGCGTATTTACTAGTGTTTGGCATGCTGTAATGAATAAGGAAAAAAAAAATCCCATCTTCTTTAATAGAGCATGGCCAGAAAGAATTGGGCTAGAGGTTGAGACCTTGGAAAGGCGGCATGTGGCTATCCCAAGACTAGGGTGAGTGTTGATCTGATATGTCGGGATTGTGAGTTAGATATCTTCAGGATCCTACTCACTGTGGACCTTAGGGTCATGGACATGTCGGAGTTTGATGTCATCCTTGGGATGGAATGGTTGATGGCTGCGAGTCTTCATTGATTCTGTCGTAGGAGGGGTTGTGCATACACACGAGACGTGTTTGTCTTTGATCCAGCCTAGGCGGATGAAGGCGCGAAACTATCTTGGGACTCCTTCTACTTTGCTTTCAAACATTGGTGGGCCCAAGTCTTATAACTGAATCAAAATATCATCTACAAAGATACAAAAAAAAAACTACCACCATAGTGGTGTTTATAGTGTCAATACATACAGTCTCGAGTCCCATTTACATATATATATACAAAAAAACAGTACATTTACATTTACATAATCAGAGTGCAAAACCTACTGTGAGGGACTCCTACTAGTTTGTTAGCCCAACAGTATGTAGAAGATCACGGACCGCCCTCCCTGCGTACCTACGGATTAAAACCCAGGTACTAAGCAATGCCCAGTGGAAACATATGACTTATGCGTATACATGCTAATGCTCATTTATAGTAAGCATATACTTGATATGGATATCTGAGTAGCAAATATCATAATTTTTCATGAATTCATATAATAAACTTATACACATACTTATACTTATAGCAGACTATACTTGTTCAGATCTCCCGTAGGAGTTACAGAGCTTATACTTGTACAGAGGTACCCATAGGTACTTTCGACTTATAACGTACCTAGCTACGTAGGTACATTCAAAGCGAGCAATGTACGGCTACTTTCCTCTTAGTAGTTATTGAGACTCTTTCATATAACTATTTGACTACCTGAATGATGAACTTAAAGTCATCTATTTTCCAGTCCATTTTTTGATTTATTTTATTCCTAAAGGTGATTTATGTGCGAATATGGAATACTTCCTGTTCTTTGTCTTGTAGAGATTCAAGAAACGAAGTGCGGTAAAATGAAGCGAATGTGGGTGACGATCTTGATCTGGCCCAGGTGAAGGAAATTGCAACAGGGAGAGGCGCAAAGGATTAAAGTTTGATGTCGTGAAGCCTTTACGACCAGTAAAATGCATATTAAGTTGCAGCTTCTGAAGCTCGGTCGCCAAATGAAGCGTGGTGAAGACAAAGCGGTGGGGCGTGAAGAAACTCAAAGTCGACAACCGAATTGATGAAGAAGACATGATGTCGACATCGATCAGTCGTGACATAATTAAACCGGTCTGATGGACAATGAAATTAGCGACACGAAAAGAGTTGCGACGCATAAGATAAACGATTGATTGAACATTTATGTTGACGTCACGGATCTGGTCGTGACATGACCTTGAATCGAGCGATCGCGACATCGACACAAGGAAACTAAGATTAGCGACATCATCAACTAAGAAGGTCGCGACATCCATTCAAATGGAGTAGCGACATGATTCACATTGAAAGAAGGTCGTGAGATCGAGGTATCCAGCGACATCAGCGCTCGAAAGAAGTGCGACATCATTCGGTCGATGACACCTTTGTTGTCGCGACATCGTTACTAAAGACTTGAGGTGGCGACATCGTGCGCTGATGCGACAAGAAGCAAGGAGCAAGTCGGCGACATCGCCAAAGAGGTCGACATCCGCTGCAAAGACCCGAGAAGGTAGCGGCGACATTGAGTGGCCGCGACATCAAATACAAGAGGTAAGGTCGTGGCGGTCGGTGGCTGTCGCGACATCGGTTCCAAAGAAGAATTCGCCCAACAAGATCAAGGCTGTCGACATCAGTTCCACGGGCAATATCAGCGACCAAACAAAACCTGCGATAAAGGCGGGAACTGGCGCAGGTCGCGACAAGAGGTGATGTTGCGACATCAGCGACTCAGCGGGCCGATTCGCGAAGTCAGAGGTGCATCGAAATTAGGGTAACGGGAACCCTATAAATATGTAGGCGCTGCGAAGGAAGCCTGACTCTTGGCGGCTTGAAGAGATGCGGGTTCTTTGAAGGCTCTTGTATTTGTTAATTTTCTTTTCTTTCTTTGTTTTATTTTAGATTAGTTCGTATTTTTTGTTTTAAATTTGGATCACGAGCATTATTTGTTAAAGTTTTGGCTGAATCTGATTTATATTTCTTCAAATTGCTATGCAGTTTGTTTGAATTCGGACAAATTTTGGATTCGAACTACCGGTTTCTAGTACAGTGGTTTCTTGATCCAATGACCAATGTATGGTGTAATCTGATGGTTTAGAAACCCGGCTTCCATTGAAATGACTATCGTCGAGAAATTATCTTTCACCATGAAATTTTATTCGCCGATCTTGAACTTGGTTGTAAATCTACTTCTTGGTTTTGTTTATTTTGTGGGATTGAATCCCAATATGAGTGTCTTTGCCCATAAAGCGGATTGTCTGAGCTACGATTTCGGGAGGCCCTGCGGTGACACGGGGAAGGCATTCCACGAGAGTGATGAGCAATTAAAAGTGGACGGTATCTTGAACCTACTATTGGTGATTTAATATTATACTGTGTGATTAAATTGATAAATCCTCTTTTCACTTGGAGACGAGAATGAGTTGAGCGATTTATAAATTTAAACATGCGAGGAGGATTCGCCTCGATTTGAATGGTAGATTCAATCCGGAATGTTAGCGAGGATCTAATCAAGGAAAGAATGAAACATTTCTGTTACGAGAAACAGTATAGTGTAAATGCAATCGATGTATAATTTAGGAGCTCGGGTTTACAGATCCGGGTTGTGGGTATGAAGTATTGAAGAAAATACCCGAGCAAAGGCGACCCGGATTAAAGGTAGTTATCAACCTTTGTCTTGAAAAGCAGTCAGGTTAGATGATGAACGATGGAGTGTGGAGATCGGTACTTTCTAACCTCCCTTGGACTAGTTTTAATCGTGGTTCATGAAAGCAAAATTCTGATTGCAATCACGGAAGATTGATGTTTCTGATAGCTTTAATTTCGGTATGCCCTTTGCGGATAATACATTTCGATCTAAATTTGTTATTTTATTATTTCGTTATTCAATTCATTTGTTATTAATTCAATTCTTTTTAGTTTTCATTATTTTAAGGCTTTGAAAGCTGATTCAAATTAATACATCATAAGTCGAATAATTATGGGCTGAGTAGTCGAGGGTAGTTGATTGAAAATTCTTGAGATCTCTGGCCAGGATCGATATGCGGACTAAAATCCACTTTGTGCTTTAGGCTGTGCACTTGCGAATCATGGATCAACATAAAAAAGGAAATGTATCTATTCTTGAAGCCATTTTATATCGAGTATACTTGCAAGAAATATAATCAATAAGTTTCCTTGCTTCTTATTCTTTGGGGATTAGATAGTCCTTTAGTAATAGTGTCGTAGATTTGTATATGTCTTTTGGTCAGCGAGCATTTAGACATTAATAAAAATGAGTATGACACAACACAATAAGTACACAGTGCGATTACGATCTTGAGGTGTCGTATCCACAAAAGCGAGGAGTCTTGCAGAAACAGCGTGAGTGTCGTCTGCAGATCATATAATTGCCAAAGTACTAAATGTGCCGAAGCATAGTTAGAGAGTGTCGTCGCACTAATCAGAGAGTACCAAAGTACTATACATGCCTGCCCACGTAACAAAGGTGTCGTGTCATTCAATATCCGGTCTTAAACGATCCTGATTATATGTGTTCGGGGGACACTATATTATTATAGTGGCGGCGTTAAAGTTTGCCCGACATCGGCTTTAGCCGCTGTGGCGGAGGAGTACGATGAGTTTTTCACTTAGTTTCATTTTTATTTGAACCATTGTTAGTCATTTATTAGGGTTCCTATACTATCGGTGTCCGAATTCGGGGCTTAACAATGCAAGGGTGCAAATCGAAATTTCTTTGGAGCTTATCTGATCTTGGTATCACTTTGATCGATGCTTTGGTACCCGACTCTTTCTAGTGATGGATGCCAGATGCCACTTTGATCAGTAATGGTACCACTTTGCCTCTGTCTAATGGGTACTGGTACCACCCCTTTTTGGTACCAATACTAAATTGTGGGTTCTGCCTAGAAATGGCAGATTTTGCCATCTCTCACTCACTTTTCTTCAATAAACCTCCTCAATTCCGTCCTACATCAAAACCTACCATGGAATCCACCCAGAACAACTCCAAAATGGTTCATAACCCAAACATAAACACAATAGGAGAAATTAAGAGGATTCTAACTCCAGGCAAATATTCATACACCCAGATCAAATAACTTGTGATTCTCCACAAATCCAGCTGAAATCCTCACTTCGAACTTATCTATACACATATTCCTCTGAGAGTTCTTGACCGGCTTCCCTGAGCACATGTGGTGGGTTAGAACTTCTCACTCTTTCTAAAACCACTAGACAAAAGAGGCCCAGATCGAATCGAGAATCCATACCATACAAATCCATACAAATGTTCACAAATCCATACAAAACCATAGCAATCCATACAAACCCATAGTAAACCATACCTTAAATCCTCTTCTCCCCTTTTCATGTAGAAGCCCTCCCAATCCCCTAAATGAGAGACCAACTTGGTCTTATCCCATTGAATTTTAATTTTTCCTTTTATTACACTTTTGTCTTCAAACTCCCTTCTATTTGCACCACAACTTATGCCATTTCTATAATAGCATCTCCTCTTCTTATCTTATGACTTTTATATCCTGTTTTGAAAAATTCCACTTTTACCCTTGTATCTTGTACAAATTAGAGTTTGAAATTTTCTCACTTATGAAATAATAGTGCGAAAATTTCAAAATACGCACTTATAATATACCCCTAATTATGTTTTAAAACGACTAGGGTTTATTTCGGGGTGTTACAGTGTTTGTGTTGTGTTTCAAGGAGATAAGCACAGTGCTTTACCCCGGACCGTGTACAACTCTTGGTGGCACGGACAGTTGATGGGTTGGCTAGCAACCCTTACTCTAGAGGACGAGGTGAGACAGGGTTTGAGTTTACCTCGGGTAGTTTGCGAATTCGGGGATGTCTTTCCGGATGAGCTACTAGGATTACCCCCGTAGAGGGATGTAGACTTTATCATCGAGTTACACCCTGGTATATTGCCCATTTCTATGACTCTGCATAGGATGGCGCCAGTTGAGTTGCAGGAACTCAAGGTCCAGATATAGGAATTGTTTGACAAGTGTTTCATTAGATCGAGCACTTCACCTTAGGGCGCTCTGGTTTTGTTTGCTAAGGAAAAGGACAAGACCCTTCGACTATGCATTGACTACCGATAGTTGAACAAGGTTACGATCAAGAATCGGTATCCTTCTACGCGAATCGATACTATTTGATCACTTGAGAGGGGCGAGTCTACCCCAAGATAGATCTCCGTACTCATTTATCATCGCTGAGAGTTAGGAGCCATATCCCTAAGATACCGCTCTTCAAGATGACGTGGCATTTCGAGTTCATCGTGATGCCTCGATCGACGAACGTGCCAGAGCAATTCATGGATCTCATGCATGTGGTGTTCCAAATTTCTATTTATATCACTTATGAGTCTCGTTGACGACATTTTTGATCTACTAAGTAAGATGTAGGAGGAGCATGAGGATCATTTTAGGATCGTTTCTCCATGCCCCCGTGAGAACATCATTATACGTCAAGTTCAAGTAAGTGTGAGTTTGCCATCGAGGTGAATCACCTTCGTAATTAAACGGACCTCGAAGGTAGAGGAATTTATGAGTCGGGAGAGGTCAAGCCGCCGACATATAGCTTCGATCGGGTAGGGTACTACCGGGAGATTTATCGAGATTTCTCCCGACTAGCTGCACTCCATTTACCAGATCGGACCTTAAAGAGGTCGTATTTGAGTGGAATGACCAGTGTGAGAAGGCATTCCAAGAATTTAAAAGGTGGCTTACATCAACCCCTATCCTAATAGTCCCAGAAAAGGGACAAATGTACATAATGTACTACGATGCTTTTAAGGACGGACTGGGATGTGTTTTGATGCAGTCCGAGAGGATGGTAGCTTATGGTTCTAGGCAGCTAAAGAACCATAAGCGGAATTACCCCAAACATGACATGGAGTCATGTATATAGTCTTCGCTCTAAAGATCCGGCGCCCACTATCTATATGGTGAATAGCCTTGGTGGGCTGGGCTGGGCAAAAGCTGGGGTATTTTATACGGACAAAGATGAGGTAAAAAGCGGGCGGGTGAAGCTGTAGATAACGTCCCAGGCTGTAGGCTTCCTTCTTCTTCCTTCCTCCTTCCTTCCGTTTTCTTCAACGTATCCTAATAACCGCGCACGTCCGTCATGACTTTCAGACCAACGCACAAACGGCCTCCATCCTTGCAAGTGCTCTCTCAGGAGCCTTATGGCCACACCTCCCCATCAAGTGATTGAGTCCCCAGTGGATAAGACACAACAGATATCGTTTCATCAGTGACCGGGTACAAATAGTATAGTGACTACGCTAGCTATTCACATTGATGATAACCTTCTGGGGATAGGACAGTCAGTGGGTTCCCCATTTGATAGATCTAGAGATAGAGATTCTCAAGGAGTTCCATTGCTCTTGTTTCTCAGAGGAATCTAGGTGGTACGAAGATGTACGAGATCTTCTATCAGCATATTACCGGAGGGATAAGAAACATATGGCGGACTTTGTTCCGTTGATGTCTCATGTCAACAGGTAAATGCCGAGATTAGAGGCCGCAGGGTTACTTATAGCCTCTAAGTAAAAACAGAGTGTAGCGGGAACATATCACAATGGATTTTATGTCTCACTTGTCACCACATCGCAGTAAATCTTGATGTGGTGTGGCGGATAGTGAACGATCACCAAGCCTGCGACATTTTCCTCGTCGCAGATGACCTTCGCCACTCGTAGGAATTTGCAGTTGGCACATACAAGAGATACGTCCTGCCACATGTGGAGTTAGTCTCATCATATCGCATCGATCCAAAGTTTACGCCACTTTTGAAGAGTTTTCAGAGAGCCACGAGAACACAGCTCTGATGATTTAGCACTGCTTTCATCCACAAATGATGGCTAATGAGAGAGGAGTGATCAAGTCTGTAGAAGCTGAGGAAACGTATCAAATCGAGGTATACCCGCCCTTCAATATACTCAAGAGGGTGGGGTACAATTGTATACTTCCCGCTTGGTTTTATCAAGCCGAGTTTATCTATGGTCCACTATATCTCATGTCTCCTGCGTTCCGTGAGCACACTCCAGATCCGACCATGCAAAGGGATTAGTAGCTTAATCTTGTGTTATTGATGTGGATGGACCTTCAAGAAGGGACCAGCTAAGGCATCATGGCTAGCCTGGATCAAAGCTCTACAGGAAAACTATGAAGTTAGTAAAGGTGTCAGGGCGCAAAGACCGCTGAGTGGAAAAAGACAACATAGGAATGCTTATGGCACGATGTGTGCCACGATCCTTTTCTCTATTTAAGGATGCACGTTGTTTTGCAGAGTCATTTGGGTACTGAATGATTGTTGCATATACAAGGGATTATAAGGGTATGTGTATAATTTCGGGGACGAAATTTTTTAAAGGGGGGAGAATGTAAACCCAGGAAACATGCAATTTTTCCGAAAATGGAAATCCAATTTGATGTTGAAGTACTGTGCTGAAAACCTGAAATTTTCTAGATCCTGATGATCTAAACAAACTTCACCGTTGATCTGGCCTTGCCAAATCTAGATACCCAATAATTTCACAATTCGAGATGTTTCTAATTTCAAGTATTCAAGGAACAGTGTCGTGAGGACACATGGAGTGGTACTCATTAGAGGCGACCATGTGGATGCCACAGGAAAGCCATAGTCCACATATATGCCATGAGAATCATGTGAGTGGCATTTGTCACCTAGTGCATGTGTCCAGCCAGACACGGGCACATGGAAATGAATCATATGAAGACACAATACGTGAGAGGAATAGGAAAGTGAGAGGAAGTTTCCTCTCTTTGGATCAAACCAAGAAACAATTTAGTGGTGGAGAAAAGGAAAAGAAAGAGAAAAGAAAGAAAAGGAAAAGGAAGAGAAAAGGAGAAAATGAAAAGAAAGGAAGAAAGAAAAGAAAGAAGAGGGAAACAAAAGAGGGAAGAGAAAAAAAAATCCTTGCGTGGTAAAGGGAAAAAAATAAAAAAGGGAGAAAAGAGATCCTGGCTGCGGTACTCTCCGCTCCCTGTTCACTCATTGGAAGTCAATAGTTCTATAATTAAAGTCAATGGTCTACTCACCGAGCTCAGCGGAGTAGGTGCCAAAACAAAAAGAGCTAGGGTTTTCTCCCTACATCGGTTCCTCTCGATCTAAGGGTCATTAATGGTCAGGTGGTTCAAATTTCTCTAACCACGGGTCCGAGTTTTCTTGACGCTAGACTATTTTTCGTGATAGTTTTAATAGTTTGAGGATCAAGCCTCATAGCCGAATTTATATAGGAAACCTGTGAAAAATTTACATTTAAATTTTTCATAAAAATGGCAAAATGGTAATTTATCAGAATAGTTCTGGAGGAAAAGCTAGGATTTTTCTAGAACTCGGATGATGAAACATATTTCAAAGATTGGAATTGGGTTCTCATAAATCTATCACCTTAGCCGACTTCATCGAATTCCGAGACAATGATTTTTCACGATTTCAAGACTGAATGGGGCTAATCACTTGCGCCATGGCACCTGACTCAGGACCATCGAGGCCAAGTGTCACCTTCAGAGGTCGTGATGGAGGGGGTGAGTGGTGTGTGTCTAAAGACGAGACACATGGCTCACCAAATGCTATGTGTCTAGCACCATGAGAATTTGCCTCGAGAAGTGGAATGCAGAGAGAATGGATCAAAACCAAGAGAGGAGGCTAGAACAAATGGGTGAACGGGGAGAGAAGAGGAGGATTGGTTGCCAAGCCTGCCCATGCGAACCGAAGGAGAAGGAACCAGAAAAACCGAGAAAGAAATAAAGAAAGGAAGGAAGGAAAATGAGGAGGAGCCAAAACTCCATTGTCGCAAGGCTTTTCGCTAGCTGCACTCGTTAACCAGACCACGCTACAAGAGTGTAAGTGGATCTCTCCTATTTGGTTTATTCCTTGCTTGGGGTAATGGAAATGGCATTTGGTTGAGTATGGTTGTGACCCTCAATGGAGGAGATTTTCTGTATAGGGTAAATGTTGTGTTTTTGTGGGTGAGATGCTATCCAGTTTTTTTCCTTCAACCCTATGACTGTGTTTTGGCCATAACTTGGCCATCACTCATAAAAATTGAATGATTCCAATTGCTGGGTAAACTAAACTCATAGGAGAACATATGTCCTTGAAATAGGTCTATCCAAAGTCCGACTCCTTCGACTCAAAATGCATCTCCAAGGAGAGTTATGTCTGCATAGCCGTCCTCGTTTGAAAACTCGAGTAGCCCTATTTAAAAACAAAGGGTTTCCAAATACTATTCTCCTTGATTTTATCGCTTTAATTCATAAATTTTGTGACTTTCTTGGGTTAATCTCTACACCCAGTTTGATGAGTGCCTAAAACACTCATGCCATACCCGCGTCTGTCTTATGGTTTTAGCTTAATTTTACAGATAAATACGTATTTTTATAGCCCAATATCTGATTCTTGCATTTTGTGTGAATAACATGTGGAATGGGCGATTTTTGAGATCATTTTGGAGTAGAGAGAAGAAGAGTAGAAAGATGGTAGGAACGCCGGGCGACGTCCACCGGGCCGCGCGACGCCGAAATAACAAGAAGAGGGAAGCCAACAAGTGGCCACATCGTGACGCTCAACGCCGCGACGCACGATTTTCGCTTCACCATCATTAAGCGCAAGGACCGTGAATTTGAGGATTCTGAAACATACGAACGAGGGCACGGAAAGCTAGAGCAAAGAAGGACCTGCATCAATGAGAAGAGACCTACTTTGTATTTTCTTCTTTCTCCGAAAAACTCGCGATGTTTTATGATTGATTACGTATGTAATTAATTTATGTTCTAGATTTATATCTGTGGTTTCGTTTAACCCCTACGCTTGTACGGATTAAGATTTCGATTTTATATTTCTCAATTTATTCGCGACTTGACGTTAAGATCTCGTCTATATTTATGAATTATATACATGTGATGTCCGCCAACATTGCATGATTTTGCTAGGTATCCTAGATCAGAGGATGAGGACGCCCCAAGGATCTCGACAGAGCGACTCCTCGTCAACTCCGTACATGTAGATATCCCGATTCCGAGGTATGAGGATTAAGGTTAGAACATTTTAAGCCAAGCCAAGAGCATTGGGTTGGGGTAGAGATACACTCAAATTCGCTAGCGAGATAGCTAAGACCTCAGAGAGGGTATCTCGTAGGCACGATCACCCCGTCATCAATAAGTCGTGAATAGACTGAATAGTAATTTTTCTAGGTAGCAGGGGGAGACATAGCCCAAGTCTCAACAACATAGTAAATTACTAAGATAACTTAGTTTAGTTTAATCTCACACATTCGTTAATCATTACCAAAGCTTACGCCCGTATAATATTCAAAGGCTAAACTCAAGAATCAACGACTTTTCCCCGAGGATCGAGCATCCGTGCATTTCAGGGTACACCAGATACTTGATACGACGCAGTACTCGCATAGCGTATACATTTTATACATCACGCTTTCGCTTATCAAGTTTTGAGGCGCTACGCTCGAAAAATTTTTAGTGTTGATATTGACAACAAGGCAATTAGATATTACTCTGGAATTTTTATTTTATTTATTTATTTATTTATTGTTACAGGTGCTGGTAATTTGGTCTTTCTGTTTCGTGTGTGATTGCAGTAAATGTTATACTGAGTGCATGCGAAGACGAGGTCAATGACCGGCGCATTTGTGTGATCCCGAGCCGTAAAGAACTCCATAATCGATCAAGGCACAGAACTGAGAACAACAAAGAACAAAAATCTAGCAATCATGCGTAATAAATGAAGAGCACGATTCGCTATGAGCAAACGAGCCACAAAGGACCGCAATGGGAATAACAAGAGGAATCAAGTGCACCCAGTCGCGATACGTACCTGCATGATCCATTCATGCCGCTAGAAGAGTCTTCGCCCTACCACCTACAAAGCTTGTTCAGACGGGGCTTATCCAAGACCACCTTTATTCAGAAAAACAACTTCGAGCTGGAAGTCAAGAACCTTACAAATGCCTATAATATCCCTGCTCCACTGACACGAATGAGAATCCCATTAATATGCATTTGACCACCCTCAAGCTCATGGCACGATCAAGTACAATGGAGTCACCGAAGAGGCACTCGCTGAGATCGCTCACCTTACTCAGTGATAGAGCTAAACATTGGTCGATAAGTCAACCACGGACCCATTACTCATGGAACGACTTACTACGTGTTCTCGACCAAGTTCTTCCTACCTACAAAAATTGCACAATTGGTGCAAGAGATCACACTTCGACAACTAGAGGGAAAGAACCGCGTAAGCATAGGATAGATTCACGAATCTGGCTGAGGAAGTGCCCACATCACGCATCGACTCATGTGGATGCAGGTCCATACTTCTTTATAAATGGTCCGAGAATGCGACTAGAATGTGCTGATTTGATGCTTCTGCCAGGAGGGGCGCTAATGAAGAAGACCATGTACTGTGAAGCATATGAATCTTAGAAGATGTGTCGCTTACTAATACTAATCGCTGGCCTAAGAGATAAGACTACACTAGCAGGCTCATATACGTCACAGATAACGAGGTTCTCAATAACTGGGTTACCTGCGTCAGACAATTACTAAACAAATCGACTAGACAACAAGGTACCGCGACGCCATACGCACTAATCCACGGAGTTATGTGAATCTCCGCGAGGACAACACAGCTGAAAGACAAATGCCAATGACACCAAATTAGCAGAGTGTTCAAGATATTTCCTCGAGTTTAACTGCAGTCACACAAAGAATAGTGGTCGTGATGGGGGCAACAACTATCGAACTAAAAGGGTGGCGTAATACTGTAATAGTTAGAACGGTCAGTGGTTGTGATTTCGAGGAACAATCAGAACAACATGCCACCAGCCCGAGTAAGCGAACCCCTCCCGAGAAAAAGGTAGACTTGGAACAAGCCTTTGCGCAAATGCTCACCTCGCATACCGCCTTTATGAATGAGACAAGAGAAAATATGCATAACCAGGCCACCCAGTTGAACAATCAAGCAGCACAGTTGAGAAACTTAGAGGTATAAATGGGTAAAATGGTCAGTCTATTGATGGAAAGGCAACATGGTTCATTATCGAGCAATTCAGAGGTAAACCCTAGAGGAGAAGGGAAAGAGTATTATATACAATACCCGAGGAGCGGGAGAGTTGGAACCTGAATCCACAACCACGGTAAGAGAACTGAAATTAAAGAGCAAGACCAGATCATCCCAAAAGACCATGTAAGATGAGCAATCCCGAGATACTAGAGCAAACTAATGATATTAAAAGTCGTGAAAGAGACTGAAATGCATAAGAGCAGATGAACTCCGCCATACCACCCTCAGATCCTCACGGCTTAAGAAAGGTAAGTTGTGAGAAGAAGCTCAGAAAGCGACATCTTCAAGAAACTACATATTAATATACCCTTTATGAAAGCACTGGAGAACAGGCCAAGTTACGTGAAATTCATGAAAAAAATCTTGGCAAGTAAGAAGAAGTAGGAGGAATATGGGACCATCACCTTAACTGAGGAATGCAATGCCATCTTGCAAAAGAAGCTTCCCTCTAAAACTTCAAGATCCAGCTTTGCTATACCGTCTCTATAAGGAATCTGCATCGGAAAAGCCCTGTGTGACTTGGGAGCAAGCATCAACCTCGATGCCACTCTCAATGTTTAGTGCTAAAGTTAGGAACCAATCGACTAAAACTGGGCTTTGGTAACTCCATGACAGTCCTAAACATCCTCAGACACCGAAAATGTCCTAGTAAAAGTGGGTAATTGGTCTTCAGCGACTTCGCCATTCGACATGGAGGAAGATGACCTGGCCCCATCATTTGCAGATCCTTCTCGGCCACTTCTGAAAGGCGTTTAAATCAATGTGCAAGAAGGAGTTTTAAATTCTGAGAGTCCAAGGAGACAAGATCACTTTCCATGTATTCCAGCCCATTAAGCATCCAGATGATGATCCAATTGAAGATATCTTGGAACTTCACTACATAGATATCTTGCAAGGCATTAAAAACTTCCGATAAGCCTCTTGTCGCATTTAAAGATACCGAGAGGTCGGGCGGCATGGAAGGAAAAATATTCCATCCACTCGAAAGGGGCGGTTTGTGAGCGCTATAGTGGAGTATGCGCCAAAGATTTCAAGTTTCTTCTAAAATCACACATCGAGATCTGTGGCCAGCTAACGACATTAAACAAAGCGCTTCTTGGGAGGTAACCCAATTTTTTCTTGAAATTTTTCTTTCCATAGTTTAAGTTTATTTGTTTGTTTTAATTCTGGTTTGGTTTTCTGTCTCTTTCCGTAATTGGGGTTTTCTTTTGGCTATCTGTGTTCAGGACCCGAGACAGAAATTAATGTGGAGGATCTGCTTGAGAAACTCATTCGTGGTTTTGAGGGCCAAAAATTCACTAAGGGGTTTTTCTTCGCATCGCTAACCTTGTTGGTACCTTTATTTGGCCTCTCTCACTAAGGCGACTTTGCTTGGACTCTGCCGCGACGTTGCCTCGAATCCATGAAAACCAGGCCTCTAACGCCGCTGACAAGATCTCAATCGCCGACGCTGGTAGTTCCACTTTTGAACGCCGCGACGCGATCTCAATGTCGCAACGCTAGTTTTGCCATTCTCTCGAACATCGCTGACAAGAGTATCCCAACGCCGCGACGCTGGATTTATGTACTCTCCGGAATGTTGCAACGCTGATCCAACGCGACGCTGGATTCGCACTCCGCCACGCGCCGCTACGCTGGATTTGTACCTTCTCCGTTCACGCCGCTGACGTTGATCTCAACGCCGCGACGTCGGGCGGCCTACCTTCGGAAAGTCGCGACGCCGTTCCTAACGCCGCTGCGTTGCATCTATTTTATGCCCAGAAGCCCTCCCATTTTTCGTCCCACCCACGCCAGCCCCCGCCGGAATCCCTCCCGCACCTCCATTGTTGCGCCGACCACCCCGTCGCCCACCACCACCCGCCCCGCCCTCCAAAGTCGCCCTCCACCTCAGCCCCACGCTCCATCCTAACTCGCAGGCCCTATCCCCGCCCCTACGGTCCTTGAGTTCGAATTTTGGTGGCTCCTAAGACCGCCTAGTCCCCACTGTCTCGACCGTTAGTGCCCGTGCACTATAGGTGCCCTTGGGGGTCGGGTAGTCTCCGTTGCCATTCAATTTCTAGCCCCTTCAGGCACTCCAGTGCTCGACCTATTGTTCGGGTCAATGATTATACCCAAATAGTGCTATTTCGAATCCTATTTATTATAGGTTTGAGTGTTTTTGTGTGTACTAATCATTCCAATTAACCCAATTGGCATGTTAAGGTCCTTTTATGTTATCGGGACGTATTCTCCGCTATTTTTAGTTTTAGCAGCACTTGATACTCACTTCGTCGAATCAATCCATAAGGTGGATCTGCCATCTACTTCAAAATTGGAAAAAGATAAATGCAACCAAGTACACGGAGGAAGCAAAGGTAGAGCACTACAGATGGTATGGAATTTCGCATGCGTGAAAAATTTTTGGCTACATGCGCCGAATTTCTTTTTGCTTCTATTTTCAAGCCTAAAATGACTCGCTTTTGTATATTTTCCTTAATTTTAATTATGTAATTTTGATGTCTTCATATGTTTATGTAATTTCGTTTGTTACTGAGCACTATATAAGCTCAGTCAAGCTTGTTGCAAATCAATCAATCTGGACAAAGACGAGACTTTTGGTTCCAGTTTTCCCGCTTTTCTTCTTCTCTCCCATTTTCTTTCATTTTCTTTCATTTTCTTGACATCCAAAACATGCCTTGATGATGACAAATCAAGGCATGCTTGGCTAAAACCTCTTCATCCTTGAAGAGGAGGGCCACTGTAAGGTCGAGGTAAATCGTATGTTCTCTTTGTTTTTTTATGCCCGTATTTACGGGTGTTTACATCCCGTGATCTTACTCCAGTTAAAATCTTCTAGACGTAATTCCTCACCGATTTGTATTTGGCAAGCTTTTTGCCACATAAAGGATGCTTATCTTTAGATCCCCTCGTTATCCGCTTAGTTGTCTCCCTATTAGTTACTCAAGGTAGTTTGCTGAGATGTGTTCCGACTGTCAGTACATTTATGCTTATTAAATGCCATGTGTTTCAAGAAGGAAAGTTTTAGGTTTAGGTTTTAATGCCAATGAAGATCCGTCGGAAATGACTATATGTCATAATCCCTAACACAGGAAAAAGACCTGTGACATGTCAATGCCTTAGAATCCATACCGCTGGCCCGAGACTTCAAGGAGTTCTTCCCAATTTTATTTCAAGTTATATTCAGTTTGCAACCAATAACCCACACCGCTTTTAACAAAACCGAAAACTTAAAAGAGAAAATACCATTTTCTAAATCAATCGTATTTCCTTCTTCAATAAGAAAATCTATCCCTCGTCTCGTATCATTCATACTACATGCAAGCCACATTTTAGCAGAGGAATTTAGATAGCAAATTTTGTTGATTTGATTCGGCCCTGCTCGTGGCACGAACCAGTCACTGGGTGGCCTCCTGCGCCTATCGGCCGAGAGAGCTGCATCTGATTCGTGCACAGGTGATCCTGAACACAAAAATTTATATACCTAAGCCTCCCATCGAGTCAAGCTTACCGCAGATAGCTGGTTCAGTGGTCGGCACTGGACGGGGTTTCATCCTAAGAATGATACGCATGAGTGTAAAAGGTAAGGCTCATTCGACTTTTCGGATTTGTTTCAAAACAAAGGGAAGTAGTTCAAAATCGAGGAATTGTAAAAACTGGAAAGTAAATTCAGAAAAAGTTAACTTTGAAGATTTAGGTCACTAACTCGCACGCGCTAGTGGCAACAAGGTCCCTGCTTCATCCTCGCACAAGCAACCTATAGTCCCCGCATAACCGATCTATGTTTAACTAGCAAACCTCACCCTAAACAACAACTCCGCCGCATTCTAGTCAACACGTAGCATGCAGCCATGACCCTTTTCAGCTTTGAAACCCTAGCATTAAATATCATTTCAGAGGCTCAAGGGAAGACTATCTAATGAACTAATAAAGAGACATCTAGCAATAAGTATGCACTGATCCTGTACATGGAGAGTATCACAACTAATAACATTCAAAGTTATTCAACCCCCTAATTTGAGAAGACGAGGACTATAACACAAGACTGACTTCTCAGCGCATAAGAGGACAACATGCATATGCCCTACAACCAAGCTTAGCTTCCTTCCTCTCTTCAAAGAAAGGAGGCTTATTTTTCAAGCATCTCTCGAGTTGTCATCCTCAAGAGGGTGTTCATACCTAAGAAAATAAGGAAGAGGAGAGAGAAGAGAGGAAAAACAAACCCTAACTAAAATACGTGACTTTGCCTTACAAAAATGAAACTTTTACAAATTCTTCTCCCCTCATTCCAAAATTCTCCCCAAAATTCTAGTATTTATTACAAAAGAGTAGGGGTTTATATAGCTAATTAATATAGTGAAAAATGGCTCAAAAAGCCTACAAATTTGGCGCTGTTAAAGGACAAGAGAGTACCACACCAAATTTGAAGTCTGGCAGCATTAATTACAAAAACATGACGCAGGCAGTTGAATTTCGCTTAGGATCAAGAATTCCGCTTAGGTAGCGAAATCACAAGGCACAGCTAAAACAGGGAAATTCATAAGGCTCGCACTCACTATTAGTAAATTTCGCTAGCTTAGCTAAATTTTCGAAGTAGCTTAAATCATGAAATTTCGCTAGAACAAAGGCTCAGCGAAACTCCTTGTCTAGCTGTGAATCTACATAATTTCACTGACCATAAATTTTTCGCTAAACTCATGAATTTTCAAGACCAATAAATTTTCGCAGCTTGTTTAAAATTCATGCGAAAATTGTCAGTTTGTCGATTTTCACCGCTTGCCTCCGTCTTCTATCGTATCAATTTTTCTTCACTTCATCGCTTTTCATTGATTCGCTGTTGATACCGACACTTGAGTTCAAAACTTCATGATTCATCATCATACATCTCGATATTGAACTTCTAAAGTGCGCAAAACCCGCAAACAAACGGTAAGTAAAAATACTCTAAATGGCATAAGTGCTACTAAGAAGACTCGAATACTTTAACTGTATAATGACATGATTAATGCGCCAAAAGCACTCCAAACCTATCTAATATGTGGTTCAAAATTGCATTTTCGGGCATTAATCAGTACCCCTAGGCTAGGCGCCTAGACTCCACCTCCGCACCTATGCTCGTAAGCTTGAAAATCGACTCTAAACAGTGGTCGCCGTTGAGGACTACCCAAATTTCGACCACCAATTTATTACCGACGTGCCGCCGATAGGTTTGGTACCATTTGTAAGAATCGGTCCTTCATCAAGGAAAAGGGCTTCCACCACCTCGGCGACTCTCTTTCGCAAGACTACGACAAGGGACGCGGCGCTTATGCCAACCACCTCAGCCCACCAAGGAAATGAGTGTGGTACAAGCACCCTACGCCTAACCTCACCTCCTATGTCACAGCAAAAGGTCCAAGGTAGGCGGTAGACTCAATCGCCAAGCAGCCATCAACCACCTTATAATCTTGACCCCGCCCCACCTAAGCCTTTGATCGGGCTCTACGAGCGCCCGACTACCCCAGGTCCCTCCGGTCCCGACCAACGGGCGACGAGCGGAAGCTTATTGCGAAGGGCACGCCGCAGACTTCAAGGCCAAACACGGCCTATATTCGCTGGGGTATGGCATCACTTCATCATGTCGTGTCTCATTCTAACGATTTAATCGTGTGAAGTGACCGCTGCTGCCCTCGGGCTTCAACTACGCCATCATCCAAGATATACCTTCGATAACAAGTGTGTTATCGAGGATGCCATCTTCCATAACCGACGCGAAAAATGAACCTCGGGCAATTTCTTCATCCACGGCCATGGGGTTAGCCTGTGGGTGCCTCAGAGGCCAACGAGGCGTGGATACACCCCATTAAAGTTTATAATGGCTAAGAGTGACAAACCGCGTGTGCCTGTGACTCCGAGGGAATGCAATGACTGAGTAAATGAACCCTGACGAGGATGAGCTTCACGAGTATCGCCCGCTTTTGACCCCGCGATCTCGTGGTGATGTCAAGCAATCCTCCACTCACCCACCACCACCACAACCGACCTCGACGGCGGCCCCATCTAGTCCCCAAATTTCGACCGAGGACCTGCCTCGTGACTCACTAATCGCTTTTCAATGCTTTCTCTCGACGAGACCCGTATACCCAAGTCCTTATCAACCGTGATATGGAGGCCCTCCGTGACCGACATGCGCGATCGCCCCGCCAACTACAGCGACTCATTCTCCTCAATCGCTAGCCTCTCTAGGACTACCGCCTGCCTTCGCTTCCACTAACATTACCACCATTGCCACAAGTAGCTGATATGACTGCCACTGTGTGGAAGTTTCTTCACCCTCTTTGTTCTTTTATAGCTGCTGGGGACTCATCCTGCTTAGGTGCCTTGCCTTTGTCTGTCGGGTATAGTTTGTGATGGGTTATTTTATTTTCATGTTCCTGCTTTCGTTTAGTTTAGTTTATGTTTGTTTATTTTAGTATGTCGAGTCTGTGTTTAGTTTATGTTTTTTTTTTTTTTTTTTATGGTAGTCATTTCCGTTTAGTTTGCTTTTAACAATAGGAGTCCCCAATATTAGGATATAGTGACGTAGAGAGTATTTAGGTTGTGTGTGCGTGATGCCATGCTTGAGAGTCGAGGATCTCTTTTGACTGAGTCCACTCTCATCATAGACAACAGAGCATAACCCAGATGTGATCTAGGTGGAAGTAGATGCTCAAAGAATTTAGCAAATAGGTAGGGAGACATAGTGAATCACATCAGGATACCGAAGCACTATTTCTCAACGAGCCTCACACTCACACACAAAATTACCTCTAGGGTATGCACAGTCTTAGGGCGATACTAAGGTTCCATGAGCCACAGGAGTCTCTAAACACGAAAGAGATGGGACACCACAAATAAAAGAGGATTGCCTTGAGCTGAATAAAAAAAAGAAAAAAGAAAGAAACATAGGAGCAGAATAAGTGCAAGTCTTCTAATCAGAGATCTAGACACGTCAGGGGCCTGTTGATGCCCAAAGCCAGGCGGCGGGAGTCATTGACTTCACTTCTCATTCTGAGGGGGACGGAAGTGGAAGTTTCCCACGACCTTAGGGCCCCTTAGGTTTGATTGAGTGTTCGAGGTGACGTTCGAGGGGCGAATGCCGGTGCCATAACCGGTGGGGGAGTCACTGACTAATCCTTCTATCAGAACACTTAGCATAAACACGGGCGCTAGTTTTTTTCTTTTTATGCGTAGGTATGTTTATGGCTTCCTGACGGTGCGTTCCTATCCTTAGTAGTTAGATTCTCAAACTAGGTGAGTTGAACTCAAGTTTAGGGTGTCGAAACCAAGGTATACGCTAGAAAGTCATTTATTCAATGCACATGGGGTCCTTGGGAAGGCTGGCCAGATACCTCGGAGGTTAAGGCACTTGCATCATTGCACAGTTTCAGCCAGATTCTTTCAAAATTACGGAACACCCTTGCGAATCCTGAAATTCAAACAAAAGGCAAGAGTGTAGGTCGGTCCATTTGATCCAACCGTATCGGCATGTGCATCCGCAATCCAAGTGTTAGGTTATAGTATGTAGGTTGTGTGTCGGTTCGTCGATTCTTGCTTGAGACCAGCGAAGATAAGACTGGGGGGGTGTGATGAGTGCAAACATACATGCCATACGCGTCACGTCTTATGGTTTTAGCTTAATTTTACAGATAAATACCTATTTTTATAGCCCGACATCTGATTCTTTCATTTTGTATGAATAGTAGGTGGAATGGGCGATTTTTTAGATTGTTTTGGAGCAGAGAGAAGAAGAGCAGAAAGTTGGCAGGAACGTCGCGGCGTCGGGTCAACAAGAAGAGGAAGTCAACAAGTGGCCAGCAACGTCGCGACGTCAGCGTGATTTCTGCCTCACCATCATTAAAAGCAAAAGGGACCAGAATTCGAGGGGATCGGAAAAACATACGAATGAGGACACGGAAAGCAGAGCAGCAGCGACCCGGATTAGCGGAGAAGAGACCCACTTTTGTATTTTCTTCTTTTCTGATAAAACTGCGGATGTTTTATAGATTGATTACGTGTGTAATTACGTCCAGTATGTTCTAGATTTATATCTAGGGTTTTGTTGAACCCTGTCACATTTGCATGGATTAAGATTTTGATTTTATATTATTCAGTTATTCATGACTTGTTAGTATCTGCTCTATATCATAAGATTATATACATGTGATGTCTGGCGAGCATTAGCATGATTTTTCTTTGGGTATCGAGATCGAGAGATGAGGGCGCGAGATCTGAATAGAGTGACCCTTGGTCAACTCGGTACATAGAGATATCCCGATTAGGGGGTGGCGGGTGGGTTAGGGTCATTTAAGCGTTTGGACATTGGGTTGGGGTAGAGATACACTTTCGACCTGCTTGGCGAGATGAGGCGGATACACAGAGAGAGGGTATCTCGTAGGCACGATCACCCCGTCATCAATGAGTCATGAATAGACTGAATAGTAATTTTTCTAGGTAGTAATCCATCAAAAGTGGCAGGGGGAGACATAGCCCTAGTCTCCACAACACAGTAAATTACTAAGATAACTTAGTTTAGTTTAATCTCACACATTCGTTAATCTTCCTCAAGCTTGCGTCCGGATAATATTGAGGCTAAACTCGGTAATCAAAAGCACTTTTCCCAGGATCGATATCAGTACTTAGGTACCTTGTATTGCTTGATACGGCCTTGGCGTGCACTTGTGAAGCCATGCATTTTACACATCACGCTTTCGGCCTATCACAGTTGTGATGGTATGAGGCTTGAATCTAAAGCCATTGTGAATTATGGATTAAGTTGCTATCTCTTGGTTAAGAGATGACATGATGTCTTTGGTGTGTGTTCCAAATAATTGGGACTATATGTGTTTACTTGAATATGGACTTGTCTTGGCAGCACATCTTTGAGTTGTGGGGTGACCTATCATGTCTCGGCTTGGGTGTGAGTTCTGTGTCATTAAATTGTAAGTGAAGTTAAACTGTGGAGATGCATGCTTGTGTGATGCATTGAACCGCCAGATGTGGAATTATCATAACAGCATGAGTAATGATATTAGACTAAACATATGAACTGCTGTGTGCATTTAGACATAGTCGTTCATGGTACACGAGATGGTGTATGATATATGTTATCCATGTAGAGGTCATCTTGCATGTGGCATGGTATAAAGTGCAATGGCACATTTGCATTGCATAACTGCATGACAAACATCGCATTTCATGGGTGTGGGTGCATTGGTTGCAAATTAACACTACGTATGGTGTTGATGGTGCGGGCTTGGGAAATGGACAAAGTCGAGCAAGTCATGTGGTTTATCGAGAAACATCGATGTCTTTGAAGTAAAGCGGTTTATCGGAGGCTAATAATGCTTTTGAATTAAGCGGTTTAACGAAGCTATCGATGCTTTTGAATTAAAGCGGTTTATTAGAGACTATCCAATGCTTTTGAGATTATGGTTTATCAGTATCATTGCTTTTGAATAGCGGTTTAATAAGATTTTTTAAATGGTTTAAATTAATAAAACAAAAGGTTTGTTTTGGAAAATGGTTTGCATCGCGCACGAGAATCATAGGTCTGTGTGGTATGAGTCGGTGGTTGACTTGGGATTTATTACCCAGTGGCACATTGGGGGATGGAGCAGGAAGGCTGAAGGTACAGCAGGGTATATGAGTGTCATCTATATATATTGAATGTAAATTCAAAACCTGGATCGCTGATCCGTTTGAATGTTTTGTGTGGCCAAGTGACACGATCATTTGCATGTGCACTGGGTGGGGAGGCGCCCTTGTAGGTTGGTCTCTCTTGCAGGCACGTTAGCTCACCCGGAGATCACGGGACCCCCCTTTTCAAGTATAGGACTTGCACGTGAGTGCGATGCTCCTTAGAGGTGCGAGGATCTTAAAGCGGGCCGGATTACCCAGCGCCGACGATGTTTGTATATATATGAGGGTAGTGGTTTTAATGCATATCTGTTTTGTATATTAGAGACACACTTGGTTCTAATAGTGTATATTACACACCATATGTGACAGTGTTGTGTGCTTTCCGGACTCTTACGGAATGATGCCAAGGTATTCTTAGCATATTTATGAATTAAATGGCTTAGAATGAGTCAACACATGAGGCGTATGGGTGTAATGTCGGGACACCGTATTCACCATGTTCCTTGGAGTGCCGACGGGTTATTAAGCGCTTGGGGACCCGGGCACAGGCGTCACATGTAGCGTGTGTGGTCTTGAGAAGTTGAATAATATCCGTATGTAATAATATGTAATAATATATGTCGTAATAATAATAATAAAACATAAGCTAAAATTTTTTGAATTTGAGTCAGATTGTTTCAAAAATTTGGTATGTGGTGCAGTCGGGGAATGGCTAGTTTATGTGACTATTTTTGTACAATGTAATTCGTGGAAATTTTATAACATCTTGGAATGTGTTGCTAAATATGTTTCTATATATTGGTGTTATATATATTAGCATGAATGGATGTAAATTATGTGCTTTCCGTATAATCATCCATGGTAGCATAAAAAGTACCGTTCGTCATTGTTCCATGTAGTGTGCATTATACATGTAACGCTGAGACGAATCACATTGACATTTTGCATTTAATATATGTCTGTGGGGCCATCGCATTGAGTTGAGTGTCACGTAAAACCAGAAAATTCTAATTTTCTTAAAAATGGTAAAATGGTCATTTTGAACAGTAAAAATTTTTCTAGATCTCGGATGATGAAATGGACTTCATTGTTGAATCTTCTAACAAATCAGCTACATTTCGAATTTCGTCGGTCAGAGCGTGAAATTTCATGTTTTTCAAGGCAACACAGGTGTGGATCTTGTATGCTGTTTGTGAGAGACATGCAATGTGAAAAAATCCACCTGCACAAGTACCCATGTGGCCTGTTTGCATGATTAGTAAGAGGATGGAGATGAATGACCAGTCAATGAAGTATCAAGGGCCCATTAAAGTCGCAAGGGACAAGGATGGAATTAATTAAAAAAGATTCAAATAAATAAGGCGAAACTCCATCTTCTCCATTGAAATTTCTTTGGAAGCGTGCGGTATAAGTGTGGAGGTAGTTTAGAGAGAAGAGTGACATCTCTCTAGTTTCACGGCGTTGAATGAGTGGGTTCTAAATAGAACAAAAACAAAGTTATTCTCTGCAGGCAGAACTACCCAATGAGCCTGCAGGTTGTGGGTGGGCAAATCCAGAGGTAGGGATATCTTTTCCTACTTGGTTTATTCTTTAATTTAGAGCCATTTTAATGGATAGAGGTTGTTGAGGCTGGATGGCGAGTGTTTTCGATCTCGAAATCTTTGAGCCAAGTGGAAAATCTACTATTGTGTGTATGTGGGTTTGCCCAGACCTGGGTTTATGATTCACGTGATTTTTTGTGATTTTTGTGTTGTTGGGTGATTGAAAATGAATTTAAGCCACGTTGTTTAAATGCTTAGTGTGAGTTAACTTTGGTGTTATTGATTATAGATTGAATAACATGGATTATGAATTAATTTTAATATATACATGTAAATATATTAGCATGAATATTTTGGAAATGACATAATGCATTCCATATGCAGGGCACCTAGATGGTAGGTGTGGTGCATGACATGAAAGAAATTAGAGAAAAATGGCGGACATTGAAAGGAATTTGAGGAAGATTTTCGCGAAGTGCATGGAGAGTAGTCTAATAGTTCATCATAGGATCATGATTGTCAGGAAGAATGATTAAATAATTAGCCTCGGAGGGTAGTCAATATATTTAAAATTCGATGAAATACTAAAGTTTTGAGACAAAAAAGCTGTTTGAAAATTGTGTTTTGCTCGCATTTGGCTTGGGCATGTGAGTCGGTGAAAGGACTCGAGACATGGGATTAGGATGGGCATTCAATGGATAATGTATTTTCTTGAGTGTGATTGTTTTAGTCATGACATGTGCACTTGGTGAGATAACCCATGCCGAAATTATCCTCTTTGGGCATTGCTCACCTTGTCGAGGGATCATTGGCCAGTCTGGGAGGTGTACGGGAAGGTGACGCTCATGAGGCACTTGTTTTGAAAAAGGTAGGATTGTGGCTTTGGTATTCATTGTATAACATGTATTAAGAAAGTGTAATATTTATGTATGTTTTTTATTCAGAATGACTTATTAACTCTTAGACCATGTAATATAGTTGGATTTGGGGACCTTTGTATTTTGGTGAATCACCAGTACAAGGGGCTGTGTTTTACGTCAGTGGTGTGGGTTGCTGATATCACACAGTGTCTGCTAGTTGGCCAGGTTCAATCGACGGACCCTTGAAATGGGGTGTCTTAAGCAGTGACCAGGCTGGGTGGCGATTGCAACCAGGAGTTTGGTGGTGTAAGGTCTGAAGTGTATGATATACCTGTGGTATACAGGGCTCGATAGGCGGTTAGATCATACATCCATTGTGCATTTTGTTGATATTGTGATGTGTGATTGAATTGTGTGCTTGTATGCTTGGTGACTAGCATAGGAGAAAATGTTGAACATTAGGGTCAAGAAAACATAACCCCTAAGTTCGAGAAAAAGTTTATTTGAGAAATTTTGGGCAGAATAATCCAGAATTAAACGAATATATATATATATATATATATATATATATATATATTCTGGATAGTAGAACCAGTTTTTTAACATAAAACATATTGTGTTTGTGAAATTCTGGAAAAATTAGTCAATTTTTTCACAAGAAAAAGAGTTTGTAATTAAACTCTTGAAAGTTTTGAATTGGGTGAATTGCAGTGTTCAAGCTGCTGCATCTTTAGGAGTAGCAAGGAAGCTATTGAAGGAATAAAAAAAAAACAAAAATTGTGTTGAGAGGGAATTTTTTCTGGGGTTTTACAGTGTGTAAAACAGGAAAAAAAAAGTATTTAAAATAAATATTTTAGGTTCTAATGGAAAATGAAAAAAACAAAAAAACAAAAAGGTGCGGGGAAGAATTTGTGGTGCGCCTTTTTTTTTAAAGGCTGAATATGATATAATAGATTGTATCCGACATAGGCGCAGCTAGGCACCTGGCAGTGAGGCGCCCGGGCCGCCCTACGATACCGGCAGAGGGCTACTACATGGGTGGCGTGGCGGGCGTGTGGCATGGCCTTGGCGCGCGTGCTGTCGCCGAGGTGTGTCCACGATGCAAATGATTGTATCGTGGCGGGAGGCGGCTGGCGTTGCGACCTGGTGCTCCGAACGCGTCTGGCTCACGACCGCGGCCCAGACGCCGTGGGGAGGCCATGAAAGCGGCGCCACTGTGCGCCCGCAAACCTGAGCCCGAGGCGAGCTCTTGCGACACAGGCGTGGCGTGCTACCGACACAAGCGCGGCGTCACGCCCGGGCACGAAAAGCGATAACAAGGTGCGGCTGGGGCCATGAGTGTGTGCGTACTTTCGACCCGAGTTTTGACTCAAGACACTGTTTTGAGTCAATATTTGAATCACTATTCATGAACATTGTTCATGAGCACTGTTCACGAGGTTTTAAAAATAAAATAAAATAAAATAAAATGAAATTTTATAAAATAAATTTTTTTTTTGTCAAATATGATTTAATATATGGAATTATTGTTTTGCATTACCTATGAATGCATAGACATAGTGTATAAAATTTTTTGGTATATGAATAGTGTCTCAGGGCTATGTTTACACCCTTAGAGATACTGCATTAAAACTTAATTTGCCATTTGACATGTGTAGATGGCTAGTCGAGGGAAAGGACGTAGAGGTCGTCCATGAGATGCTGATGGGGCACCAGGTATTTGACGTGAGCCTTCTTTGGTCGTGGGTTACGGTCGCCGTATCGCACGAGGCATGTGTGCAATAGTGAGCCAGGGCAAGTCAAACGACCTCTGGCGTTTAGAAGCACATCATTATCCATTGACCGTAGAAGGAATGGATGACATACGAGGGCGTCAGATATGAGTCTTGGTACTAAAGGAAGGAGAAAGATTCATCTTCTTCCAACCGGGGAAAAGAAACGAGAAGACCTGTTTTTCGCTGAATCTCAAGGATAGGGCCCAGGTTATCAAAGACAAGGCCCGAGGATGGGAGCATTTGGTGACCCAGGCCAGATGATATGTTATTTATGTCGGCTGACTGGAGCACTTTTAATTTGGATTGCCCGCGGAGCGAGAATCGGTCATGGGACACCTCGGTCCAATCATCGGTTGAGCGAGTTAGGGTTGCCCGGTCAAAGTGGGCAAATGATGTGCTACCATTGCCGTGACCGGGACATATGAGGAGGATTGCCCCAGGAAGACAGGATCAGGGGTTTTGGGACAGCGTAGTCCTAGTCAACGATGGGACAGGAGAGGATACAATATATTCCTCTTCGGCCAATACGAGCCGAAGGAGCAAGTATCGACCGAGAGGCGCACGGGGCGCCTCAGATTTACCTGGCGAGGCCCGGAAGAGGCGGGTTATGGGACGAGGGCGGAGGCGGAGCCCTCTGGGCGGGGACGTCGGGGGCTTGTCTGCGCCCGTCGCTGCCGGGCAGTCGGATGACCCCGAGTTATCACGAGTGCGTTTTGCTATCTCGCCCTACTTGGAGCAACGAGTGTTATTTGATTATGGTGCTTGCATTCATTCATTCATTGCATCGATTGTGATAAGAGTTGGGCTTAAGTTGGGGCCTTTGAGCCTTTGTATGTGAGTTCTCCTCTAGGGATTGGGGCGAGGATAGGGATGATATGTCATGGTTGCGAGTTAGAGATCTCGGGTTCTGCCTGATGGACTGAGGTCATGGACATGTCGAGAGTTTGGCGTCGTCTGGGATGGATTGGGTGGCGACTTCTGAGTCTTCATCGATTGAGGCGTAGGGTTGCCACATGGGATAAATTGTCGTGTTGTATTTCGAGGAATGAGCATGATGTTTGCCTAGACGATGTCACAGTGTGAAGGGGACGGTGTGAGGTTGGCTAAGCCTTACGGAGGACGAGTGAGGCAAGACAGTCTGCCTCGAGTAGTCTGCGAAATCTGCAGGAGATCATTTTTAGGATGAGCTACGGATAGCCTCACGGAGGATTTAGACCGGTGTCGAGTTACACCTTGGTACTTCGCCCATCTCTATGACTCCGCATAGGATGACACTAGTTGAGTTGCAGGAACTCAGAGTGCGACTCTGAGACTCTTAGGACGAGGTTCATTAGGTAGAGACACTTCACCGTGGGGCGCTAGGTCTGTTGATTAGTACCCAAAGTGTTATTTTGAACTACATTTAAAATGAGTTTTTTTACAAAGTACTTTTGTGTACTAATCATATTCTACCACCATTCTCAGATACAGTCAGCCAGATTGACACGTGTAGGTCCTTTGGTACACTAATGATTGTATTGTTTGTTTTGTGGTAGTTTAAAGCGAGGTTTTAGAAGCTGTGTATCATACCAAGCTAGGCATATCGAAGTTGAGCTGATTTACATCGAGTTCGTATGATTTATCTTTGATTGCATCAAGCTAGGAATAAAGAAATTGATTGAGGAGCAGCGGGAGCAAAGCGGGGACAAGCGGGGAAGTTCGCTAGTAAGCGAAATTTAACACAATAGCTGAATTTTGGCTACTATAAACTTTCGCTACATAGCGGATTTTCATTCTGATGCGAATTTTCGCTATGTGTGAAATTTCACTTTGTAGTGAAATTCTCTACTCACATTTTTTGTGTACAAAACGACCCTAGTTTTGGTTAATTTCATTTCTACCCTCACTTGTAATTATACTTCAGTTAGGTTAGATTGGTATTTTTAAGCTGTTTGTAAAAATTTATATAATACATTTTGAACAATTTGTAACCTAACTTTTAATTCCAAGCATACCCAGTACGACCCCTGTTTTTGGCTCTCACTTTCTCTCTTCTCTCTCCTCTTTCTCTCACTTTCTAGGCAACCAAACACACCCTTTGAGGATGACAACTCAAAGGATGTTTGGTTAAAGCCTCTAAACCTTGAAGAGGGTTGCTAGATGGGTTGATATGTTTGCGGGTGATCCTTTGTTTTTCCGCAAGCGGAGTCTGCGTATTTATCATTTAAGCTTTCAAAACTGGTTTAAGCTATTTGATGTACCTTTCATTGTGGTCGATGCCAGGCGAAGCTTTTAGGGTTCGAGTGTATTCTTGAGTGTTAGATACTGTGACATCCATTAGTTGTCGTTATGGGCCATTGGAGTGGGTTAAATCTTGATTTCAACCGAGAGCTGTTCAGATCTTCGATAAACGCTATGTTTCAAAGAAATGGTACTAAGGTTAGTTTTAAAGTTAAATAAAGATCGATTTTGGAAATGACTATGAGTCGTCTTCCTAATGCGAGAAATAACTTGAGGACACCTTTGCAACCTATCATACCAAACTAGTGGCTAAACTTCAAGACTTCTTTTCTTTACATCTTATTTCAAATTGCCTTAAGTTATATAGTGAAACTTTCTTATTTATTTTATACAAATTCAAAATCAAACAAAAGCCTCACCATTTTGACTCATTACAAAAATCATTTGTAAGACAAAAACCCATCCCTGTGTTCGATCCTAGAGCCGTTATACCGCAGTAGTTACGCTATGGCAATAGGAGTAATTTAGGTTATAAATTTTGTTGATTCATAACCTGCGTACAGCCTTTTGAACCACCTGTTTGCGAAGAAGGACAAGACCCTTTGATGCATTGATTATAGAGGTTAGGCAGAGTTCACGATCAAAAATCGGTACCATTATCGGATTGATGACTTGTTTGATCAGGTAGGAGGAAGCGGCTAGTCTACTCCCAGAGATAGACCTTATGCTTGGTTACCATCAGTTGAGGTTAGGGAGATAGATATCCACTAAGGCATTGACATTTAGGGTTAAATGGGAACTTTGAGTTCACGATGATGCCGCTAGTTGGCGAATCTGCATGGGTAGTATTCATGGACCCCTCATGCATGGAGTATTAACACTATCTGAATCGATTTGTTGCAGTCTTCGTGGATGACATTTTGATCTACTCCGGTCCAGTGGGGCATGAGGATCACTTGAGGATCGTTCTGATTCTTTGAGAGATCATCAATTGTACGCCCCGAGTTCGATGAGGTGCGAATTTTGGCTTAGTGGGGTGAGATTTTTGGGACACGGGTGTCAACATGTCGGTCGTGTCAATGAACTGAGAAGGTCGAATGTGATGAGTTAGGAGGCGAAGTCAGTCTTGAATGCGATTTCTTGGGATTAGCGGGGCACTACGGGAGATTCATTGGTTATCCTATTAGCGATACCTATGGCCCAGGGGTGAAGCCCGAATGAGGAGTCTAGTTTGATTAGGATGGCCGATGCGAGGAGGCATTCGAAGGAGTTGAAGAGAGGAGGCTCACTCTTGCTCCTATCTTGATAGTCTGGACCAGGGGGTACATGGTGTATTGTGATGCCTTGAGGCGGGGCTAGGATGTGTTTGATGCGTCAGGGAGGGTAGTAGCTTATGGTTCGGATTAGTTTTGAGAATCATGAGCGAGGAATTACCCCACACATGACATGGAGTTAGGTAGTAGTCTTAGTCTTAAAGATTTAGGCGCCACTATTTATATGGCGGAAACGGAGTTCGAGTGTATGGAGACCACCAAAGTCCCAAGTATATTTCACGTAACGGGACCTCAATATGAGGCAATGTAGATGGATAGAGTTCTAGAGGACTATGACTTCACCTTTGCATTACCACCACTGGTAAGGAAAATGTGGTGGGCTGATGCGCTGATCCAGGTCGAGGGCGTTAGCTAGTATAGCTTCGGGAATGTGGATCTTTCGAGGCGCCCAGCACGGTTGGGGCTTTAGTGCTGCGGCGGCTCGGAGAATGCGTTAAGGAGTTTAATTAGCTCCGCCATCTCTATTGAGTCTAGGGGCGGGGGCCGGAGGCCAGTGTCCATCGGGGGCCAAGTGCAGTCAATTTATAGGTGGCGAGGCTGGACGTCATGGAATGGTAGTCTTCGGTATAAAGGGCGGGTAGTAGTTCCCCGAGTTAGGAGTTGAGAGAGGAGATCCTCGGGGAATTTCAACTATCTCGATTTTCTATGCATCAGAGTGGCACGAGAAGGTGTAGGATCCTTCGTCGTCGATATCTTAGGCGGAATGAAGGAACACATAGGGGACTTTGTTCGACGATATCTCACGTGTTAGCGGGTTAAGGGTGAGGCACGAGCTAAGCGAGGGCTACTTGACCATTGAGTGGTTGAGTGGAAGTGGGAGCCGTGCGATGGATTTTGTGACTGACCCAGCACCACGGACACCATAGAGACGAGGATGCGATATGGGTGATAGTGGGCTAGGCTCACGAAATCGACACATTTACTAAATTTGTGTGGATGACGCTTCACATTGGAGAGATTACATTGATTGCACATTCGAGATAAGTCAGGCTCGTAGATTACCGGTATCCATAGTGTCGGACCCGAGACACAAGGTTTCTGACGCACTTTTGGAAGAGTTTACAAGGCTGGGCACCATTTGACCATGGTCTGAGGTTTTCCACGCGAGACCAGGATGGTCGGTCGAGAGAGGAGGGACCATACGGGTGTTAAGAGGACATCTTTGTGAGCATACGTCTGGATCATAAGGGTGGCGGGAAGGCATTTGCCCTTAGTGGGGTCTTTCCTACGATACTTTGAGTTATTAGGCGAGTATACAAATGGCACCATATGAGGCATTGTATGGGAGCCCATCTGAGATCAGCCGATATGTTCGGGCCAGAGGTTGGAGAAGGCTCAAAATCCTTTGGTCTGATCACGATTAGAGCTTGGCTCCAGGAAGATTGAGGCGATATGGCGACTTCTTCTCCGCGACTCAGGCGGCCGGCTATGCGTGTACGGCGTCGACCCGCCAAGTTCGGGGTTGGAGATCACGTCTTCTTGAAGGTGATGCCTAAGGAGAATTGGTCGGGTTGACAGCGCGGAGAGCTATCGCCAGGGGTTGTGGGCCCTTGAATGCTGGGAGGTGAGCTGCTTGCCAGCGTGCGATTGGCTGCGCCCCGAATTATGTCGGTGTCCGTACCCCGAGGTGACACGTCTCCATGCTGGATGCACACTCGAGATCCGGCTCATGTAGTGGATTAGGGAGAGGGTGGGGTTGACAGATCAGGACCGGAGGAACCGGTGGTATTATGGATGGCAGGATCGGGTTTTGCGTGTAAGGCCGTGGGCTAGTGAGGTGCTATGGCGACGCAGGTGGAGTGGAGGAGTCAACATGGGAGCACGAGGACACGAAGCGGGCCACCTATCCCTTCTTGTTTAGGGATGAAAGTACGTGGTTTAGTCGTTTCATACTTAAATGACTAGTTTACATGCATGGTATAGTTCACGTTGCATATGCATGTGATTCGTTGTGATTGTACAGAATTTCGGGACGAAGTTCTTTTTAGGAGGAGAATGTAAGGCAGAAAATTCTAATTTTTCCGAAAAATGATAGAATGGTAATTTAGGTCAAAATCCGAGGGAATTTTCTAAATCTCGGATAATGACGGACTTCCTTTGTTGGAATCGTCTCGATGAAATCTAGCTACCACGTTGAATTTCGTCAAATTCGAAACGTCGAGAATTTCACGTTTTTAGGCGCGGGTGTGGATCGTATAACTGATTTATGAGAAAACATGTAGTGCGACAAAAGTCACCTAATCTGAAATACCATGACACATGTTGCATGATTAGTGAGGATGGAGATGAATGGCTTAGATTAAGCCAAGTGTCAAAAAGGCCCATTAAGTCACTTGAAGGGACAAGGATGAATTAATTAAAAATTAAAATAAATAAAACCAAAAACTCCATCTTCTCTATTGAGGTACGCTGGAAAACGTCTGATAGGTGTGGAACTGGTTTAGAGAGAGAAGAGTGACTTCTCTCTAGATTTCTGGCGTTTAGATGATCGGTTCTCATCGAACAGAAGCAAAGTTATTCTACACGGCGAAGTGCGCGTGAGCTGCCGTTTTGTGGAGTTCGACAACTCCAAGAGGTAGGGATCTTTTCTTACTTGGTTTTTTCTTTGGCTAAGATCCATTTTAATGGATAAGGATTTGTTGAGGCCTGGATAGCCGTGTTTTCGGTCTCAAAATCTTTGAACCAAGTGGAGAAAATCCCTATTGTGTGGCCGTGAACAGTGCCAAGCTTAGGGTTTTACTGTTCATGTGATTTTCTATGTGATTTTTGTTTTGTTGGGTGATTCAAAATGAATTGCTTAGATTGTTATTAGCCCATGTGAGCTAATTTTGGTGTTATTGATTGTGAATTGAATAACATGAATTATGTGAATTAAATTTTGTTAATATATACATGAAAAATATATTAGCATGAATATTTTGGAAATGACACAATGCATTCCATATGCAGTGGGGCACCCTAGATGGTAGGTGTGAGTGCATGGCATGAAAGAAATTGAAAGAAAAATGAAAACGGTAGTGAAAGGAATTTCAAGGAAGATTTTCCAAAGAATTGCCTTGGAGAGTGGTCTAATAGTTCATCTTAGAGGCGGATCCATGATTGTCCAGAAAAATGATTCAGCAATTCGCCTCGGAGGGTAGTCCAATATATTTACCGAAATTCGGTAGTAAGTTTTCGAGGACAAAAAGCTTTGTTTTGAAAATTGTATTTTTGCTCGCATTTGGCTTGGGCATGTGTGAGGGAGTCAGTGAGGACTCGAGGACATGGATGGGCATGTAGACATTCAAGTAGGATCATGTATTTTCTTGAGTGTCATTGTTTGCCATGGCGTATCTTGACAGGTGAGAATGCTTGTATGCGAAGTATCATTCTTTGGGTGTATACGTCAGGGATCATTCATTTTACAGTATGGGGTGTCAGGAGGACGAGAAGAAACCACTAGAGGCCGTTTTAGAAGAATGCCGGATTGTGGCTTTGGTATTCATTATGTATAACATGTATTAGAAATTGTAAATATTTAATATATATTTGAATTAAGTGACTTAGTAACTCTTGAACATTGTAATATAGTTAGTTTGGGACATGTTGTATTTTGGGTAGAGTTCACCGACAAGAAAGGAGACTCTGTTAAATGGTGGTGTGCGGATTGCAGACATCCGCAGTATTCCGTGAGTTATTGGGTTGTCAAACGGACCCACGAGGAAATGGGGCGTCACGATGTATGTATAGTTTGTAATCATTCATCATTCTTAGTGAATGGATGGTGAGCTCGGCATAGGACTCGTCCGATGAGTATCAAGTGTTAGCGCCTTAATATATATATATATATATATATATATATATACACACATTATGTGTTGGGCACAATAGTAAAGGGATGAATCTCCACCCAAAGTTAAGAGCTAATGAAGTTAGTTATAAATGATCCAGTAGATGGCTCGTAAAAATGTAGAAAGGCGTGTGGCATCCTACGGTGAGAACCCAGAAATCCGTGGCCCACAAATGCATAAACACACGGGATTTGATTAAATCAAATGGACATTCGATGTATATCTAATGAGTTTTGTTTTATAAAACAAAATATTTTGTTTTGGAAAAAGGGTCATTGGATGAAACACCAATGATGATTTTTCACACTTGGCATAACCATGTGTGAGAGAGTCGGTGAGGACTCGGAACATGGAGCATAGTAGTCTCATCTCATTTCATGGCATGTGATTCATTTAAATTAAATATTCTTCATCTGAATGTTGATACCAGCCATTGTGTGTGAACATGACATTATATGTGCACTTAGGTGGGGAGTAGCCCTTGTAGGAGTTATCCTTACTAGGCATTGCTCACCCCATCGTGGGACCCCCTTTTAGGTGCAGGTTATACATAAGCGGTTGACCCTCATTTGAGACCGCAGGCGTTAAAAAAGACGAACTGTGGCTTTGAGAAACCTTTTTGTAAGAAACTAGATTTTACATGTAATATTTTGTATATAAGAGAGTTGTACGCATGAACTCACCCATGAACTATTTTGATAAATTTGTATATTTTTTCTAAAATATATATGCATGAATGGATCGCAGTGAATGGAACGCCAGTCGGTGGTATTATCGAGATATGCGATACCTGGGTATTACGCATGTTGACGGGTTGTCAGGACCCCGGGGCAACCATAGATGATAAATTAACCTGGATGTAATATAATCTTTAGAGTCAAACCTTTCACCAAGGACAGGTAATGGGTTGAATTTTAACTCATTTGATGTTAAAGCCATAATAAAACATGTTTTCTATTGTTAGGAAATATACATATATTCTATCGTACCAAGGTAAGAGAAGAAAAGTAGTATATTAAAAAGCAGAGAGATTATTTGACTTTCTATTTGCGTCGATGATTTTGTTACAAATGTGGAGTAAGACCACATTTTACATGTGTGCCCTTCTTAGATTTCGGTCCAACGTTTGTGATATGTTCTTATACTCCTTTTGTCGATCAAAAGATGTATGAGGCTTGAATTTCTTATACAAACTGAGGGCCCAACCAAGGTCTCTACTGCATCTCTTACCTACTTTTACCACATTACGACATCAATTATCATCTAGAATCTTGGATGGATGAAATATATGTTTATAGATTTGTAATCCTGTAATTTGTTTTTACAACCCTTAAGCATTTAACCGCCTGGTATAAAGAGCAACAAGGGCTCAAAGAGGTAGGATTTCACCAAACCATGGAACTTCCTTGTTATTCTCATTCCATGGATAAGTCGCCATGGTCATGGTATTGCAAATAAGGAAAAGGACACCATCATTCTTTTGGAATCACATCTTATTAACCTAGCCATCTATTAAATTATTTCCAACTCAATATTCTCTTTACTTAATTCTTTCTTAGAATGACTTGAGAATAGATCTATAGGTAAAATCATATTCACATCCATACGTGTGAGTGTATATATATATATAGAGAAAGAGAGGTGAAGAGGTGAAATAATACTTTGATGTTATAAAATTGCATTATTTACCTAATGGAGAAGTATATTTTAATTTAATTTAATGTAGATAGTAAATGAGAAACATTTTTGTATAGATAGATAGTAAAGGAGAAACGTTATGATGATCAAAAAGCCTAATAGGGTTTAACACACTTTCAAACTTGTCCTATTTTACATTATTTTGAGAATATTGCTTTTAGAATAATTGTATTTACATTGTAATTGCTATTACCCAATCTTTTTTATTTGTACCAAGCTTACAACCTTTTAATTGTACAATAGTAAAGATTACTAATAAAAAAATATGATTTATATTAGGATTTGACAAGTGCTTTACCAAATCATATTATCACTATTGTAACATGCTGAAAAAGTGTAAGGTTTTTCATTTCTTGGTTTTGTCTCTACTTTTTCTTGTGTCTTGATTTCAATAGCATGCTAAAACTCTCTTTTAATAACTCTTTAACATTTTGGTTAGGTTGATATGGATATTTCTATTTGTAAGAATCCTTATGTGTATTCTCTAGTTCTAGTTTTTGGGGGTGGTAAGTGTTTCTTTACCCCAACTTTTTTGTTTAGGCCTTCTTGGCTCTCCTTGTATACCCATGTATATGTTTGGGCTGCAACATTTATTTTTTTGCTATATGATATATTCCTTATAGCTGTAGATAAAAAAAATAATCTATTTAAATAGTTCTAATTTCATGCATTTAAGATCAATTTGCTACAAGCTAAATAATAAAATGCTTCATATAATATATTAATAAAATTTTACAAGATAAATAATAAAGAACAAATAGTTTTTTCTTCCTCACTTTTCTTTGCTTTGGTTTTTTCACCTCTTTCAAATAGCAGGTTAAGTTTTTTTCCTATTAGGTTAGGTTTCTTCTATCTTCGAGATAGGTTTTCTTCCCTCATATATTTCACTAAAAATAATAAAAAGAAGATTTGATAAGGATTGATGGGTCATAATGGAAAAGGAGTTTATAATTGAAGTTTTTTGGAATTATAGGACATATATATATAGGTTTTTTTTTTTAGAAAGATAGAATGGTGATTTTGGGTTATAGCTTTTCTTATAATAATTGGTGTTGGGAATAGTGAATGAAATTAATGACATTCACTGAATAACTCTTTGTCCAGAATTCTATGAATTTCAGTTATATGAAATTAATGACGTTCAATGAATAATTTAATTCATGACATTTAGTGAATAATTTAATGAATAATTTAATTCGGAATTTAATGAATGATTTAATTCGAAATTTAATGAATTATTTAATTCGGAATTCTAAGGGTTTGGGAAGCTAAAAAGGTTTGGCATTCCAAAAGGCCAGGTCTCTTCTTTATAAAGGTTGTTGGGGTATTTCAGTAGGTGTGTCTCAAAAGGTCCTTCGAGTCTGAGTTTTCCTTCATGATCCTTTTGTGATTGATGATGCGAACACATCATCAGCTCGCCGGAGTGGAGGCAATGTGCTTTTGTTGACCATTCGACAACCAGTTTATCTGACAATTGTATGGAATCTCAAAGCACCAATGGAGAAAGTAATTTGTCTTAAGAGTTATTAATTTCACAAGACTCAGTTGTTCTCTACTTTGGTTTTATTTCTTCTTCACTTCCGGTTATTGGTGTTGTTGGGCCTAACCATCTTTATGTAGGTGCAAATTTTCCAAACGATTGGTGTATGATCAAAGTTAATGGGAATATTTTTCTAGGATAAAGTATTAAGCCATTATTGTAATGAAGTGTTAGGATAAAAAAATGCAAAACAAAATTTGGTGAAAGTATCGCCGTAAAAAAATAATTAAGTAGAAGAATTTTCAAGGGCATATACACACCCCTAAGCTTATGCTTAGTCGATTGCATGTATGGAAAGTGAGTGTTATAATGAAGTGGATTGTTTGGTATGACTATCGGCGATAGTTAATGTGATTATAAATTATTGCTTAGTAAACGAGTTGAGTTAAGTAACACATTGAAATAAATAAAAATTAATACATAGAAATTATAACAATATATAACAATAAATTTAAAAAATATGAAAGTTTTTTTATTTAACCAGAAATAATATTATTTCATAAATTTATAAATTTATAAAATACATTTCATTTTAATGATTATTTATAATTTCATATATAAAAAATATTAATGGATTATAATCATAAATAAAGCATATTGTATTTATAACTATAAAATATTTTATTTATTTCATATATTACTTTTGTCTGGTGATAATTTTTTCATATTATTATATAAAACCATACAAAATATTATAATATTTCATATTATTTATAATTTATGAATTAATTTAGAATATTATTTCATAAATAAAAAATAATATGAAATTATACAAATTTAACCATAAATAGTATTATTTCAGAAAATAAAATATATATAGTTATAAATTTGTATCATTTCATATTATTATTTTACGAATATAACATGAAATAAATTTAGAACCACAAAAAATTCATATTATTTCATATAATTTATAAGCTATAATATTAATAAAATCCTAAAGAAGGACTAAAAGTGGAAATTTGCTATCTTAATAAGAAGCGAATAAAAAAAGCTACCATTGTAGCTTTTTCCACATTATAAACTTACTTAATCTGATCGACTATCATGACTCTAAAGTATTTACAGTAGCCTATAAAAGTTCATTGGAGATGAATCACCTATCGCCTCGACGAAGCACTCTCAAAGTCTATTTCATAACTCAAAATATTTTTATTAATTTGGAACATGTCATCGAATAATTTGTGTATAATATTTTGTACAAATCATTCATATATTTATTTAATTATTTACCTCCAAAACAATCATTAGAAGATAACATAAAGATGTTCTCAAAAATACCACCTATTTTTCTTAATTAGTATCAATTATTTTATAAAACAATCATTAGAAGATAAAATAAACAATCATTAGAAGATAACATATGAAAGGGGGATCCCACGACGAGGTGAGCAATGCCCAGTAGTTGAATTTTACTACATTGGGTTACTCCCCACCTAAAATGCACATGCAATGGCACATCCCAACATCCGTATTCAATACAATTTACAATTTGTACATGGAATAATTTATATCGTGTATGAAATGTTTCCTGCCCATACCACAGTCACTCGCCGACTCCTGCACATTCTTATGCGAGTGTGGCAATCGTCATTGGTAATACCAATGACGCACCCATATACTAAACCTTTGTCGGCTCACGACGCGATGCAATTTTCAATGGGTAACCAATCGATCAATCCCGACTCTATCCTCCAACTCTATGTCTAAGTGATAAACATAACAATGTGTCTTCTTTTTAGGCAATAAAACTTTTCGGCTGCCACAGTCTCTTCTGCTCTGTGAGAACTTTCGAATCGCGGTAGATCTCTCGCACCTCTGAACTTTTCGGATAATACTTCGGGTCTCTTACACCCATACAGAACTTTAGGCTCACGTCGCGGGTCTCTTACACCCACACATAACTTTTCAATTGAGGGGACTAACAACCCCTTTCTTGCTTCGCCCAACACACATTAATTACTTTTCATTTTATGATTTGAACTATGAGTCTTTATTGGACGTAGTCCCGAAGACAAACTCAGCCCACATTCACTAAAGTAGTGAACAACCATCACGGAATGCACCCACACCCCAGAGCTCTATGTGATGTCACGGAATGCACATGAATGCAATGGTGCAATTCATATATCAATTCAATGGCTCATACACAATTATATTTCCTTATAATTCAAATGATCATGTTAACACATCAAATTTAGCATGCATTAACATATCATTTCCACACACATTCAAGCCATTCATTTTTAAGCAATATCATGATATCTCTAATTCAACGAAATTCACATGGACATTTCGATCCGATAATGATACAAATTGTTTTAACGATCCCCAATCGGTCACGTATGAAACATCCGTGGATGACCCTCTCATCAAAATTATCGGTTCGCCATGGAGCAGGAATGTAACGCCCCGTTCCGGGAGTCAGTTGACCACGAATCACTCTTGGAAACTGTTTGTCTCATATCGCATGAGACCCATCGTGAATAAAAATGGTCCGCATTCGGATGTAATCCAAACTCACCAAATGTATATTTTGTACAAAAATAAGTGAATTTACAATTTGTTTGATTACAAATTATCAAAAAACGAAGTCGTTTACCCGATTTTTACAAAACACATAGGCCACATATGGCCATTTCTTAAAATCTCTGAACCTCGGATGTCTCCCATCCTCGAGGTTGTAACGCCCAAAATACCTAGAATTTTATAATAATTTTATTATATATATTAAGTATGAATTGAGCGAACTTTAGGTTTTTAAGTGAAAATTAGTAAATTGATAAATTGTGAAATGTAAATTGAAAGTGTGAGCATATGATTTAATATTATATGCTAAAAATGAGAAATTGAGTGAACCCGAAAATAAACCCAAGTTAAAAAGGGCAAATGTGGAAAATTTGTTAAATGTGGACCTAAGGAATTGATTATTATAAAGAATAAATGTCTAAGTGAATTTACTTGATAAAATGGATATGCGAAGTGGAATAATAAGAGACTTAAATGAAATAATGGGTTTGAGTCTTTATTGGACGTAGTCTAGAAGACAAATAAGCCATTCACTAAGAGTGATGAACAACCATCTGGGTGCACCCACACTGACTCTATCACGATGTCACCAGTGCACATGAATGCAATGATGCCAATTCATATATTCAATTCCAAATGGCTCATACAATTATATTTCCTTATAATTCAACAATCATGTTAACACATCAATTTAACATGCATTAACATATCATTTTCCACACACATTCCAAGCCATTCATTTTAAGCAATATCATGATATCTAATTCAAGCAAATTCACATGGACAATTTCGATCCAACAAGCAATACGGACTGTTTTTAACAGTCCCAAATCAGTCTGTGGGCTGTCCATGGATGACCCTCTCATCAAGCGTCGGTTCTACTTCATGGAACCGAGAATGTATTATCCCCATTTCGGGGTCGGGTTGACCACCATCAACCTTGAGCACATTGTGTCTTATATCCTTGAGACCCATACGTGAATAAAAATGGCACGTCGGACCATACATCCATACTCACCAAAATGCTTATATTTTATACAAAAATAAGTGAATTTACAATTTGTTTGATTAAATTATCAAGCAGGGTCGTTTACCGGATTTTACAAAATACATAACAAGGCCACATATGGCCATTTCTTAAATCTCCTAAATTCTCGAATCGTCCCATCCCGGGTTGTAACGCCCCGAAAATACCACTAGAATTTTATAATAATTTTATTATATATATTAGAGTATGAATTGAGCGAGCTTACTTGGGTTTTTCCGTGAAAAATTGATAAATTGATAAATTGTGAAATGTAAATTGAAAGTGTAGGCATGATTTAATATTATATGCTAAAAATGAAATTGAATGAACCGAGGAAATAAACCCAGTGAAAAAGAGGGCAAATGTGGAAAATTTGTTAAATGAGGGATCCTAAGAAATTCGATTGTTATAAAGAATAAATGTCTAAGTGAATTTATGATAAATGGATGGCCAAAGTGGAATAATAGGAGACTTAAATGAAATAATGGGTTTTGAGCCAAACATGGCTTTAAGAGAATAAGTGATATAAAGACCAAAAATGTGGTCTTAGGGCTCATTTTATGAGCAAAACCGTTTTTTGAGAGAAGGGGAGGAGAAAATGAGGAGAAAATCTAGGGTTGCAAGGAGGAGTGGCTTTGGTTGGGTTTTGCTTCCCATTTCTTCCTCCTAAGAGACCAAGCAACATACAAGAAGAGATTTGAAGAGGTTCAAGGTAATAAATCAAACCATAACTTCATTCTTTTTGATTTGGATTTTGATGAGAAGCCCTAACTTAAGAGAAAAGGGTTTTCATTGATTCTAAACCACCTTTGGAGTTGTTTTAGGTGGATTCCATAATTGGATTTTACAGGCAAAAACTAAGTAGATAATTGCCGGTACCATGATCTGATGGGCAAGTGAATGCAGGGTACCACTCAAGCAATCTTAGGTACCCAGCGGAGTGGATATGGCGAGTCTTGTCACCGTACCACTACTTCAGTACTTGTTTTGCATATTTTGCACCTTTAAGTCCCGGTATTCATGCAGATTATTTAGGGACCCTAAGAAATGATTAATGGGGGTTCAAATAAGGATAGAAGCCCAAGTGAAAAGCGTCTGTCTTATAAGCTGCTTTCGGCGAGCGAACTCGACGAGACTTAGTGTGTAACCCAGGAGAATTGTTAATGAAAATAAATTTGTAATTCACTAAAATTGTTTTTAACGATTGTTTATCCACTAAGAGTGGCGTGAATGTTATTGACTAGGGACGGGTGATGATCGCTAACCTAGGACCCGAATCGATGTGAAGGAAAATTTAGATCCAAGCGGCTTAGGTTGTTCTCTGACTCTATTCTTATTTCAAGTATTTTGGTAGTTTACCAAATAACTATGAAATGAATACATGAATGAGTATATGAAATGAGTACATGAACGAGTATATGAAATGAGTATATGAAAGAAGTACATAGATTGAGTATATCTTTGAAAAGATAATATGAAAGTGAATATAGAATTGAAATGTGATATTTGGAAACCGAATTAATTGAATGATATACCGAATGAACTGCCTGACGGGATGCACCAATCGACATCCGTTATGAAGGCACCCCGAAATTGTCAATGTCCGCGCGGATACCAATGCGCATCATCATGATGGCGTATGGCATTGAAGAAATGTCACTTGGCGGGATGCACCAATCGGCATCCGTCATGATGGCGTATGGAATTTAAGTGATACCACATGTCGGGGTGCACCGGCATTGTCCGTCATGATGGGGGCAGATTTTTAAATGTTGTAAAACACATTACGAGATGATAATAAGGGCGGGATTCATCAAACGGAATCCGTCATAAATGTAAATTGAATAGTCAAAGTGAAATAACCAACATTGACGAGTGTAAATGGGATTTTTACGTATATGCTTAAATCTCATAAATTGAATTGTTGCATTGAAAATGCATGTTGTGATATAGTAAATGATTTGAAAAATGAAAGCATGCGAAAGTGAATAGCATGATTATATGTTGATATAATAGGCATGGTTTAATGTTAAATGCATTCCAAGTTAAATTGAATATTGAAATAGAACTGTATAGAACCACTAAGCATGAAAAATGCTTAAGTGTATAGATTTTTATGCATGCGCGAGGTTTCTAGTAGACGAGGGAAGGAAGGCAGATGGCTGAAGCGCGGAGTCTCATAAAGAAAGTTGCGGAGTATAAGTACATACCCCACCATGCACATATCATTTCCTTTTTGAACATGGGATATTTTGTGAACAAAATAGTTGAACTTTGGAACTAATGTTTTGTTTTGTATATCATTTGGAAAGGGCATAGAATGCCTTCATTGTAATTGCATTTTATGAAATGTAAATGTTTGTGGGCCTACCATTTGAAAATGCTTCCGCGCAAATCGAAAACCTAAAGAGAAATAACATAAAGAAAATGTTTTGATAAGATAATTGAAAATGTCGGAGTAAACCGGGCTCCGGTTCGGATCCGCCCTTCGGGTCGAGCCGGGGATTCGGGTCGTGACACTTTTGAAAAAGAAAAAGAAATACAATGTAAATAAAAGAATTAAACAAGCGTCCCCAGGGTTTCGGTTCGGACTCGCCAATTAGGTCGGGCCGGGCTCAGGGGTCGCTACATAGGTGAACCTTCAGTACCTGAAATAATTTTTCCCTCGACAGGGTGAGCAAGTAACCCGATAGTAGAATTATCTACATGGGTTACACCCCACCTAAGTGCTCAATGTAATGGAAAACCCAGACATTTAAAGCAAAACATATATGTTCTTACTCAAATGTCTACATGAAATGGATGCAATGTGACTCTCCCCTTCCTGCTTCTCGAGCCCTCACGACTCCCTCACGCATGCCTAAGCGAGTGTGAGAAAACCTTATTTTCAAACAGAGTTTTATTTTGAAAACATATCTACAGAAGTTTCGGTAAAATCTATTGGACAACCTTTTGAGGTGAATTGCTGGATAACTTTTCGAACAGTCATGGGTCCTCCTCCGAAATGAACTGTTGGACAACTCTCGAAAGAGCAATTCTTGAGGAAAATCTTCTTTGAAATCCATTTAACTGACAAAATTTTTCATATCATGCATTCACACCTATTAGAGTTACCGGTGCATATGAAATGCGTATGCAATTTCTGACAATTCATGTTAATAAATTAAGCATGCATATACTAACGAAATTTATACACAATCATCATGTTATTCATTTATACATATCAATAACATAAAATTAGCTGCGTAAATTTAATATACAATCCATTACATCCATCTTTGGACTGCCCCAAGCATCACTGAAATAACATAACATGTTGTTATTCAATCAAGCGATAACATATTCACACTCGAGGCCACACATAAACGATCCACGGTCAGTTCGAGGACTTTGAGAAACCACTCTGAGTTTCTTCACTCAGTCGAATCTTTTGGAGACAAAAACACGGCCATCAGGGCCTGAGATATCCCCGATCCATTAAAATGGCTCTTAGCCAAAGAATAAAACAAGTAGGAAGAGAGCCCCTACCTCTTTGGGTTGTCGAGCTCCTGGCCCGAGTGCCTGTAGGCCTTGCCGAGCAGACCAGCTGCTCCTCTTGTTCTGCAGCGAGGCAGAAGATCCGATCATCGGAGATTCTACGAGAGAATGTAGACCTCTCTCTACAAAATCTCTCATCTTTCGGTTTGCTATCCCTCTTTTCCTCTCCCAGACTAGTTGGGAGGGCAGTCGAAGGACATCCTCTCATGCGAGTCCATTTCTCATTGGACACCTTAGATTACCCTTTCCCGTTGGATTTCCATCAATGGCGACCATGTATCTGCATGGACCCGCCAGGCTCATATTTGACTAGCTCACAGTGGCGCGTGTCTCACCTTGAGGCCACTTGAGTTACGCCACATGTCGCGCCGTCCGTACCGAAAAGCGTGAAATTCAGTTGTCTCAAAATTGACGAAATTTGGCGTGGTAGCCTAGATTTCACGAGACGATTCAACGGTGAAGTCAGTTTCATCATCGAGATCTAGAAAATTCCGATTTTGACCAAAATTACCATTTGCACTTTTTGAGGAAAATTAGAATTTTCTCGGGTTTCTGAAGAATCCATGGCCATTTACGGCCTCACACCACCAAAACCATTTCCTTGGATTTTAGACCAAGAAATAACCAAGTTAGAAGACCCTTACCTCTCGGAGTTGTCAAAACTCCACAATATCTGTAACGCCCCAAAAATACTCTAGAATTTTTATAATAATTTTATTATATATATTCCGGGTATGAATTGAGTCAAACTTAGGTTTTTAGAGAAAATTTATAAATTGACAAATTGTGAAATATAGAATTGAAAGTGTGAGCATGATTGAGATATTATATGCTAAATTGAAAGTGATTGAACAGGAAATAGCAGCGAAAAGGCAAATGTGAAAATTTATGAAATGAGGACCTAAGTCAAATTATTATAAATAATAAATGTATAGGTGAATTTATGATAAATGAAAGGCCAAAGTGGAATAATAGGAGACTTAAATGAAAAATGGATTTATTGAGTGGCCAAACAAGGCCTTATATAGAATAAGTGACTTAAGACGAGGAGAAAATGAGAAATGATAATAATAAGTGTGTAGGCGAGCAGGCCTTGCAGCAAATGAGTTTAAAAAACCAAAATTAGGTCTTTGGTGTGCTCATTTTGGAGCAAATCACGTTTTAGAAGAAGAGAGAGGAGAAAGGAGAAGAAAGCCCAGGGTTTGCAAGAGATCAAGCATTGTGATCCTTTCCCACTTTTGCCTCTAAGAGCTGACGACATGGAAGGAAGATTTGAAGGGGCTAAGGTAAGGAAAAAAAAGTAAAACCCTAACCTCATTCTTTTGATTTGGATTTTAGGTGAAAAGCCCTAACTTGAGGAAAAGGGATTTTTATTGATTCTAAACCACATTTGGAGTTGTTTTGGGTAGATTACATGGTGGATTTTTGATATGGGACGAATTGGAGAAGATTTGTAGAAGAAAAATGTGTGAAAATGCCAAAATTCCGTATTTTTGGGCAAAAACCGGTAGGTGGTACCGGTACCAAAGGAGTGGAAATCACCCAGGAGTACCAAAGGGAGTGTACGTACCATGATGATGGAGCAATGAGTACCGATGGTTTGAGTGGTATCGGTCTGGCGGTAGTGGATAAGCTGATGCGGTCTGCGTCGAAGTGTGCGATACCAACGCTTCCAGCCCGATACTGTTTGACATATTTTTGCCGTTCAGTCCGTAGTGGTGCGAGAGCTAACGGACCTGGAAATGAATAATGGGGTTCAAACCAAGGATGGGTGTGAAACATCTGTTTTTGGCGAGGATTCGTCTTGGGCGGATGATGTCAACCGAAGGTGGTTGAAAACATCAAACGTAATTATAAGTGTTTAACAATTAATTATCCGCTCAAGATGAGTGATTGTTGTTGAACTAGACGGAGTGATTGGCATTCTTGGACGAGGTGGAAGAAGAACAGATCTGGCGACTTGGTTTTCTGTTCCGATCTTATTTCAAATCTGTTTTGATAATTTTCGATAACTCTGTGATGAGTTTTAGATGATCTCATGGGAAGATGAGTGTGATGATTATATGAGCAGTATGGTGGGTATCTTGAAAGATAATCGGAGGTGATCATCAGATTGAATAGATGTTGAAGAATGGAATGAATCTATGGGCGTGGTGGTGGGCGGGTTCCATCAAAGCGGTCGATGCCAATCGATTGAATAATGTGGAATAAGGCGGCGCAGATGGGATCTTTGATCTTTATGCATCACGTATGAAGTGCCAATGTTGCTCGAAGGATGCTGGAAGGTAATCGATGCGATGACGTGACGTGGGAGAAATATGCGGATAGCGATCGTCGTCGATGATGCGGCGTTGGTGATGCCGCGACCCGGGTGCCGGCGTCGATCGCGATGGGGGCGAATAAGTGATACCACGTGTCGGGGTGCAAGCGGCATCCGTCATGATGGGAGGCGAATAAGTGATACCACGTGTCGGGTGCATAACGACATCGATCATGATAGGAGACGAATTGTTAATGTATGCAGCACATTGCGAATGATAAAAAGGGGCGGGATTCATTAAACGGAATCCGTCGAAATGTAAATTGAATAGTCAAAGTGAAATATCGACATTGGCCAGTATAAATGGGATTTTTATGTATGCTTAAATCTCTAAATTGAATTGTAAATGAATTGTTGCATTGAAAATGCATATTTGGCGATATAATAAATGATTTATGCCATCGAAAGCATGTGGAAATGAATAACATGAGTATATGTTGATATAATAGGCATGGTTTAATGTTAAATGCATTGCAAGTTAAATTGAATATTGAAATAGGCGTATAGAACCACTAAGCATGAAAATGCTTAGCGTATGAATTTTATCTATGAGGTTTCGAGTAGACAGGAAGGAAGACAAGATAGTGAAGCGCAGAGTCATAAAGCAAGTTGCGGCGTATAAGTACATACCCCGCCATGCATATCATTTCCTTTTTGAACATTGAATATTTTGTGAACAAATAGTTGAACTCTAAAGAAATGTTTTGTATTGTATATCATTTGAAAGGAAGGCGTAGAATGTCTTCCTTTGTAGTGCATTTATGAAATGTAAATGTTTATTATGCCTACCATTTGAAAATGCTTCACGCGCCAAATCGAAAACCTAAGAGAAATAACATAAAGAAAATGTTTTGATAAGGTAATTGAAAGTAGTCGAGATGTAGGTCTCAGGTTCGATCGAATCCTTCGGTCAGTCGGGGATTTAGGTCGCGACACTTTTGAAAAAGAAAGTTAATAACACAAAATAAAAGAAATAAGCCCAGGCGTCCAGCGGGTTTCGGTTCGGACTCATCGATCGAGGTCGGTTGCTGGGGCTCGGGGGTCGGCTGATGATGGTACCCATGATTAGCCCTTGTAGTGGAGTATGACTTTAATGTGTCTCATTGGGATTCAACGGACCGATCGTCGGAAAATCTAGAGAAAAGGTAGACTCTCTCTTTTTCTAAAACTCTCTCCTTCCTTCCCGCTCTCTTTTTCCCTTTTCCTTTCCCAAACCAGTTGGGTCAAGATTGGGTCAATAGAATTGTCTTCTCTCTCTTGCCACTTGTCCGCCCAAGTGGCTCTTTAGTTACACCACCATCAGTATCATATCTAGTGGATTTCCTTCTACTCATGAGATGCCACATGTCCACATGGGTCCCACTTGAGCTTAATGTTTGACTTGCTCCCGGCCGACACGTGTCTCATCTTGAGCCACTCGAAATGTGCCAGTGTCCTGCCACCCTCGATTGCCTCAGCGTGAGAGTTCGGTATCTTAGGATTGACGAAATTAAGTGTGGTAGCTAGATTTCGCGAGACGATTCCAACAGTGAAGTCTATTTCATCATCCAAGATCTAGAAAATTTCAGATTTTGACCAAAATTTACCGTTCTACCCTTCCTCATAAATCTAGATCTCTCGGGGTTTCACAGTTACCACTATTACTCAAATCCGGGACCCCTCCCTTCCCTATACCATTACCTATTTAAACGTTGAACGTTGTACCACATGCTCATGGGCAATTTGTTTTGATGTTAATTTGGTAGAAATTAGTTTTTTTATTGACATCTATTCACTTTGCATTACATCATAGTATTATGTTATATTCCTTAATAATTTGTCTCTTCTGGGACTTGAATCTTAGACCCATCTCTTCCCTATGCTAACCTAAACTTTCAATGTGAAACCTCAAAACCCGGGGGTCTATTGACAACCCGTCAACCCGCGGAAGACTCGTAGATGTCGGGTAACCCGACACCACACCACCATGTCCCCTTTTTAGGGACCCACGATTTAATGAAAATAAGATATAGTCTCGCTTTGTGGGGAGAATTACACACAAAATACAACATACAAAAAACTGTGACATGGCCTAATATAATACAAATGAGCTCATGGGTGATTATGAGTGAGAAGTGGCCCTGTCGAGACTACTCATCCACCTTACATAATGTAGGGACTAGTGCAAGTAGTCCTTAAGAGTTTAATTACAACACTCTTACTTACAAATATTACAAATTAGACGAGTTGTTCCAAAGTATCTTTTTACAATTCTTTTACGCAAATACAAGCTACCAACTAGTTTGTTCAAGCTTCTTACAAAAATGAATCCGCAAACCCGCGACTCGACTTTCTTCATAATTGGCCTCGAGTGGCGTCGTCCGCCGCATACTCCTGTGTACTGAAGGGGTCCCATGACGGGGGTGGCAGTACTTGATGGAGTAAACTCCTACAGAGCTACTCCCCACCTGATGCGCGTACAATGTGTATTTCACGATCAAACATTCCAAGTAAAATGCATTTTCTCGACTGGAAATTTACCATGCCATGAATGAGTGTCACTCACCATGCCTTTGCTTAGAGTCCTCCTTGAGCTCCCTCGCACATGCTTATGCCCGAGAGTGTAAAAGCATGGTGGTGTTTCACCCGATGACCACTTTATCGAAAACAAAAGCTTTTTTTTTTTTTTTTTATTTACTCATTGAACATCCTCCGATAAACCACTTTATTCAAAGCCATTGGGCGATCTAAGATCGCGGCTTTATTCAGCTGTGGACAATCTAGATAAATAGCTTTATTCAAGCTATTGAAACGATCTTGATAACAACTTTGTTAAAAGCATTGGGCCGGAGTCTTGATAAGCGCTCTAATCAAAGCGTGGACAATCTTTGATAAATAGATTTATTCAAAAAGCATTGGGGCCGATCTCAGGTATCAGATTTTATTCAAAGCTATTGGACAATTTTCGATAAACAACTTTATTAAAAAACTTGGACGATATCTGATAAATGCTTTATTCAAAGCTATTGGACAATCTCAGATGTGACACCCTAAATGCGGGGGTCCGTTGACAACCGTCGACAGTGAAATTCGTGGATTTCGGGTGACGGAAATACCACCTTGTGTGTCCCGACATCGGGATCCATGTTCTGTCGACGAGTCTCCGCTGTTCGAGGCTGCAGCATCGACGGTATAACGGAATAATCATAACCCATCGGGGGTCTCAACGAGGAAGTAGTATTGATCCACTTAGGGTCCATCTATCCATATATCCACTAATATATACATCCCTTTCACGAGACCGTTCATTCACATTTTAAATCTAAATTATGAAAATAAAACACTTAATTACAGTTTGTAAGAGTCGATCACGGCCCTCTTTACCGCAATTACTTACCCGATAATTTAGACAATAATCCCCGAAAGAATTTAGTTACAATTCTTTTATTATACAAAAATGTTACTCAAGGTAATATCAAGGCCACCTGATAGCCTTCTTCATAATCAAGGCCTCGTCGAGACATAGTCCCTATACACCTGTGCACAAGGGGGTCCCAAAACGGGGTGAGCAATGCCAAGTAGAAAAATTCTCCTACAAGGGCTACTCTCTACCTAAATGCACATGCAATGGCATACAAAAAACATCAAATCATATTCCATATAAATAATGCAATCCTATTTGGAATGTTCCGTGTGATGCATGAGATGAGACTCCTCATGCCCATAACCCGAGTCCCGACCGACTCCCTCACACCTGCAACGCTAAGTGTGAAAAACTAGTCATTGGTGTTTCACCCAATGACTTAAACCCATGAACTGACCCTCCAATTTTAATTTATCAAATCCCATGTGTTTATTCATGGGTCACGGCTTTAAAGTCCTGCCAGCGGGATCGATCATACCTTGAGCATTTTACGGGCTTTCATTGCCGGTGATCATGTTTAATTGCATATAAATTTAGGTCTTTCACCTTGGGGGGGGGTAATCTACCATCTTGCTACACCCCGAATACACGTGATTTATATTTATTATTGTTTTATACAATAGTGAGTCTCGATTTTGGGCGCGGTCCCATTTCGAAGCTCACCACACATTCATAAGAATGGTGAATATGTGAAGCGAAAATGTTTTGAAAAAGGGCAAAATGGTAATTTCGGTCAAAATCCGGAATTTTTTTGGATCTCGGATGACAAAACGGACTTCACCATTGGAATTGTCTCGTGAAATCTAGCTACCACGTCGGTCAGAGGCGGTCGAATTTGTTTTTGAACAACGGCGTGATCTGAGGGACCTTGGCGCATTTTGAGTGGCTCCGCGGTATGCCATGTCAAGTGCGAATTCAGTCAACTTAGGCTCCAATTGTGGGGCCCATGTTGGACATGGCATGATGCCATTGGAGGAAAACCAAATGGTTGGTAGAGTAAGTGGATAAGAAATCCAAGGAGCCAATTAGAAGATGACATGTGGCAAAGAGGGGGACAAAAGGAGAGCTTCTTCTCCATTTTGGGGTGAAGGGCGTGTAGTGGAGTGAGAGGTGTGACGGGGTTTTCAAAAATAGAGGGTTTTAGAGGGGAGAATTGCAGCTTCTCCTCTAGGATTCCTAGGCTTCGGACCGTCGGATCGCTTCCCGGGCCGAAGCAAAGTTGTTCTATCGCGGCCGAGGGCTACGCGTGAGCCTTCGATTTTAGGATTTTGACAACTCCAAGAGGTAGGGGTTTTCTCCTACTTGATTTAATCCCTTTTTAAGTGTTTTGTTAATGGTTTTGAGTGTTTGAGGCCGTGAATGGCCATTTGATCAGTCCCAAAACTTAGGACCGAATTGTTGGAATTTTAGAGCTAGCTTTGGGCGATCCTGGGGCGATTACGGATTTATTATATGCCTGTCCATGTGAGTATAATTTATGCAATAGAATTATGTTTAGGTGTTGTTAGTAGGAAATGCAGCGTGGATTTCGGTTCCACAAAAGTGCGACACGTGCGAATGGTCGGTGCCACGGGCGACCCATTGCTCGGTTTTAGGACTATTAAAAACAGTCCCGGTTTATGTTGATTGGACCTAAAATGTCCATGTGTTAATTGCATGAATTTGCTTAAAATGAATGGCTTGAATAATGTGGAAATTTATATGTTAATGCATGGAATTAAATGTGTTAACATGAGTGTTTGAATTATATGAAATATAATTGTGGAAGAGCCATTGGAATTAAAATGAATTGTAATTAGCTCAAGTGAGCTAATTTTGATGTTATTAGTGGAATTAATATATGTGGTAGCTAACATGTAAATTTTGTTATATATTCATAATTGATATATTGGCATGTGTGGTTTTAAAATGGCATAGCCACATTTCATATGCAGGGCAACCTGAAAGTTAGATTGTGGAGCTTCATTTTGGCTTGCGTGTATGAGAGTAGGTGAAGGACTCGAGACATGGGATTAGATAGACATTCAAGTAGAAAGTTAAGTATATGCACTTGAGTGTGTGTTTATATTGAATCTTGCGTGTGCACTTAGGTGGGGATTAACCCATGTAGGAAATTTTCACTACGGGCATTGCTCATAGTAGGATCATTATTTTAAGGTACGAGGTATTCGAAAAATCGCACTCTTTGAGGCCAGTTTTAGGCGGGTTGTGGCTTTAATGTTTTTGGTATTCGTTTTGTAGAACATGTGTTAAACTTCAGATTGATATATGTTTTGGTTAAGAAATATTGTAATAACTCTTGTAGGCCCCATTGGTAAATAGTTGATGTAATTTTGTGAGTATTAATGCACGGGCCCAAGTGGCAATTTTACTCATTTTTATCTATATGTGGACTGGTGTGGTCTTTGTAAAATATTGGGACAGGTTGCCATGTGATTGGGACAGGTTGTACCTTGGGCAGAGCTCCCCGTACAAAGGAGACTCTGCCAATTTTCATGAGTGGTGTCGAGTTACCCGACATCCAAGAATATTCCATTGGTTGACGGGTTGTCAACGGACCCCCGGGAAATGGGGCATCACAAAATAGAAGTACCATGCACCCACATCCGACTCGATGCGATGTGATCGCGCATTTGAAATGCAATCATGCCATTTCATGCTATGTCATTCTACATGCAACATTTATAAATTCCAGATAATTATATTTCCTACATATAATTTCCATTCATCAAAATTTCCATGTTAATACATCATGAGCACATATTAACATGATTTTTTTACACCTGACAACATATTATGTATTTTCCCAACAATACACAACACAAAAATGGCCCAAATCTTGGACCCATATAAAACAAGGCACCTCTTGGTCCCTTCACAGTTCGTCACCGAATTACTGTGATACCAAAACACACTACAAAACCCGAAGACATTAGTCCCGGATCAAAACCAAACCTCAACCTAGTCCAGAACTACCCAAAAATCGTCCCACAAATTATGTCCGGACTGTTCGAAAATAGTCCCGAAAATTCAACCCGAACTGTTTGAAAATAGTCCCAAAAATTCCTAAAAATTCCTACACTCAGTCTCAAAAATTTGGGACTGAAATTTACAGCCTCTCACGACCTATAAGAAAACCTCAAGCCATTAAATGACCTTTAGGCTAGAAATAACCCAAGTAGGAAAATTCCCTACCTCATAGAGTTTGACGAAACTCCAACATTTTGGTACTCACGCGTAGCTCTTGATGTATGGACCGACTTTGCCTTTTGCTCCGATGAAAACCTACGGTCCGATTTTCGTAAATCTTAAACAGAAGCTAGAGCTTCTCTCTCTAGAAATTTTGTTTCTCTCTCCTCTCACGCCTACTCTCCGTCTTGACTTTCCTTTTTTTTTTTTTTTTTTAATTTGATACATGGCTCACATTGCGCCATGTGTCCATCTCTTATTCGGGTTTGTTTATTAAATAATAAAAAAATTATTAAATATTAAATTGAAATAAATATTTCATTTTTTTAAATAATAGGTCTCTTTTTTTCTTGTTTTTAGTCAGTAAGTAAATGGAAATATTAAAGAAAAAAGCAGAAAAATATGTCAAATAATAATAAGTCCATGAATTCACTATTTTAGAGTTTGTTCTTTCTTCGATGGGACCCCTAAAAAAGATTATTCATTACCTTGGTAAGAGTGGTGGGATCGTTGTTTGATCCTTTTTTTTATTATATCCTCTTTCCTTGGATTAGTACTCAGACTCATATATCAAAAGTTCAGTATGAAATTTGAAGGAGATCAATTCTTTCAAATTCAAATTAGTAATTGAGAAAACACAAAATCGGGCAGAAGGAGATAGAGTTAAATTTGAAAAGTATTCTATTAGGGTAACTATATTTAATTTTTTGTTTGTATGATGTTTAAGCTACGAGATATGATATTTTCTCGGTTTTTCTAATAATATAAGTGTTGTTCCATTTAGCATTTTTGATTCCAGGAGTTTTAGCTTCGATTAGTAAAGGACCCGGAGGAAACTTTCTAGTTATGAATCAGGTATAGAACCAATGGGCGTCTTGGTTTCAACTTGATCCAGTTATTATATGTTTGCTCTAGTTTTTGTCGTTTTTATGTTGAAAGGTTTTCTTTATCCATGGGCAATGAGTTTGATGTATTGGGTGTATCCACGCTCATCTGCAAACCTATTCGTTCTAGATCCAAAAATGAAATGACCCCTCCCTCTAATTTTTTTTTAATTTATTTTCATGTTGAGGATTTATATTGAATTTGAATGTGTCTCACAACCAGAAAGAATTCGGGGGAGGGGTCAAAGTTCTTGAATGGAAAAAAAATGGAATTTTTTATTTGTTAATATTAACAAATTCCATATTTAAATTTCAATAATAATATCTATCAAAATTTTCCTCAATTATTTGTCTCTTGCCTTCAGCTTTCCTCAAGTTAGCTTAGTTATTTCAATGGTTCTTTGAGCTTAACGTGGATCAATGTCACTACCCTTCTCCATCATTTACTAAAATAGTGATCTCATTGTTGCCTATTCTAGCAAAACCACCTGAGCCATCGTTAACCATTGAGTCGTTAAGTATTCTCAAAATACCTATATCTGTTTGGGTTATGGTGGAGGCAATTTTGCAGAGAGTTTCTATTGTATCAATCTACCCTTGTGTGATTCCTGTTGAAGCATATACTCGGGAGGTGGGTGCAGAGCAAACGATTTCAAATCATGAATTAGTCATTCTATATATAAATCGATATTACTTACTTTACTCTAAGTATATTAAAATGAGAAAATGGGTCAGATTCTACAGGATTCTTTTCAGTTCAATTTATTTTAAATGAACTTAGCTCAAGCCATTTCTTGAATTCCGAGATTTTCAAAAGAAATCTCATCCTTGGAGTTCTTGTGGCAACTTATTACCAAATCGTAAAAAATTAGATTGTCGGGGTCGATGAAATTTTCTAGTTCTTTGGATTTCGCGAGATGAATTTGTGTGAGGCCCAGTTTAAGTTATCAGAATCTGAGGGAATTTTAAGCTTTCATGAACCATTATGACAATTTATTATTATTATTTTTCATTTTGCCATTTTGAAAATTTCTAATTTTCGGGTTTACATCAGATGTGACTTTATTCAAAGCATTGGACAATCTCAGATGCGACTTTATTCAAAGCTATGAAATGCACTCGTGAGACTCTGTTGGACGTAGTTCAAAAATGCAGAGACTCACCGCGCACTCACCAAGAATGATGAATAATCGCTGACCATGTACACCCACTCATTTAATACGATGTCCGTGCATATGCAATGCAAGATGCCATTGCATGTTATATCTCTTATATATATGATAGGCACTATATGGACATTTTAAACCATGCATAATACCCATGCATCATTTGGACAATCATATCAATTAACATACAATTTCCAAATAAACCACATCATACATGTCAACATATTATACACACATATATTGCCATCTACAAGTCATCACCAATCGCGGTAACACATTATACTCTAAACTTAATTGGCAGCACACCATGTCCTGAAATAACTTCTGGCCAAAGTCATCGTAGCCTTCATTATAACGCCCAGATTCGAGAGAGGTGTAAATCGTATAGCAAGTAAGTTAGCATATGTGCACCAAGGGCTTCCTTAATAATATCGTAATAATAAATTACCAAAATGACATGCATGGTTTAGGGGCATTTGGATGGCGTTTAGAGAACGAGAGAAACACATTTTTCTGGGTTCGCATATCCTTTGCTCACGTGAAGCCTCCGGCACAGACTGACCATAACTTTTGATCCGAACTTCAGGTCGGGTGTTCTTGAACTCTCTGAAAGCCCCTTTAATCTAGAATCTGGCCATATGCCTGTAAATGGCATTTGGGGCCCACGTATAATTTGAAAAATTTAATTGTAGCACCAAGTGTGCAAGTTGCTTGGTTGTGATGACACGTGTGGTCTAATGTGTAGGAATTAGCGGAGCGGAGAAAATTGTGTGTTTTTCGATTATTGTAGCGGAAAAGTGAGTGTTTCTAAACTTTATTTTCAATACTAGTGTATTGTTTATAAATCGTTTTTGATTTGTATGTTATGGTTTAATTGTTAAACCATATTTTCGCACTATGATTTTGATTTGTTAAACCATATTTTATAAAGCAAGCAATATGCTTTATTAAGCAAGCGAGCAAGCAAGCAAAACTTATATTTTATAAGTTAGGCCTCAAGAAATCCCTAGTCTTAAGCAAGCATTACAGGTCAAAGGCATTTCGTACATGCACGGGGAAGTTAAGACATGATTGCTTGTCATTTTATCTTTACCTGGTTGTCAAACTTAGCTCATGCATTATGGCATGTTAGAGGAGGACCGTGGCACGTACTAGATTATATAGGGTTAGCACGCTAGCTTATTATGTGGTGATGGAGCATTCTACCATATTTACCGGAATAGGTGATGTGGACACGAGGTCCTTCCACCGACATGGTAGAGACACAGGTTTCCCATGTTTACTATGGTACAGAAAGCAAGAAAGGCCTCCAGTGGTTGATCATTACATTTATAAGCATTTTACATACAACTTAAAATCGACCACTGATAAGCAAGTAAGCGTTTTTTCGAAAAGTTTTAGAAACTTTTATAGCAAAGCAAGCAAGGTTTTCTGAAAGTGTTTTGTAAAGATCATTTTTAGGTTTGAGACATTTTCAAAAAAGCGAAGCATTTTATAAAGCATATACACTCCAGCGACTCACTAGCTCATTATTTTCTGATTTTTAAATATTATCTTCTGAGTGCAGTGCGCTTCGGAAATTTGGGACATATCGGTCACCGGTTTCAGTTATATGTACTGTATTTACTCACTATTGTATATATTTGTAAAGAAAATGTAACTAACTTTTGTTAGAAAATACATTAAACTTGTATGGTTGTGCAGTATATCTGCATGAACTGTTTTATGAAGGATCATGTTGACCCGAGTGTAGTGTCCCCGACCCGGCCCGACCGATTAGCGAAGTCGAACGAAAACCCGGGGGCGCCCGTTTATTTCTTTTATTTTCCGTGTTATTAATTTTTCTTTTTCAAAAATGTCGCGACTTTCGAATCCCGACCCGACCCTAATACGGCGGTCAGATAAGAAGCCAGTTTACTCGACTTTTTCATTACTATCAAAACATTTTATTATGTCATTTCATTGCGGAAGCGGTTTCAGTTTTGGGCAAGCCCATAATCATTTACAATTTCAATGCAATTTGGTAGGCCCATAAACATTTAACAAAATACATTTACAAAGAAGGCATTCATGCCTTTTCAGAATGATATACAAAAATCAAGGTTCAAAGTTTAACCTTACATTACAAAATACCACTTGTTCAAAAGAATGATATGCAAATGGCGGAATTTATGCTGCCTCTGTGCCGACTCTTTCTTACTATATTTCTGCGCTGCGATCTTGTCTTCCTAACTCTATTTTATGAAACACACAGATAAAAACTATACGCTAAGCATTTTCATGCTTAGTGGTTCTATCTGAGTTATTTCAATATTCAATTTAACTTGTACATTTAACATTAAACTGTTTATTATATCAACATATACTCATGCTATTCATTTTTCGCATGCTTTCACTTTACAAATCATTTACCATATCACATATGCATTTTCAATGCAACAATTCATTCACAATTCAATTTATGAGATTTAAGCATATCATAAAAATCCCATTTGCATAAGTCATCAGCCCGATTGTCTCACTTTATTCTTCAATTCACATTTCTGGCCAGTTCGTTTAATGAATCCCGCCCTTATTATCATTCGGTAATGTGATTACACATTTAACAATTCGGTCTCTCATCATGACGGATGTTGTTTGGTGCACCCCGACATGTGGTATCAATTAATGCCATACGTGTGACACCCCAAAACCGAGGGTCCCATTGACTGCAACGCTGGAGAAGCTTTGTGTGTCTCATATCATAGAGACCCATACATAGTAAAATATTAATAGGGCTATCATCATACTCGTCCATGCGATTTACAAGACCATACACATTTCTATAGATCTAAGGATTATTATCACTCCTAATACAAACATATATTAAAACTAGATCGTTCTATGTACAAAGAAAGCAAGAATCAGGCCCTTAGTTCGGCCGGCTGGCAATCCGGCCTCTGGGAGCGTGGAATGCGCTGTATCGTCTGTACTAAAAGGGGTCCCGGCCCAGTGATGCGCCCGGTGAGGATAAATCTATAGGGCTCACATTTCCGCTAGGTGCGCATCTGAGTAATCATTTCGTAGATCAAACCCGACAACGTCAGGTGTATACATATTTATCCTATGTGGAAAAATCATGCATGTATGAGACGACACTCCATGCCCCAAGTCTTGCGGGTCAACCTTGACCCACCACCCAATACAAGTGCGATGGGAGAAATCGATCTTAGTCGGTTTGACTCCCGTCCTCACAACCGTAGTCTATGTGATGTTTTATTTGTCGTTTGATGTCTTTTGGCAGCATAACTGGGAGCCTCATAGCGGATCCTTACCTCAGGCATTTTCGGGCTTTCAGGTGGATCACATTTGTCTAACGGGTTTTCAGGTTTTTCACTGAGGGGGTATCTATCCTACTTGCTACACAGAGCATTTAATTTTTTTCATTTTTCGTTTATGTTTGTGGAACTCAATTGGAATTAGTCCATTCCCAAGCCCACATGATTCAACACCAAACGCGGTGCCAAATCGGTACCATGCGCACTCTCATGTAATGTGGGTATTCACAGCACCTGATGCAATGAAGATTTGTGTCACTTTTAAGACCCATGACGATAATATGAAGACCTCTACATGGACATTCTACACCGTACTTGTGCTATGAACACTCATGTCTAATGCATACAACATTTCATATATTCAATTCAACATCAACAAACATGCAGTCATGTTAATATTCCCACACATTCAAATCAGTACATCACATAAGCATGCACTACATCTTTTAATTATTCGGTTCGTTCATATCGACATCTTCAAGCATGTATTAACATAATTCCCACCATTACTTAGGCAAGTAATGCCATAACTCATATTCCCAAGCTGAGACATAGTATGTCAATCATATAGCCTGCTACATGCCAGTGGCCATGTTGGCTCTGACATTACAGCTTGATGTTTTTGAAACACCCATATTGATAACAATTACTCAGTTTTTCGGCACAAATGTGAGCACCTATTTCAACTGAATGGCTTATGGCTAGATTATGGACTCCATGAACTTTCCATAGAGTCTAAGAGCACCCAAATCGGAGTTCGGACGGAAAAGTTATGGCCCTAAACAGCAAGTTTAAAACCGGAAAAATCCTGCATGTTAACCATGCAAGCAATGATACACAATGATTTTCTTTTCGGTCCTAAGAACCCCGAAGAAAAAATTCACCATGTTAACCATGCAAGCAGCCAAATACACCAAACTGATTTTCTTTGATCTAAAAACCCAAACATTACGCATGTTAGTCATGCATGGAAGCCCGAAAAATTACGCATGTTTTTCGTACGCCACAATATCTGTAGCGAGTTTCTTCGGTCTAAAACCCCGAGAACATTATGCATGGACAACATCACAAATTCAGCATGTTATTCATTCAACAATCACATAGCAAACTCAACCAAATGCCATTTCCATGGCCCCAAACAAGAAATAACCAAGAGGAAAGATCCTACCTCTTGAAGTGTGTGGGACAGTTCTTGATCCACGAAATAAAAACGATGAGCTTCCTCTCACTCTTCCTTTCTTTCTTCCTTTCTTTCTTTCTCTCTTTTCTTTTTTTCTCCCTCTTCTCTCTGAGTGTTTGGAATATCTCTCCTAACTCCCAGGATTGGTTTGACCTAGGTGGAGTACACCTAACCTAAATTTGACTGACACTTGGTCAACTCAAGACCAAAGTGTTCTCCATCTACAATTTAACCCACTTTCATGCTCATGCATGAGGGTGGCTTGACATTGGCCCCACACAACTCATGCAATCCTAAGGGCATGACACTTAATACCATGTGCTAAGAAGTGTCTCCCCATGCAAGTGCCACATGGCACCAGTAGTTGGCAGATTCTAGTCTCGAAAATGCATGCAGCCCAGGCCGGTCTCGAATTCAGTTCATTTGGTTCAACTTCCATTTCGCGAGATGATTCCTTCAACGGCGTGATCGTTTGGTCATCCGATGTCTAGAGAAAAGATCTAGGGTTTTGTGCGTATCGTTCAGTTAAATTACAGGTCGCTCATTTTAAAAAAATCGCTTTCTGATTTCATTCTCCCCCCTTAAAAATTCGTCCGAGCATTCCCACATATATACACAATCAAACACATGCATATACAGTCATTTAAAACATTAATGACAAGACGCACCTTCCTTATCAAACAAGAAGGGATAGTTGGTCTTGTACTGCTTGATGTCCTCGTGCTCCCGTGTTGCCTCACTCGACTCACCGGTCTTTGCCACGGCTTGCAGCACAAGCCTCGGTCTTTCACATAAAACCTGCTCGGCTATCCATGATGCGCTGCGGTCCTCCTCGAAGGTCCCATCAGCATCAACAACAAGCTCTCCCTAATCCACTATATGAGTTAGATCTGGAGTGTACTTCGAACATAAGCGTGAAACACCTCTTGAACACTGAAATAAGCTTCGGTGGCAACGCCAACCCGATGTGTAACAGCGCCCACCCTCTCGAGTACTCGGGGTCCAGTAATACCTCGTGACAACTTCCCTCGTTTTGAATCTGATCCTCCTCTCTTAGGCATCACCTTGAGGGACATGATCACCCGCCTCGAGCTCTGGGGTCGTCGTCGTATATCGACATAACTCTTTTGTCGGCCTACGACGATGGGAGAGGCGAGCTTCCGGATGTGCCCACCTTCTTTTTGGGGTGTCTCTAATCAAATACGGACCCCGTGATGGAGCTCTCTCCACCTCTTTGTCCAACATATCGGTGATCGACATGGCCTCCGTAGAGCCTCATGAGGTGCCATCTGGAATACTCGCCCGATAAGCTGTTATTATAGGCGAGAGACTCTACCAGGGCAAGTGCTCTTGACTACCCCTTGAGATCAGGACATGCTCATAGCATGTCCTCTAAAATCTAAATAGTCTGCTCTGATTGACCATCCTTCTGAGGATGAAAAGCGGTACTCATCGAAAGTTGCGTCCCCATGGCCTTGGAAACTCTTCGGAGCGGCCAAATGTAGGATCCCGTCAGTACTATGGGGTGGAGACTCCATGCAACCAGGTACTATCTCCCTTATATACAACCACGCAGAATTCCTCAGTGTGAAGAAGGTCATCCATACTGGCTAGAAAATGTCTGTATGACTTTGGTGAGAATTAGGTCCACTTTATAACCCATATCATCATGTTTTCCTTGATAATAAGTAGCTTAAGTGAGTCACAAAGTCCATCGTGATGTGCTCCCTTCCCTCCGCTATCTCGATGATTTGGAGTAGCCACATCCTGCGGTGCTCGACCCCTTGACACGCTGTACGTGAGACACCGTCGAGACAAAATCTGACATGCCTCTTACGTCCCGCGCTCACGATATCTTTTGGCGAAGGTTATGATACATCGCCGTTGCCACACGGATCTGACGAATCGGGAGCAATGGAACTCCCTGAGGATCTCCTCCCTCAAATCAACCCATTGGGGACCACAGCCCCTCCTATCTGAGAAGACATACTATACGTGTGGATGGTCGACCTTAGATGTGTACTAGCGTACTTGGCCTGATGGATACTAGTTCGATCACCTTTTTGGGACTCTATCACTCGCAGTAGGCGTAGCCATCATACTTCAAAGATTACCTTGAGCACGCTCGCGTCTTGCAATGCGAGCGCCTACGTCTCGAGCATCCGCCACTCTGGGAAGCTAGACTGGCCGGTACTCCGCGTGACTCGGTGAGCGCATTAGCCGCCACATTTGCCTTCAGGGATGGTAATGCAAAGTGGTAGTAATCTTCAAAAACTCCATCCATCTCTGACGCCTCATGTTGAGGTCTCATTTGCGTGAAGATGTATTTCGATTTTTGATGCGAAGCACCTCAAGTTGTTCACCGTATAAGTAGTGGCGCCAAATCTTGGGCGAAGACTGAAGGCGACCCAGCTCATGTCATGCGTGGGGTAATTTGCTCGTGATTCTTCAACCCCGAGAACCATAAGCCACAACCTTCGATTGTCGAACACACCCCGAGTTCATCCTTGAGCATCATAGTATGCGTGGCCCTTTGTCCCCTTCCCAGGAGACTATTAGGATAGGAGGTGGAAGTAAGCCTCCTCTTTAATTCTGGGCAGCTCGAGCTCATGAGTCATCCCTTCAAACTTGACCTCATGCAGGTCAATCTTGTCATAGGCGCTGCTAGCGGGAGAAATCCTCTATAAACCTCTGTAATACCCTGCCAATCCCAAGAAACTACGTATCTCGAAGACTGACTTCGGTCTCTCCCAACTCATCACAGCCTCAACCTTCCCTGGGTCCACTGACACGCCTGAAGCTGATACCATATGTCCCAAGAAACCCACCTCAGCAAGCCAAAACTCGCACTGCGAAGCTGGGCATACAAGCGATGATCCCTTAAAGGCGTAGTGCGATTCACCGAGTGATCTTCATGCTCCACCTCGATTGGGAGTAGATCGAGGATGTCATCAACAAGACCACCACAAATTGATCTAAATAGGGTTGTTTTCCTATTCGCGACCATGATCATCGGCGTGCATTCGTCAATCAAAGGAGCATCATAGTAAACTCAAAAGTGCCCGTAGCGTCGGGACGTCTCTTGGAGATGTCTGCCTCCTGGCACTCTCAGCGATGGTAACCGGTGCGAGTGTCTTGGAGTAAGGCTCGCGCCCCTCTCGGTGATCAAACAAGTCATGAATCCTCGATAATGGATACCGATTCTTTATTGTAACTCTGTTTAACTATCTGTAATCGATGCATAGTCGAAGGGTCTTATCCTTCTTCTTCGCAAAAAGAACCGGAGCACCCATGGTGAAGTGCTTGGTCTAATGAAACCCTTGCCCAGTAACTCTTGTATCTGGACCTTGAGCTCCTGCAACTCAATCGGCGCCATCCTATGCGGAGTCATAGAAATAGGCGACGTCCCAGGATGAAACTCAATGCATAAGTCTACATCTCTCGGTGGAGGTAATCTCGGTAGCTCGTCCGGAAAAACATCCTCATTACTTTCATGAACCACCGAGGTAGACTCGTAATGCAATCTCACCTCGTCCTCAGTGGGCTAGCTAACCAACCGTCAGTACCATTTGTATTCAGATCGTACCGCGGTATGGGGTGAAACATCGTACCTATTCCCCTGAAAAACAACACAAGTACCGTCTGGTGTGTAGGTGGTAACTCTCATACGGTCACAATCTATGACAACCCGATGTGCCATCAACCAGTCCATCACGAGGATGATCTTGAACTCTGACATGTCCATGACGAAAGGTCAGCGAGTGAGTAGAATCACGAGTCCCTAACTCACATCCACAGGCATGTCAGATCCAATTCGCCTTAGTCCCTAGGAGAACTCACGTCGATGCTTCGTCACAGGTCTCGACCTCCCAAGCGATACTCTCGAGACAGAGATCGCGGCCCAATGAGGAATCTGCGATCACCTGAGTCAGATAGCACCCTTGCCCGCGAGCGAAAGAGTAGAAAGCGTACCATGAATCATTGGCCCGTCTGGCGCGCCGATTACGTAGGAAATGGCGTGAACCGCCCTGAGCCCCCGAAGTCCTAACACGTACACTGCGCCTCGACCTCGACCACGTACTGCGGCCCGCTTTGGCTTTGTCTGGCAGTGAAACACTTCGATGCTCGTGTCGCATTCGAAATTGTGTCACGATTTCCCACAGCCCGTCTTTGAGGTAAGGAGGAATATCACGAATCTGCTCATGTCCCGATGATCGGGACTATGTCCCTTGATCTTGAAACCCACAATATCGAGGGCAGTTCCGCCTCGTGTCGGCTAATGCCGGTGAAACATGTCATCTTCACGAAACTTGTGGTAACCACGGACGGCGCGACCTGTTGGCTACGACCCGCCCACGAAACCCTCATTAGAAGTCCTTTGCTTCTTTCACGAAGGCTTTGAAGAAAAGCTTGGCTCCCCTCTTAGCATTACTAGCACTTGCATCGAATGCCTACGTCGCGTCGTCTACCTCATTTCGATAATCAAAGGCTTTACTGACCATCGAGTCCATATCTTGTAGGTTATGTCCTACAATCTTACCCCGGATGGACAACTTCAACCCATCCTCGAACTTCCTGACCTTGGCCGCGTCAGTGGCCACATAATCATCCCCGAAACGTGCCAACTCTGTGAATCTGGCTACGTACTCAAGTACAGTCATCGTCCCCTGTCTCAGCTCAAGGAACTCTCGGGCCTTCGCATGTCTAGCAGAAGCCGGAAAGTACTTCCCCATGAATAGTCTGCGAAAATCATCCCATGTCATAGTCTCCAAGTCCCTGGAAGTCGTGACCCACTCTCACCAGATCTGGGACTCACCCTCGAGCTGGAATGAAGCCAGCGTAATCCGAGTAGTATCCGAGGTGATCTCCATAGCTCGAAGAATCCTCTCAATCTGACGAAACCAATGGTCGGCTACCATCGGGTCCCCTCCTCCCGTGAACGTCGGAGGATGGTGTGCCTTGAACCTTTGGAGGTTACTGGCACCTCCCTGACCTCTAGCTGCATCAGCCTGTGAAGTTGTGGCTATCGCAGCACCCATGGCCTCTATGAAGGCCTGCTGATCAAAAACAGGTGGTGGTCGACCATCACCCCGTGGACGACCTCTACGCCCCCGTCCTCTACTTGCCATCTACAAAAGTCAAACAGCAAGTTTAGAATCATTTTCGTGTCCAGCGTTGCTTACACATGCCTACCAATAATAGACAATATCTGAACCATCAGTTTGTTTTCCCAGAACTCCAAAGGTTACGTTTCTCGACCACAGTGTTAGCATTTCCTATATATACATCCTACCACATTATATAATTCACGTAATTTGCACACACAATCATGCACATACAATCAATAAACAGGACAACACACAATGCATGTTGTGTTCTAATCTGTCCGTGGACTCTAGGTAACCTCACCCGGACCTTGATGCCAAACTATGATACGGATATCAATTTTCTGAAGCGAGTAGGTAATTCTAGCAGCTTAGACACCAAGCAATTCCAAGGCGTGATGCTCTTATACCTTAATGACCATGGCCTGGCCCAGGTCCCTCAAGCCCTAGGTACTCGTGTACCATGCTCGATAAAGTGTGACACTGACAGGGGTCCCATTGACTCTACAGGTCGACCTCTTGGAAACCTGTGTGTCTCATATCATGAGACCCATACATGAGTAAAATGACCCAATAGGGCCCATCATCATACTCGTCCATACAGTTACAAGACCATACATTTCTATAGATCTAAGAGTTATTACATCACTCCTAATACAAAACATATATTAAAATTAAGTTCTAATATACCTGAAACAAGAATCAAGGCCACGATGCCCGCTTCATAATCCCGCCTAAGGAGCTCGTCCGCCCGCACCGTCCCAGACCCGAAAGGGAGGTCCCACGACGAGGTGAGCTAACGCCCAGTAGGGATAAATCCTATAAGGGCTATTTCCCACCTAGGTGCACATGCAAATGATCATTTCATAGTCAAACCAACAACCAATCCGTGCATACATGTTATCCTATCATGGAAAAATCTACATGCATGTATGAGATGACACTCTACAAGCCCCAAGTACCAGGTCAACCTCCGACCCACCACCCAATGCAAGTGCCAATGGGAAATCAAAGATCAGTCCCGACTCCCATCTCACAACCCGTAGTCTATGTGGATGATTTAATCGCTTCGTGTCTTTTCGGGGCAAATGTAAATTTTCGACCCCACCGCTGCCTTACACCGACATTTTCGGCTTTCACCGGTGGATACCCCGTCTAACTGTGTTTTCGTGCTTTTCACCGAGGGGGTATCTATCCCCTACTTGCTACGCCGCATAATATTTCATTTTTTCACATGATTCAACACCAAACGTAGTGCCAAATCAGCATCTATGTACACTTCATGTAATGGGTGTTACCGCACACCAATGCAATACAATTTGTACCATCAGACTCAAACCCGTGACCAATGTATGAAGACCTCTACATGGACATTCTACACCGTACACTGTGTGTGCTATGAACACTCTTGTCTAATGCATACAACATTTCATATTCCGCCCACATCAACAAACATGCAGACATGTTAATATTCCACACATTCAAATCAGTACATCACATAAGCATGCACTATATATTTTCTATCATTCAGTTCATTCATATCAACACATCATTCAAGCATGTATTAACATAATTCAAACCATTACTTAGGCAAGTAATGCCATAATTCATATTCCCAAGCTGAGACATAGTATGTTTAATCATAGCCTCGCCATATGCCAAGAAGTGGCATGTTCAAGCACAACATATTACAACCCAATGTTTTTGAAACACCCATATTGATAACAATTACTCAGTTTTTCGGCACAGATGTGAGCAATCTATTTCAACTGAATGGCTTATGGCTAGATTATCTGGACTCCATGAACTTTCCATAGAGTCCAAGAACACCCAAATCGGAGTTCGGACGGAAAAGTTATGGCCTAAACAACCGTGGCTAAAACCTTAAAATCCTCGCATTTTAACCATGCAAGCAATGATACACCAAATCGATTTTCTTTCTGGCCTAAGAACCTTAAAAATTCTGCATGTTAACCATGCAAGCAATGATACACTAAACTGATTTTTTTTTCACTTAAGAACCTGTAAAAAATTCATGTTAGTCATGCATGAAAGCCCATAAAATTCTGCATGTTTTTCATGCATACAATAATACACCAAACTGAATTTCTTCAGTCTAAAAACCCAAAACATTATGCATGTTAGTGATGAGCTTAAAAGTCATCTCTTTTTAGTCCATTTTTCTGCTTGATTTTTAGTTAAAATTGAATATTTAATATACAGAATTATGAAGAAACTCACCAATTTGTTTAAAGTGTGAAGGAAGCAAGAAAGATGAAAATGCAAAGAATAAATGGATAAAATGGCAAATAATGACGTAGCGTAAATGGAAGCAACCGATCGAAAGGCCATTGATGCGTTGGTGTCTACATTACCGCTTCGAGGTCGCGACATCGGGAAGATTAAAAGGAAGCCATGTGTCGACAAGGAACACCAGGTTTCAGTAAACAAGAAGGAGGTAATGAAAAAGAGTGATGTCGCAACAGGAAGTCTGGTCGCGACATCATAAACAACCAATGCAACTTCAGCAGCGTCAAGTGATGTCGCGACAAGAAGACTGATGTCGCGACACCAAGAACAACCGGGTCATTGCTGGCGTAAACTTGACGCTAAGTCGGACATCAAGAGGAGACTAACCGGCTTCAACCATGAGGTTGATGTCACGACATCGTGACACCCGCTCATGAACAAGACAGAGTCGATGTCGCGACAAGGAAATTGAAGTCGCGACATCATGACAAATCCGTGAGGAAAGGCGAGGAGACTTGAACCCATGTCGACATCGTGAACAAACTATCAAGATCGCATTAGATTAGAATGGATGTCGCCGATACGCCATGATGTCGCAACATCACAAGCGGTATCAACTCGAAACCCGCGCGCATGAGATTGATGTCGCGGATAACATGAACAAATCAGCTCATAAGATGCGTAACTTTATTTCCATGTCGCGACATGAGATCTGGCGTCGCGACAAGAGAACCGAGGCCACAACTGAGCAAAGAACTCGGGGTCAGGTACTCAAATCCACAGCATGTCACATTGGGTTTAGTGCCCAACTAAGAAACCCTATAAATAGAAGGCTACCCGCATCGAACGCAGTCGCAAAGCATCAGAAGAGAGATCTGGTAGCCTAGGCTTCACTTTTATTTTCTTTTCTTCTCTTTTCTTTTCTTTTATTTTCTTTTCGTCATTTTAGAATAGATTGTTCTCGTATTTTTTTCCTTTTTCGTTTTTTTTTTTTGATCTCGAATGTTAATGCTGAGCTGAAGTCGAATGTCGAATCAATTTCTTTCAAATTACTACCTGAACGTATGGAATTTCTCGTACAAATCTCTGAAATTCGATTGTTCTGGGGCTTCATTTGCAATGTTTATTGATCAAAATGGAATGTTGTAGTGCGTAATTCAGTAATTAAGGAACTCAGCCTCCATTTAGAGAACGTTCTAGTTAGAATTGATCTTTCCTATAGTATTTTCTAGTATCTTGTTCATTTCAATTTATGAATTTACTTCAGATTATGGGTTTATTGAATTTGGATCTCGAATATCGCTCCTAAATTAAGAATCAAGCAGCCATTACCCCGATTCGCTGGAAGTCCTCCGAGCGACACAGGAAGACAACTCGGGGGTAACGCCTAGTTCTTTGAAGGTATACTAACCCCGCTATTAGGGATCCTTTGCGCTTGCAGTTCACTTAGATAAATCCCCTTCTCACTTGAAGTCAAGAACGAGTTAAACCACTTTATCTATTTAACAAGGTAGATTTCACCTCAATTCTGGAGTAGCTAAGCCAAGCCCTGTTAGCCGAGATCTAATCAAGGAAAGGTTTATTCCATTCTAATTTCAGGAAGAGTAATTTGGAAGGTATATCCTTGCTTGACCGATAACTTGAAGCTAAGGTGTACACCCATAAATTGGGTATGAAGTATTGCAAAAGAAAAATACCCGCATTCGTGAAGTCTTTGTTAAAAGTAGCTATCTAAATCCCCGAATTCGAGAGAATCAGAAAAATGAGATAACGAATGGAGTGTGGAGAAACTACCTGCACTACATTTGCCTTGGACAGATTTTGAAATTGAGATAATCAAGAAATCTCAATCAATACTCACATGTGAATCGATCGCTCACTACAAATTGCTTTCTCTTTACGTGTCTCTTTATTGATAATTATTCAGTATTCATTTCTTGTTATAGAATTTAGTTTTACTTTCATTCATTTTATTTCAGTTATTCCTAATTTTCATTTTCTTGCGATTAGTTTAATTCTACTTAAGCTGAACAATCTATCAACTCGATGGTCCAAATAGTATGAATCTCAAGTAGTCCGGTAGTTGATGAAAAAATTCGAGATCTCTCGGGAGGGATCGAGTTATCCGACTTAACTATTTTATTACTTGTCGACTGCACTTGCAAGGTATCTTGCCAAAACCAACATTGGAAATGATAGATTATAGGAGATCCTTGGTTCAACAAGTTTTATGGCTTAAGGCAAGGATTAGATAATAGTCCTCTCGTAATAACGACATATAAATTCAGAAGGTGTCAGGTGAGAGTCAACAAGTTTTATGGCGTCGTTGCCGGGGATCGAACGAATTTTAGTAATCAATATTCAGACAAAAGAAGGAAATATTAATTTGGACATTTTTAAGAGAAAAAAGAACAAAAATAGCGTTTCAAGCAGTGGTTCAATTTGGCCACTAACTTTTTACAACCCATATTGAAAATGTTTGAGTTTGACAGTTAATCCTTATCGATTCGCGTCTACCTTGATTTCTCAGAAGACACCATACAAACATGACAGATAGAGGATTAGACAGTGTAGCCAATCAAGGATGTGCAGCTAAAGATTTTAAGAAGCATGACACTATGGAGAATTTATGGAATTCATTCATCCACAACAATTTAGCAATAGAAACGCATGTAAAGAATTCAATGCCAATGATTTTGAGCTCGTAACCGAAGATCGAGCAACTATGGTCCGAACAGAACCAATTAATCGTCATTCTACGTAAAAATCCCAAATGAACATTTAAAGTACTTGAGAATAGCAAATTCACTAAATGGAACAGCGGAGCCGTAGTTATTCAACTCAGCTGTTCCCATTCTCTTTTTAATAGATATGCCTCAACGATGGCTTTAACTCCCTACCAATTGAATCTTGCACATGGTAAGAGTCGATGAGAGCTTATTTCAAATTTTTCCATCACGCATTGGACAAGAGAGAGGGAGATTATCAATTCCCAAACATGAGGAAGGAAGAAACATGAGCCGAAGAGAGTAAAAGGAATGTGTGACGAACAAATCACGCCCATGAGGCCAAATCGATGCATCGATACGCAGTGTTGAATGAAAGGAAGTCCAACTAAAAGCCAAAACGGCGTAGTTGTGAAGGAATGAAGATTGCAATGTAAAGAAGAGTCTCGAAAATCACATTCAAAGCACTAGAGATTACATGACCTTAGTCAAGTGAGCTCCTCATTCCTTCCCTATCTTTTAATCTAATCGTATCCAGTTGAAATACTGTTGTGATTTTATATTTGAAGTAGCATGATTGCAGAATTTATTTTTATCTTATGAAATGCTTAACTAGTTTATACGGCTTCGCAAGATAAAATAAATCGAGTCAGAAGTCAGATTGAAAGTGACATCAATAACCGTGATGTCGCTAAAATTTGGATTGATTGTCGCTTTGAGGCATAACACGGGTTCAAAAGGAATAACTAAAAATTTGAGAGTATGAAGAATAAAAAGTGGAAAATATGTCAATACATAACCATAAGGATGTGGCGGAACGCTCCTTGTCGTGACTCAAGATTTCAGTCATAATATGAAATTTCAAGTCGCAATCCATAAATTAATGTCTTGATTTATGGGTCCAAGAATCAATATTAATCGCCTTCTAAGGATAATGCTGTCCTTACATTAAACCTCGTGTCTAGTCTCGCTTAATCGCATCAAATTCCAAGTGTCACCAAATTTGTTAACTTAGAAAGAATAAATAGTAATAAATTCAGGAACCAAAATCCATCTTTTGATCTAATCAATCTGTGGAATATTCACAGTTTCAAAGAGCATAATCAGAGGAAATTAAGGCATTCAAGAAAAACGATCCAAATTCCCCAAGAAAAGCCGAAGTCTGTATTGAAAATACAAAAAGGGACATAAACCGATGAATCTCATTTAATTCGCCATAGAAAATTGAAGGAAATAATAAATGACCTTGTTCTTCCCAAGAGACACACCTCACTATAAAAGGGATGGAAGAATAAGGAATTAGAAACAAATGTAAAGAATGAAGGGAAGAAAGAAGAGAGCAAAGGAAGTTCGACCAGAAAACATCGCTATGGGAATGAGTGGACCGAAAACAAACCGCCTCCACTTTTGTTCCATAAAATGGGTTTCGTCCCAGAGAACGGTGGATGGAAGGGGAATATGGGATTAAGCTAGAATCCATCAATCAAGAAGCTCCAAAGAAAAGGTGTGCGCCCCAATTTGTTGCACAACTTTATTAACAAATTAATTCACCTATTAGGAGCTCAAGGTCCGAGAACTAAATTTTGAAGTGATGCAAGATTCTGGGAGAAGAGATAGGATTCTGAAGTAAAATCTCTGAATATATTGTAGAAATTGTAATAAATGAAACGCTTAGTGTGAGACTTAAAATCTTTTTTGATATTTGAATAAAATTCTCGTTGATTTTACAAATTGGTTTATCAAGATGTGGATCAGGTTTAATAGTTTACTGCAAATCAAAATAACATTTCTGTTCGTCTAATTTATTTGAAAATGAATGGATAACATGAATGATGAAACTCGGAACTAAAGAAATAGATACCGTTTGATCGTGCTCGCTTTGGGTTGAAAATCTATAAATGTCATCGAGATAGAACAAACTTTTATAAACTAATGTGAATATACAAAGGAATAAGCAAAGGTTCTGGAGAAAATAATACACCTCGGTCGATCAGCCACCCTTCGAACTTAATTGAAGTTAGGAAAATTCTCCGGGAATGCAGAAATTATAATCCACAGTCCTAGAACTGGTATGAATATTGATCGAGGCGAAATTTTAGTTGAAAACAATGTATTAAAATGGAGCACAGCCATTAATAAATCAGCTGAACTTTCCAGCCACTACTCACGTATATGCTAGTGATACACCTTAGTCCTCGTTGCTGCTAATCATGTCCAAAAGAAGAAGCCAGTGAAAAGCCCAAGCCATCCTTGTTCATTAATCTTCCAGTAAAGAACCCATGATGACCCAAGAACTCAAAAAGAAGAAGAAAGAGATAAAGTTTTGGGGAGTCTTTATTAGGAAAAGACAAAAGAGATGTACAAAGAGAAGGCGAGAGATCAAGACAGAAAATACAACAGAAAGAAAGTTAAAGGAATAGTTTTTGTCTTGTGGCCTGAACCTCTTTGAACAATTAGTTCTTAGGGTGTTTCCAACACCTAGCACCTAACGCTGGGTCTTATGGTTACTAACCCAAAGTTCGCTAAGAGTGTTAGAAAGCCTAAAAGGACAAAAAAACATAGCACAACCTCGAAGGGTTATTAGATGGAATTTTTCCAAGGTTCATAATAAAAGAAATTGTAACATACAGCTTGAAAAACAAGAATTCATGTATAATCAAAACATGAAGTTTAAAACAGCTGGATGAGAAAGAAAAGGAGTTTGGCATCTCTAAACTCAAAAATCTACTGATCATACCCCTTATCTCGTTTCCAATGATTGGTGCCTAAAAGATTCCAATGATTTTAGCTGCTGAAATCCAATTACATTAGTGGATTAATATGAAAACCAGCATATGGACTTCATTAAATGAAGTTTGAGAAACTCCGTGAAATCATTGACTAAATCCAATACAAAAATTCTGTAAGGATTGTCGACCTGCACACACACACAAACAAGGCTTAAATAATGAACTGTATACATATATTAGTTTATCAGGATTTTTGTAATAGAGGTGTACCAAGTTTTCTGCTTGCAAATTTTCAACTGAATTTTGAAAACACAGTGATATTTTTAATCTGTGATAAGGTAGTTAAAAAACAAAAACATAAAATATGTCCTTCTTGCTCGAGACAAAACAATTCTTCTTTTTTTCTTTGCTTCGAGGACAAGCAAATGCCTGGGGAGTTTGATGAGCTTAAAAGTCATCTCTTTAGTCCATTTTTCCGTTTGATTTTTAGCAAAATTGAATATTTAATATACGTAATTATGAAGAAACTCACCAATTTTTCACACTATGAAGGACAAGAAAGATGAAAATGCAGCAATAAATGATAAAATGCAAACGAATGACGTAGCGCAATGGAAGCAACTCGACTGGTCATCATGCAAAGTGGTGGGTCTACATACCCAGCTCGAGGTCGCGACATCGTGAAGATTTAAAAGGAAGTCGATGCAAAAGTCGTGACGCGAACAGACCGCTTCAGTAAAATGCCAAGAAGGAGCAGAAACAAAGCAGTGATGTCGCGAACAGCAGTTCAAGTCGCTACATCATATAAAACAACCAATGCAAATCTCAGCAAATGGCGCGATGTCGCGACATTAAGAAGATCGGATGTCGCTGACAATTAAGAATAACCGGTCAAGTCACGTGCATGTAACTCACGCCGTTTATCGCAGTAGATCAACTGGCGCCTTAAAACTACGGTGGTTTACGTCACAACGTGGGATAACCGTCGGCGAAAATAAGACAGACATGTTCATTGGCGAGCCTTCGAAGTCGCCAACATCACGACAACGAGGCGTTTTAGTGAGATTCAAACCATTATCACACGTCGAACAAACCATTGAATATCCATTGCATCAGAATGGACGTCAGACGCGTCATGACGTTAATATTCACGTTGGTCAATCCAATCTTATGGCGCGAAGATTTGATGTCATCACATGAACACAGGTCATGGCGATGCATCTTATTCGGCTGTCACATGAGATCACGCAGTCACACAAGAGGAACTGAGTCACAACCAGAGCGCGAATCTGGGTCCTGTACTCAACCAACAAGATGTTTGCATCGGCTTTAGTGGTCCAACTGAAGAAACCACGGTATACACCGTGATCGAAAACGCAAGTCGCAAAAAGCAGCGGCGAGATCTGGTAGCCTAGGCTTCACTTTTATTTTCTTTTTCTTCTTTTTCTTTCTTTTTATTTTCTTTTCACATTTTAGAATAATGTATTGTTCTCGTATTTTTCCTTTTCGCTTTTTTTTGATCCGAATGTTATCTGAGTCAAGCCGAATGCCTTTAAATCAATTTCTTTTCAATTACTACCGAACGTGATGGAATTCTCGCATAAATTCGAAATTCATCGTTCCGCTTCCATTTGCAATGCCTTGATCTGGAATGTCAGAAAAGGTAATTCAAGAATTAAGGAACTCAAATTTCCATTTATAACGCTCTAGTTAGAATTGATCTTTCTCGTAGTATTTCTTCCAAGATTCGCTCATTTCAATTTATGAATTTACTCTCAGACATGGGTTTATTGAATTTGGATCTCGAATATCGTCTATACCCGCATAAATTGCGCTATTACCCCGATTCTCTGGGCGAAGTCCTCCGAAAGACATTGTAAAGACAACCCGGGTAACGCCTAAATTTTCAAGGCATACTAACCTCGCTATTAGTGGATACTGGCGCTGTGCTCCACTAGATAACTCTCTCACTGAAGTCAAGAACGAAGTTGAACGACTTATCTATTTGAACAAGTAGAGATTTCACCTCAATTCGGATAAGCTGGCCAATCCCGTGCTAGAATGGTAGATCTAATCAAGGAAAGGTTTATATTCTAATTTCGAGGAAGAGTAATTTCGAAGTTGTATATCCCGTTTGACCGATAACTTGGAAGCTAAGGTAAAATTCATAAATTGGGTATGAAGTATTGCAAAAGAAAAATATCCGTATTCAGGAAGTTCTTGTTAAAAGTAGTTATCTAACTCGTAATTCGAGAGAATCAGAAAATGAGATAATCTAAATGTGGGAGTGTGGAGAAACCAACAGATCATATCATCAGATATTTAAATGAGATTAATGTTAACAAACCAATCGTTCAACTATCCTTCATTATAAATGCTTTATAATTTTTTTGTTGATAATTATCTAAAGATTCATTTGTTATAATTAGTTTCACTTCATTCATATTTTTATTTCGCATTCTTACCATTTTCTCATTGGTTTAATCTTTTGTTTCTAATTAACGTTATCAACTATGGTCCAAACAGTGTTAATTCCAAGAACCCAGTTATTAAAAATCTGAGATCCCTGTGACCATTGATCGACTTAACCATTTATTACTAATCACTCATAAAGGTATTTCACGAAAACCAATATTGGAAACGATAGATTATGAAGAGATCCGGTCTCAACGTTTATATTGTCGTCATATTTGATAATATCCTTCCAAAAGTAATCATTATGCAATTGAAAGGTGGTTAGTTATCGGCGCAGAATACATTTATAATATAATCAAACCTGAAGTTTTCGATTCAAAACCGGAAAACATTCTACGCAACACGCATGGAAGCCTGTAAATTCTGCATGTTTTTCATGCATACAATACACCAACTGAATTTTCTTCGATCTAAACCCAAAAGATTCTACGTTATCGCATGAAAGCCCAGGAATCTCGCACGTTTTCATGATACAATAATACACCAAACTGAGTTTTCTTTGATCTAAAAAACCTGTAAAAACATTCTGCAAGATGTTAGTCGCATGGAAAGGAAGCTCAGAAAATTCTGCATGTTTTTCATGCATACAATAATACACCAAACCCGGCTTTGATCTAAAAACCCAAAAGATCTGCATGTTAGTCATGCATGAAAGTCAGTAGTCTTGCATGTTTTTCATGCATACAATAATACACCAAACTGAGTTTTCTTTTGATATAAAAATCAAAAACATTCGCATGTTAGTCAAGTGCATAGAAGCCCAGAGCACTGCATGTTTTTCACGCATACAATAATACACCAAACTAAGTTTCTTCAGCCTAAACCCAACATTCTCGCATGGACAACATCACAAATTCAGCATGTTATTCATATCTCAACAACCACATAGCAACTCAACCAAATGCCATTTCCATGGCCCCAAACAAGGAAATAATCAAAGAGGAAAGATCCTCACCTCTCTCAAGTGTGTAGACCGCTTCGATCCACCAACCGAAAATAAATGGGGGAAAAGCTTCCTCCTCCTTTCTTCCTTCCTTCCTCTTCCTTTCTTCTTCTTTCTTTCTCTCTTTTCTTTCTTCCTCCTCTTCTCTACGACCACCTGAATTCCTCTCCTCCAACTCCCAAGTTGGTTCGACCCAGTGAGTACACCCCAACACAAATTTGTTTGACACTGGCTCAAACTCAAGACCAAGTATTCTCCATGCCACAATTTAAACCACTTTCATGCTCTATGCATGAGGGTGGCTTGACATTTGGCCCTCAATCAACTCATGCAATCCTATAAGATGACACTCGCCCACCCACGCTAAGTGTCTCCATGCGTGCCACATGGCACCTTCATGGTCAGCCCTTTCCGCCTCGAATGCACATGCAAAAACCACAGCCTCGAATCTCGATACGCCTGCTTAATTCAATAGATTTTGGCGATATGATTCTTAACGGGCATGATCCGCTTTCGCCATCCGAGGTCTAGAGCAGGTTACCCTGCACGGCTTCGTAAGAATTACCGATTCACTCATTCCTGCAAAAAAATACTCTTTTCCCGTTTCACAATAAGCCATCACACAGATGTCGACAGGCATCCCGCCAAGTGGGACATTGGACAATTTCGGGCGTCTTCGAGACAATGCCGATTGGCATCCCGCTGCGGTCATCTGATATATCATTCAATTCGCACATGACGGATTCCGCTTCATGAACTCCGCCCTTATCATCATTCACATTCATACGGTTTTCAAATATCACATTTCACCATATTCATCAGATATCTTTTCAAAGATATACCAATCGATATGTACTCATTTCATATACTCATTCATGTTACTGGTGCAAACTACCAAAATATTTGAATGAAGAAAATTAGAGTCGAGAACAAACCAAGCTGTCGAACGCCCTCTTCGATCTCGGTCCTAGGTTGGGCGACCGTCACCCGGTCCCTAGTCAATAACATTCACGCCCACTCTTAGTGGATAAACAATTTATTAAAACAATTTTAGTAAATTACAAATTTATTTTTTGTTAATACTTCAGTTAAGACACTAAGTCTCGCTCGAAGACGACCCGCCGCGCCGATACGTCACTTAGTTCTACCCTTATTTTGAACTCTCATTTCCTTAGGGTCCCTAACACCAAAATGAATATCGGACTTAACGGTGCAAAATATGCAAAACAGGCTGGAAGTAGGTGAAATTCTGCATTTTGATCTACAGACTTGCATTCCATTTGGCAAAGATCGGTACCGATTGCCCAATTATCCTAGTATCGGGTACTCCCTACGGAGCTTCTTAGCCCAAAATGCGGATTTGGCAATTTTCACTCATTTTTCTCCACAAATCTTCTCCTAATTGGCCCCATATCAAAATCCACATGGAATCTACCCAAAACAACTCCAAAAGTGCTGAATCCAATAAAACCCCTTCTGCCAAGGCTTTTCCAAAATCAAAATCATAAAAGATGAGGTTAGGGCTTCTTACCTTAGGCCCTTCAAATCTTTCCTTCCTGGCCTCTTGAAGTAAAAAGTGGGAAAGGATCACACCAAATCTTGATCTCGCAAACCCTAACTTTCTTCTCCCTTTTCTCCTCCCTTCTTCAAAACGTGATTTGCCTAATGAGCATCTAGCACCAAGTTTGGTCTTTAAATTCCTTGTAAGCAAAGGCCATGTTCGGGTCACACCCATTTCTCATTTCTCATTTTTGTCTTAAGTCACTTAATCTTCATAAGGCCTTGTTTGGCCAATTAATAAATCCAATTTTCTATTTTCGCATTCTAAACTCTTTATTTCACTTTCATTTATCATTTATTTCACATTAGCATTTAAGCTATCATTCGACCCTTAGGTCCTCATTTTACAAATTTTCACATTTTGCCCTTTTCACTTGGGTTTATTTCTCTCGGGTTCAATCAATTTTTCTCAATTTACAAAATATTCAATCATATATGTTCATTATTTCCAATTTCATATTTACACCATCACTTATCAAATTTCCCAGAAAAACCCAAGTTTGACTCAATTCCTACCCGGAATATATAATAAATATTATTATAAAGATTCTAGGGTATTTTTGGGGCGTTACACCGAGGCTCTTTTGAAGAAGAGTTGTTGGTTGCCATATTTTAGAAGTGTAAATTGTATTTACAGGTTTTGGGACATGTCCTATATGTAGCTGTTATGTTGCCGAAATTTTATAAAATTACAAGCTTAGAAAAGAAAATTTTTTATACAAGTTTTCAGAAGAACACGCTAGCTTGTAAAACCTAGGAAAATAATTTTTTTCCTCAAAAGGGTAAAAGGTAATTTGGATTGAAAATCGGAATTTTCTGTGTTTAAATGACGAACCACTTCATCGTTGAATTTGTCTCGCAAAATCTAATTCGATCCGGCCACGACTTGCAGGATTCTCGAGACAAATGAAATTTCAATGCTGAGGCATAGGCAGGCTGGCACACATGGCATGCCATGTGGTACTTGAATGTGGCCTACAATTAGCCATGATTGATGATGCAATAAAAGGAAATAAAGGAATTAAGAAAAAGGAAAAAGAAAATAAAATAAAATAAAAAATAAAAAGCATAAGTCAAAAGGAAAGGCAAAAAGGGACGGAGGGCGTGAGAAGAGCGTGAGAGAGAGATTTTATTTTTTATTTTTCTTCTCTTCGTTTTTCTCAGATCTACGAAAATCGGATCTTAGGTTTTCATCAAGGTTGAAGGCAAAGTTTATCCACACAACGAGGGCTACGCGTGAGTACCAAAATCTCGGAGTTTCGTCAAACTCCACGAGGTAGGGAATTTTCCTACATGGCTTATTTTTATCTTAAAGGCCATTTAATGGCTTGAGATTTTTTTAGAGGCTATGAGAAGCCATAAATTACAGTTCCAAATTTTTTAGACCGAGTGTAGGAATTTTTAGGAATTTTTGGGACTGCTGACAAATCCCGCCACCAGATCACATGTGCATGGCTCAGGTTGAATTTTCGGGATTGTTTCCGAACAGTCCTGACAATATTTTCGGAATTGTTTTTAGGCACCTTTAATTATGCTGAGGTTTTTTTTTTATCCCTTGACTAATGTCTTCGCTTCTGCGATGTGTTTTGGTATCATAATAATTAGTGATGAACTTAAAGGGACCAATAGGGGCTCTATTTATACGGGTCCAGATTGGGCCATTTTGTGCTATTGCTTTGATCGAATAACATGCAAAGGTGAAGAATAACATGTTAATGTATGCTATTGATTATGTTGTAGCCAGATTGTAATTATTCAGGACATAAAATAAATGCATTGCCATCATGCATTGTTATGCACAAGAACATCGTATGGCATTAGGTGAGTGCATGGCTCGGGTCGATCCTATGTTTAGTGTCGACTGGGGTGAATCGCACCGTGTTTGGTGTTTGATAGACTGCCGTGGGGACATGGTGAGATCGACCTTGTGAAGCAGGCGATGGTAGCCTGGGCGGGCATGAGACTTCGTCCAAACTGGTTTTAAAGTAATCGGAGAATGTCCAACGTTAAAAATAAAAGTTTCATCGAATTTTCCAAGGTTCAAGTATGTATATTATTCGAGGAAGTCCATGATCTGAGGATGTCCATGACTCCTGAGATCTTGGCGATCGAGGATGTCCATGATCTCGAAGGATGTCCAAGGTTCAATATCCAAAGGTTCGAAGGATGTCCATGGTTCGGAGGATGTCCAAATTCAGAGATTTCCCATGGTCGGAGTGTGTCCTAGGGTTTCGGAGAATGTCCAAATGATTAAAACTATAAAACAAATACCTTTGTTTGGAAAATGGTTCTCATTGGAAAATGACAGTAGTTCACACTTGGAAAATAGCATGTGTGAAGGAGTTGGTGGACTCGAAATATGGGATAGAAAGAGCCCACATTCTCATCTATAAGATGTGTATATCCAAGTAGGACATACATGATTCACTTAATGTTTGTTGGTTTGTTCGCTTGCTATCGCATGTGCATTTCAGTGGCAACCTGTGAGAGATTATCACTACTGGGCTTTGCTCACCCCGTCATGGGACCCCCTTTCAGGTACAAGTCCAGTGCAGGCGGTTGACCCGCATATGGGATGAGAACCGGATATAGTTCATGTATACTTTTGCATAAAAGACTATCATTAAATAGTCTATCATATATATTTTTGTATATTTGCAAATTAAATATAGAAATAGGTCTCAACATATTGAGACAAATGAGTGTGATATTGGGACACTCGACATATCCATAGGGTTTCTGCGAGTGCTGACGGTTAACAGACTGTGGATAGGGGTGTCACATAGTCATGACTTCTAGTCATTGGAAGCATCGGTCGATTTTCTAGGTCGCAAGACATCGCCCGTTAGTGGTGGGGGTGTGTCACCTTGTTCACAACACAAACACATCAGCTGCCGCCATTAGAACACAATAAATTGACTTCTACATTATTTCTACCAAGTATATCACTAATTCAAGCAATGATATACTAAAATCATATCCTAATTGTGGAATATATTCATTGACACACAAAGCAAACGCCACAAAATATCTACAGCAAATCGTGAAGAGACTGGTCTAAATATAACTCTTTGAAAAGAGCATAAAAAAACCAAATCTGTGAGCACCAAATTCCATTCACTAGCATATGTTTAGATTCTAGATTCAAAGATCTTTCCATAGAGTCCAAGAAAGCTTGAATTGGAGTTCGGACGAGAAAGTTATGGTCGTCCGAAGTTCAACCTACCGATTTCGCATGACCAATTTTGCAACCCATGCAAAAATTTTCTCACACCATCCTGAATTTTGCAGGGTCTGCGAAATTGGGATCTTGTAATCTTGCAAATTTTTGCAAGGTGCCTTTCCGTCCCTAATATGCTTTGAACTAATCCTAGTTCCAGCCACCAAACAGTCCCTATTCAAGTTGTAAAAGCCTCAAACACCTAGACCCATAACCGATCCCAAAATGGCAGTCCTGGGAACCAAAATAGACCAAGAAACCAGTCTTTCGATTGTCAACAGCATAGTCCAAACTGCCTTTGAACCAGGCCTATGGTTAGGGCTGATCCCAATAGCCATTGAACCGACCCTTAAACATGAAATAACTAGAGTAGTAGAAAACCCTACCTCTTGACGCGTGAGCAACGACCCAAGGCTCCCATTAACACTTCCCGAACCCAAATCTTTCGACCTACCTTCTAGTGAAACCTCGCGAAACTTAGAGTTTCGTATCCACTGTGAGTCTCTCACCGAGCAATTCGACTTAAACCTTAGGCCCGTCGAAGACGACTACCTAATTTCTCAGATCGCAGAGAGAAGTCGGAGCTCTCTCTACACCCTTCAAGCACGGCTGGAAGGAAAACCCTCCCTCCCCTCTCCTTGCCCATTTTGTCTAACTTAGCTTGTCGTGGCTCTTAAAGCCACATGTCACGATCCTTGCTCAACCGTCTTACCTAAACAATTTATTTCTACTCTAGTTCAAGTTCTAATTTATTTAAATAAACTTAACTTTAGTTATTTCCTAACTCTCGAGATTCTCGTAAAAATCTCGCTCTTGGGAGTCACTAACGTCCTGCTACCTCGAAAAATCATGAAAAATTCAACGCCTGAAATTCAACCAAAAAATTTCTAGGTAACTAGATTTCGTGAGACGAATACAACGGTAAAGTCTGTTTCATCATCTGAGATCTAGAGAATATTCCAAGCTTCCCTTAACCATTATGACAAATTTCTTATTTTTATTTTTATTTTCGTTATTATTATTATTATTATTATTTTTCCGCTTTTCATAAAATTTCTAATTTTCCGGTTTACATTTAATCACTTAGCCAAGTCTTAACGGCTGGAAATTAGTTACCTGTAAAGTCATGTCATCTCAAAATTAGTTAATCTGTCATGTTGCCCTCTATTTATGTAAACCCATCTCTAAGATGATGCTCTTGTAAGTCAAACTGATAAAATATATTTCCAATGTTTAAGCTCACCCAAACATAAACGGAAAAAAAATTAACTATGAAAGCTTAAATATATTGCCAAAATGGTTTAAATTTTGAAAGCGACTAAATAAGCATCAAATTCATAAAAATAATTTAATGGCTCAAAATTCCTTTAGCTGCTTCTAAATTCTATCCTTCCACCACTTTCTTCTTTGCTATATTTTCATAAAATTTATATAAATAAATGACTCTCAAAAAATATAAGGGAAACATGAAATAGAAAGAAAATTACTTATCAACTTATTCATTTTATTTCAGATATTTATTTGAAAGAAAAAAATCATATAGGATTGAGAAATATCTAAACTTAAACTAGCTTATCTCTTCTTGATTTCTACTTATATTTTTATTTGGAAAGAAAAAAGTTATACAGATTGAAGAAAACATTTTGCTCAAACTTATAAGTACTGCCTTTCTTTGTTTTCTTTAGGGCTATGTTTTTTTAAAGGAGAATATTATTAATTGTATCCTTCCATCACTTTCTTCTTTACTATATTTTTTTATGAAATTTATATAAATGAATTAAGCTCAAACAATATGAGGGAAACATGAAATAGAAAGAAAATTACTCATCTTATTCTCCTTCTTGATTTTTGCTTATTTTATTAGATAGAAAAAAATCATATTGATTGAATAAGAATCTTAAACTTTAACTTAACTTATCTATTTTTTAAGAAAATATTAAACTTCAACAACTTGCACATATTCACTGTCTATTCTTCAATTCTTTATGGCTATATTTTTTGTTTTTTTGCCTTTTTTTTGAAAGGAAAATAATTTTATTGATTCAAACTAGCAATACATTCAATATATAAACATAATCAAATTCAATAAAAATTCTAAAGGATGATGCAACATCCAAGTTAATAGCACACAAATAACTGATTAGCTTAAAGCCTACACATTTGATAATTATATGATGATGAGAATACATATGACTCAGCTCGCACAATATATCAATAACGATTTTGACTATGTCTCTACTTCACTCCGCTTTGTCAGTTGGAATCATTCACACATACAAGAAAGCGCCAGAATAAGATCGAAAAACTAAACCGTTGTATTGAAGACAACATAAACCATACGCCACACAAGACAACGACAAAATACATCGTACAAGATGACGATAATTTAGAGGCCATGTTCTCCAAAAACACGAGAAAATGGCTGAAATTAAATTAATAAATCATTTTTATGTTACTAGCTTAATCTTCTATTTAAATTATTCACTTAAAATATTAAATAATTTTTAATTTTAATTGATTTTATTTATATTTTGTTTTTTGATATTTCTAATGTGATGCCCAAAACCGGGGTGTCCGTTGACAACCCGTCAACCCGCGGAATACTGCGAATCGTCGTAACCCGATCCCACTATGAAAAACGGTTATCTCATTTGTACAGAGAGCTCTACCTAAATACAAAACTGTCTCAAACAGTTCATTGCGTGGCTGGGCCATTGTGGTCCACATACAATTAAAATGAGTAAAAATAGCCTCTTGGGCCCACAAACCAATACTCATCAAAATATACACCCAACTATATTCCAATAGTCCAAGAGTTATAACATTTATCTTAATACAAATACATAATAAAATCTACAATTCTAATACATATTATCCAAAACATCAAAGCCAACCCTAGCTTTTCTTCAAAATCGGTCTCTAAAAATTAGATCCGTTTCTAACGCCCCTCGTACCTGAAAAATATTCCCTCGATAGTTGAGCTTATCGCCCAATAGTGGAATCACCCTAAATGGGTACTTCCCACTAAGTGCATATGCAATGCTCCAATTTAAACACACACTCAAGTAAATACGTGATCCTACTTGAATGTCTATATGCCCATTCCCATTGACAACCCGTCAACCCGCGTGAATATCACAGTGGAATGCTCCGTAACCCGATCCCACTCATGAAAATCAAGCAGTCTCATTTGTACAGTAGAGCTCTTACCCAAATACAAACCCGTCCCAAATCAGCTCAATATGGCCACACAGTCCACATATACAATTAAAATGAGTAAAATAGCCTTTGGGCCCACAAACCAATACTATCAAAATATACACCCAACTATATTCCAATAGTCCAAGAGTTATAACATTTCTCTTAATACAAATACATATTAAAATCTATAAATTCTAATACACATATTATCCAAAAACATCAAAGCCACAACCCAACAAAATCGGTCTCTAAAATTATCCGTCTCTCTCGAACGCTCCCCGTATCTCAAAAAAAAAAAAATATTCCCTCGAGGTTGAGAGTTATCTCAATAGTGGAATCACCCTAAATGGGCTACTCCTCACCTAAGTGCATATGCAATGTTCCAATTTAAACACACACTCAAGTAAATACGTGATCCTACTTGAATGTCTATATGCCCATTCCCATGCCCCCGAAAAGCTCACCACTCCCCACACTTGCTTAAGCCATGTATGAGAAAAATACCATTTTCAAAACAAAACTTGTTGTTCTCGAAAATACACTACCGAGTTTCGGTAAAAAGATGAGACTACCCTCCTAGGCGAATGTGTTAGAGAACTTCCCAAAACAGTCATGGTCCTCATCCGAAATGATCTGGCTGACCGCCTCCCAACCCCATTCCTCCGGAAAATCATCCCCGTTGAATTCTCACAATCATGTTCGCTTTTTTAAAATTCGTGTCATGCACTCACACCTAATTTCTAGGTTACCCAGTGCATATGAAAATGCATTATGCCATTTCACAATATATATCAATATGCAACATTCTCAATTTTGCACTCACAACACATGTCATTCACTATTGATCAACCCTCACCCAAATTAGCTTACTTGAGCAATTCACATTATCATCTCCAATGACCTACAAACACAATTACAATTTATATAATTATGTCATTTTGTTAACACATTTAAAATCATGTATTAACTTATTCAATTTCCTATACAACTCAAGCCATTCTCTTAAACAATTTCTCAATCCATTACACAAAAATTAGCTCGCGTGGCTAATTAACGCACACGAGCAATTCAATTTGAATTACTCAACCCAAACACATTTTCCCACAAAATATATTTCATAACACTATTCACATGAACAGTAAAACCCTCGGGTTACTGCTCACTATTTCAACACTGCCCACTTTGTGAACCCGAATTCCATAGCCATTTCTGGCCTTATACACACCACAATCATGAATTAATTGATTAAACCATACACTAGCAGCCCAAACAGTCCGTGGACCCACGACTACCTGGGCCAGGCTCCTAACACTTCACCCCGCTCTGAATCGATCAAACGGTCGCTTAAGGCCTCAAACCAACCCAACATTACAAAACAAACAAAGTGTAACTTTAAGTAGGATAGAACTCTACGCCACGGAGAGTTTGTCGAAACTCCTCAAAACCGGAGCCCACGCGCAGGCCTCTCGCCGCGTCAACAACTTTCCTTCAAGCCTCCGGTTGAACCACATTATCGGATATTATGCAAACCAGAGAGAAAAGTTTCTAGAAAAACAAAAACAGCTACCCATCCCCATGTTTTCCTCTTCACGTTTTGGCTTTGGTTTAAGGTAGAGATACACTATTCCTATTTCGTCTTATTATCTAACTATTCACATAATGCCTCCATGTCCCTAAAATTTGATTTTCGACATTTGGCAATTATCTCGCCGCCCATTTCCATCATCGCTCTACTCATGCAACAGCGTCACATGAAAGCATACGTTAGGCGACTTTTTCACAATACAAGTCGTTTTACAACACCCGATACCGATGTCAAAAAAACGCAAGTAAATTCCTAATAATATTTGCCTCGAATTCACCAATTCACTTGGTACAAATAGATTTCTCGCGAGACGATTCCAAATCTGCGAATCCATTTTGTCATCCGAGATCTAGAAAATAAATTTCGATTTTACCCCAAATTTTGTTCGAAAATTGGATTTTCTCGATCTTAAGATCAATTATTTCTTCAACCAAATATAACTTAAAGTTTTTGTTTCTTTTTTTTTTCTATCCTTTGCTTCTTTTTTTTTTTTTAAATACATAAATTGTGGACCATATTCTGGGCATTCGGCATGTATCTTTCTGTGGCCATTTTTTACCGCTTTCTAGAAGCTCTGAGCTAAAAAGGGCATTTAAGCCCTATTTATTGTAGGTTTTGATGGTGTACTAATCAACCGACTAACCCGATTTGCACACATTAAGGTCCCGACTATTCTACTCGATCACATTGCGGGCTAATTTTGTAGTTTTTAAAAAGCTTTAATGCCAAATTTGTCAATCAATCCAAGCATTAACGAATCCGAGAGCCAAAACTAGCTTTTTGCGCATTTGAAATTTGGAACAAGAAGAATGTAAAATGAGTCGAACGGGGGGTGCTTTTCGTGATCCCTGCAAGGCGAAAATTTTGCACTGGTGCGAAATTTTTGCCAATGCGAAATTTTCTCTCTCCTCTATGTTGACTTTTCGCTTTGTTTCCTCTTTTCACTTTCGCCTCCTCAGATAATGCCTTTGAGGGTATGTTGGTATTTTACCTCATGTGGAGCTCTATATAAATTCTCAAACCTTGTGTAGAACTGACTTCGGAACAATTTAATATTGCAGAAAATCAAATCAATGTAAGTTCTCTATGTATTTTCTAGATTTTTCGTTTTCATTTATTTATTTTTCTTCGTTTTAAACATCCTCGAGGATGGTCGGCTAAAACTCTCCATCCTTGAAGAGGAGGGCCACGTGGTTAGGGTTCGAGGTAAAATGACGGTTCCCTTAATGCAAGCATTCACTTATTTATGTCTCTATTTCAGCATCAGATAAAATCTCTTTAACTGTCTGTTAACTGTATTTGGCAAGCTTTGTATAAACGGATATTGCTAGATCCACTAAGATTCATTATTAGTTGCCATTTAGTTAATGTAGGTAGATTTTTATATAGATTTTCACGTCTAAATATTTATGTCCAATAAATGCAATAATTCGAAAAGGAAAATTATTAAAAAGTTCGCTTTGATATTAAATGAAGATCCTGCCTGAAATGACTATAGGTCATTCTCCCCAACGCAGAAAAAGACCCGGAACCTCTCATTTACCTTTAGACCTCAACCCCAAGAGTCTGCTGTTGAAGGAGTTCTTTTCATATTTTTGCATTTCATTTTATTTTCTACCTATAAATTTCACCAATCCTCACTGCTTTTTGCTAAAACCCCAAATCCAAACTGAATTCACCATTTGAACCTAACTGACACATCATTGCACGAAGAAAACACATCCCCGTGTTCAACCCTAGAATCACTATACCGCAGCTATGCTACTAAAGATAGGGAGGAATTTAGGTTTATAAATATTGTTGATTCCGAGTACACCTACTGTGGCACGAATCACTTCCTAAGAGCCAACTATTTTATTCCTAATTTTTATTAGACACTTTTTTTTCTTCCTTTTTTTTTTTTTTGTGTTGGAAGCTGTTTTTTACCTTTTTTTGTCAATTATAATGGAAAAATAAGATGATTCATAGCCTCGCACTTTTTAAATGTACTAATAAGAAAGGCAAAACCTCTTTTTCAACAATCGGGTTTAAGTTTAAAACTTTTCTCCTGTTAGAACAATTTTGGTTGTGTACAACTACTCCAAATTATAGGCAAGAAATTGAGGGCCCCATGTCACAGCTCATTCTCAGCTCACCATCATAGGAAGGATCACTCCATGGGTAAGTGAGCTTTTCAAGACCATACCTAATGAGAGGGGAAGAATCTATAGACTTATGGAGACCTCCTTCGCTACAAGAGTTTGGAAACTTCTAAAAAGCCATAGAGAAGTCCACACTCCTCTCCACATGTGTGGAAGGGTGTGGATGTGACGCCCCAAAACTGGGGTTATTAATAACCATCAACCCTATAAAACTATGGATATTTCCGTGACCCGACAAGACTGCTATGTCCCATTTACCGAGATCCATAATTTAACAAAATCAAAGACGTAGTCTCCTTTGTACGAAGCTCTATCCAAAAAAACTAACTCCTACAAAAATGATATAACATGGCCCATCCGATACCCAATATAATACAATGACCTCACTGGGTCCACATATGAGTAAAAATGACCACATAGGGTCCATTTATCCATGTTCATTTAAAACATACAAAATTATATTTAAAATGATTCATAAGAGTTTAATTACAACAGCATAAATATATTACATATTAGAACGCATCGTTCTAGAATATCTACAAAATGTGGTACAAGGCGAGACATGTCGACCTTTCACAATTGCGGCCCGAACGTGCCATCCACCTGTCTGTCCCGTCTTACACCTGAAATACGCATAGGTGAGTCACGCCCAGTAGAGGAAACTTCATACAAGGGCTACTCCCCACCTAAGTGCACAAGCAATGGTCATGTTCCACAATTCACACATTCCAAACAAGAATATGCAATCCTATGTTGGAATTCTACATGTCATGAGATGAGATGAGACTCAACCATGTACCATGCCCCGAGTCCTTACCGACTCCATCACACAATGCCTAAGCTCATGCCCGAGCAAAACCCACCATTGGATTGCCATCAGTTCTGATCGCTTTTGCAAACAAAATCATTTTTTTTCAAACCAAAAGCTTTTTGGATGTTACTCCTCAATGATCATTTGTATTTAGAACCATGTGTCTTTTTGTGGATAGCGAATTTTCAGGGTCTCACCGTAGGCTTCGCAAGCCTTCCTACACTTTCACGAGCTTTCACCGATTGACACATATGAATAACAAAAAATATCAGGGCTTTCACCCCGAGGGGGTATCTATCCCTGCTTACTGTTACCCAACACATATTTTCATTTTCATTTATACAACTGTGCGACCCTGTTGAATTTTGTCCTACCGTACCGAGTCCACCCAATCAAACACCAAACGCAGTGTTGATTATAACCATGCACTCACACCCATTCATTGTGATGTCCCCGTGCATATGCAATGTACACCACGTGTTATATCGCCACATGCATAATGAATTTGCCACATGACATGTTAAATCGCACTACAATCGTGTACCATGGACAATTATATCAATCAACATAAATTTCAAACTGATCTAATATTTATGTTTCAATATATTTGCACACACACATATATAAACATCAACAAGTCACCAATCAAGGCTAATGATGATATTTGCATTTTCTAGGCTAAATCAGGAAGGGCTAACATGTTCACAAATAGCCTACAAACAAGCCAAGGCAATTATCCATACACAAAACTGCCATCATACAAAGTCAATTAGGACACACATACGTGGCTTTATCCTTCTAATCAATTACCACAAAGGATGTCATTCAAACTCAAGCAAATGACTTAATCTCTGATCCCACACCTGGTTGTGGCATAGAGATTCCCACAAAACATTCCACACAACTAGCCATAATAGACTATAGGATAGTTTCGAACCTAGTCTGCAAACAAGTCCTCAATACCTTCAAAACTGACACAAACCATTAAACAACCTAAGCTGTAGAAGTCCCGGGAAATGGACCATAACTTGATCTGTAGAGGTCTAAATTGGGTGATTCAAAAGCCTAAATCAATTTTACAGATGCAGCTATAATTTCCATGAAGAACATGAGCCCAAATTCCCTCTTTTTCCTAACCGAAAATCAATCCCAAAACCCGGATGTAGAGTAGGTCAAAACAGGGTAACCTGTAAGGGGCCTCAAAAAATGGACTGTTTGAGCCTATAGAGGTCCAATTAAAGTGATTCAAAACCTACATCAAGTTTATAGATGAAACTATAGTTTCCATGAAGAACACTAGTCCAAATTCCTCCCTTTTCCCAACCGAAAATCAGTCCTGTAAAATCTAGACGCTTCATAGGGCTTTAAACAAGGCAACATTCCCACAACAAAAATGAAAGTCAATATCCCTAAGGAGCCATAAAACTTGATTTTTCAACCCAAACAGCCCCTAAGGAGCTATAGAACAGGATTATCAGTCCAAACAGCCCCTAAGGAGCTATAAAAACTGATTTTTTTTTTAATCCAGACAGCCGTTAGGGCAAAAAACACAACCAAATAGCCCTTAGAGCGGAAAATAAACCAAAGTAGGAAGAATCCTTACCTCTTAGAGCTTAGAAGAAACTCTAGGAAGTCCCGTTGACACTTCCTAAACCCAAACCTTGATTTCCCAAACCTCTTTGTTGAATCTTTCTGGGCGAAATCCTTCGTGTTTTTGTACCAACATCGTAGCCTGCCGAGTAGATGAATTTTCGTTTCGCCAACGACCTAAACTAATCAATCTCCATAGATCATAGAGAGAAATTAGAGTCTCTCTCTCCTTTCTCACTTTCCCTCTCTCATGGTCAACAACGTGAAAATGGGCTGGCCTCAGCCTCTAACCCCTTCTAATTCTAAGTTTGTGCTTGATGAGTGGCCCACGTCGTGCCACATGTCCACTACCCGCTCGGGTTCAAGCCTCTCACCTCAAACAATTTATTTCTTCTTGGTTCAAGTTCAATTTATTTTTAATGAACTTTACTTAATTTATTTTCCACTTTCAAGATTTTTAAAATCCTGCTTTGAATCCACCATAATCACGCCCCAAAAATTCAGAAAATTTTAATCGCCTCGAATCTCAACGAAATTCTTCCTGTGGTAATTTCAGTTTTCAAGAGAGAAAACCAATAGTGAGGTCCCGCTTTTTCTATCCGAGATCTAAAAATTCCGGGCTTTGCAACTTGTACTATAGTGACAATTTACCGTTTTGCCATTTTTCGGAAAAATTCAAATTTATCTTATCTTTAGAGTGGAAGGATGTGGAAGGGTATGGAAGGATATGGAAAGATGTGGAAGGGTGTGAAAAGATGTGGAAGACTATGGAATGCGGGAGAGTAATCTAAAGTCTTCCATAATAGTTTTTTGAAGTATACTTGTACACACTAGATTGTTCAGAATATTCATGAATGGTAAGGAATCATCCAAGGTTCTAGTGATTTCTAAGCAGCCTATGTGAGACCCTAGATAAAGTAAAATGATGGTACAATTTGGTTAAAACTCAGAATTTCTCTATTCTGATATCTGCTGCGGTCATACTCTTTGAGTTCATCTTCACCCAGTACATAGTCGAATTTCGTCGACTTCCGAGAAGGTTGGAATTGCACGTATTTCGAGACAAACAGACGAATGAGAGGGTGACACGTGGCATGATGATGCATGCCATGTGGCACCTGAGGAGAGACACACTGACAATTGGGTAGCCAAGTACACTTCATCCCTGCATGAGGATAGTGGTGGGAAAGGGGCATGGACACATGAAAACAAGAGTATGTCATGAGGAGAGAAGGAAGAGGTGTTCTGTCTCCAGGTATATTCCACCAAAGCAAATTGCAGAAGAGAAGAGAAAAAGGGAAAAAGAAAAGAGGAGAAGAAAAAGAGGAAAAAGAAAAAGAAAGAAAGAAGAGGAGAATGGTGAAAGAGAACCAGCAAGCTGATTAACAAACAGAGGAGCTGGGCAAAGCAAAGGAACTGGACTGCACTCGAGAGGTAGTTCCCTCTCCTACTCTGGTTAGTCTTTGTTTAGGAGCCATGAAATGGCCGCAGGCTAGGTCCTGACTAGTGGGCTGGTTTAAAGAATACTCGGCAGAAATTGTTATTGGTTGGGACCCGCTCTCGGGTATGTGTTTTAATCTATAGCCTGAACTGACAGCAACAGAGTTCAGATCCCATGGTGATGATCTCGGGTTGTGTATCACGTGCACGCTGTTTTGAGTTTGAGGATTCAAACTTAGTTTCAAAGTTTATTGCCTGCTTAATTAATATGCATTGTGTGAGAAAATGATGTTAATATGTGCATGCTTGTTATATATTAATACGATGTTAGTATGATGCATTATGGAGTACAGATGTAGTTTCCATCATGCATGTAACATGAGATATTATGTGCTGACATTATCATCGCATGTGCATGGGGTCATCGCTTAAATCTGTGTGAGTACGAACAAATGGGTATTCTGGAGGGTTGTCTAGTAAATGTTGATCTCGCAGGGTTGTCTAATAAATTATATCAAAGGTTTGTCCAATGAACTCTATCGAGGGTCATTCAATACAAGGGTTCTCGGAGATCGTCCGCTGGTCTGGACATCAGAGGCTATCCAAAGCGGTTTACTATTCTGAGGCTCCGGCGGTAAAATGATCGCAGGGTTGTCTGGAGCATCGAGGTTGTTCGGGTTTCAAAACAAAAACTTTTGTTTTTAAAATTAGTTTTCATACATGGAAAACAAAATTTATCGTGAGAGCCGTTGAGGACTGGCATGACATACATTCATATGTAGATATGCATATTTGAGAAGAATGTGTGTGAACGATTTTATAGATTATGTACCTTATACTTGTAGTGGAGTAGTCTTTGTAAGAGACTTTATCTACTGGGCATAGCTCACCCCGTTGTGGGAAAAATATTCTTAGGTACCGGAGGTACACTAAGAGAAGGCACGTCATGAGGTCTTAGTTGAGAGGAAGATCTAAGATGGCTTATTGTGTTCTTTTGTAAAATTTATGGTAGAAAACCTAGTTTTTTTTTTGTTTTAAACTGAACTGTTGTCAAAATTTTGTACTCCTAGATGCAAATAAATTGTACCAAACCCAGATTTGGCATGTTTAAGCAATTTGGTAAGGGTTGTGTCTAGCCTTGAAGGGATGTTGGGTTGCGTCTGAACCATAGGAAGTCGCTCTATTTCGATCCTATGTATTAGCCGAAATTTAAGACTGATTTCTGGGTTGGGAAGCAAAGGAAATTTGGTCTGCTCTCTCAGAGATTGTAATATCCCCATCAGTGAGCTTGATGTAGGCTTTTGAATCAATCCAAATCGGGTCTCTACAGCCTAAGATATGGACCTTTTAGTCGGAGCGGTCTAAGAGGGCGAGCTACAAGTGGTTTGTTTTCCCGCCCAGCCCACCTCTTCGTCAAGCCGACCTCTAGGCAGAGAGCAACCCTTCAGCCCAGCTCTTCTTGGAACGAGCCACCTCTTCCTCGCCGTGCTCGTGGATGAGCCGAAATGAGCTCACTAGTGATGAGCTGTGTGGGAATAGTGCTCTGTTTTGACCCTATGTGATGATCATCTGAGGCTGATTTTCGGTTTGGAAAAAGTAAGAATTCAGAACCCACATCCTTCATAAATTAGAGTTCTACCCATAATCTGAGATAGCTTTCACTGATCAAATCAGACCTCCTACAGCCCAAGTTATATGGCCTTATACCCGAAAGGGTCCGAGAGGATGAGTCAGGTGGTCGAGCCATGTGGCCCAGCCTCAAAGGTGATGTTCAGGTGGCCCAGCTCAAGAGGATGAGTCGTGCAGCCAACCTCAGTAGGGATGAGCTGTGTGTAGCCAACCTCAATAGGGATGAGTTGTGTGAGGCCGAGCTTTTTGGGGTAGGAGTCGACCTTTGGCCAAGCCTCTGGACAGAGTTGAATCCTCCTTCCGCAGAGCCTGGGCGGATGAGAGCCTGCGGTGTGGCCGAGCCCGCATGAGCCGTACGGCTGAGCCCAAAGAGGGATGAGCCAAAGGCCGAGCCTGCAGGATGAGCCGCGTGAGGGCAGAGCGCTTCGGTCGAGCTCGCAGTGGAATGAGCTCGCTCCGCCAACTTTAATGACCATAACTTTCTCGTCCGAAGTCCGTTGGGCGTTCGCGAGACTCTATGGAAATACCTTGAGTCTAGAATCATCCATATACAGCTCAACACAAAACAGAATTTCATATTGTGTTCTAAAGTGATTTAAAGACAAAGAGGTACCTACTGTTCTGATGTCATCAAGCCATGTGGAACAACTCGATGACCATGCACTCGGCCCTAAGTCCGTTTGTTCTTAGACTCTAAGGAAATATTCTTGAGTCTGAACATGACCATGCCTGTTGATGGAATTTGGTGCTCGCAGTCGAGCTGATCTCTTCTCTCGCCGAGTCGACTTACTGCTCTTAATCTCGTCCAGTGAACCAGCCGGCAATGCGCCAACTGATGACATAACTTCCAACAAGTCCCCATTTAAAGGTTCGACTCTATAAGTTTCTCTAAGGAGTATAGAGAAGTAATCCATAGCGCCTGTGGATGCCATTTTGTACCCACATATGGAAAAGTTGATCATTGCACTAAGTGCACTAATTACTAGAGTCTTGAATGAGAGGTACTGTTATGTGTCATTGCTTGATAATTGAGTGACATGAAAAAGGCAAAAGAATGAGGCTATTATATAGCTTATTAGAGGTAGTTACCTGTGGAAAATATTAAAAAAGACTCTAGGATTTGGGGTGTCACAATGAGACAAAGGAGGCCCTCATTTGGCCAAGGCACCACCCAACCAACCAAAGTTGAGAGCTTCTCAAAGCATTGTAGAGAGTTCTTCCTTCAATAGAGTTTCCTTCTTTCGCGTTCGATTCTATGGTCTTCTTTAGCATCCAAACCGCAAGAAGGCTGCAGAGCATAGCAAACAAGGGCTATGAGCCTGACTTAGCAAACATCTAAGGGGTTGTCTATAGCGCATGGGAGCTTACATATATTTAAATAAAATTATTTCCTTTTAACTTTCTTTTAAATTTTCTTTAGCAATGGTATCACACAAAAATATAATTTTAATACATTGTCACTAATAAAAATTTAATTTTAATACAATATCTAAAAAAATATGAGTAGAAAAGTTTAAAATACTTGTCTTTTTTGTCTATAAGCATGATAAATCGCATTTGAGTTAACTCCAATGATAATTTCTAAAAATGGACATAATAAAGATAAATATAAAAAAAAAAAAATTTAAGGCTCCATTTTGAAAAACAGAAGCTGAACCTATTCCCAAGTTAAGAGCTTTTAACCCTATTATATGATACACACACACGAACCTGGTCTTTTTCTCTTTTTCCATTTATACTTGACATTTTTTTTATCTATCAAGTTTGAATAGAAACAGAAAAACAATTCATAAAAGGGGAGATTCCTCTTTACTAAGGCTCATTGTGGGCTACCAATAATATAAAAGAAATTTAAAAAATAATAAAACCTCAAAATTGAATAATTGGGTTTTCCTAATACATGCCTGATAAAAGAGTAAATTCGATCCACAACCTTATATTGAAGAGTCCTGGGAACAAAAAGAAAAGGAAAAAAAATATTTATTTACATTATCATTAATAATACTTCCCCTTTTCTTTACTTGAGGAGGAGGAGAAGGAATGGAAGGAGGACCACACCCAAATATTTTTAAATTGTCTTTCAGGCCAAAAATAAATTAATAAGCATGAAATAAAGCTGCAAAGCTATAATTAAAGTCATATATTTATATTTTGTAAATAAAGGATTTATTAATGTAGTGAATGACCACATACAGCAGCCTAATAACCTATTGAATGTGGAATGATCAAATGAATAAGCCAATTCATGAAGGCTTGCGATTTCTTTATGAACCTTTACTTATAAGGTTCATGTATAAGGGGATTAGGTAAGTCTATAAAAGGCTCTCTCCTCTTTGTACAATGGCATCCGTTTTCAAGAAAGAAAGAAAGGAAGAAAGATAGCTCTCTCCCTCCATTTATCTCTCTTTCTTGCTAATTTCTAAGTTCCCTTTCTTTTCCTCTATTTTTCTTGTTAGCAAAAAGAGAATAACATACACTTTAACTTTGCACTTTATAATAATTTCACAACACGTTATCAGCACGACTTTGCTCTGAAGGTAACTTCTTAACCCTAACTTGAAGTTATTTCAATTTTTCATATCTACAATTATATTTGATCACGGTTGATACTATGAATGCTAATAATTGCTCTAAAATCGAGAAGTCATGGATATATTATAGTATAACATATATGGGTAATTTGCACATGTTTAATAACTATAACTGTGGAAGCATTCACTTATCACATGTCTGAGTTATGTTATGTTTATGATACATAATAGATGTCATGACATATTTTACATTTATGATATTATATGTTGTATGTGGTATATGGTATATGTATACACATAACATTTAAAATGTGACATCATATAAACAATATATGTCATAAGCATAGCCTTGGCCCTTGAATGGATGATACTTAGTCAATTAATAGTATTATACCATACCAACTTTATCACTTAATGGTGGTCGCTTAGTTTCCTTTAATGAAGACTAATTCTTTTACATCGGGTATATTATATACCATTTCTAGATCAATAAAAATTAATAATTTATGTTATTCTCAATATACTTATTTTGTGTATATTAATATTGATTTTACAATATATTGTTAAAAGTTCAATATATTTGATTTTGATTGTAAGTCAAAATCTATATTGACATTTATTGTAGTTGATTTTAAATTTTTTTTTCTTATATCAAAAGTTTGTCCATGTCCCTCAGGCCTCAAGCTATGACATTTGACATTTTAGAAAGGGGGTTATCCATCTAGACTTTTCGATGCTAAATAAACTATGATGAAAAAATAATCAATCTAGTCCACTAGGCTTGAACTGACTCTCTAAGTGAATCAATATCATCTCAAACTCGGCATGATGAAGACCATCATGGAAGAAATTCTAAAGATCATATTGATGATCCCTCAAATCCTTGGAAAGAAAAAATCTCACCACCTCAAGACAATGACGTGAATATGGGAAGTAAATATATAATCCTGCAAACCATAAGAATAATTTCCATATATATGGTTTGAATGGGCATTGGTTGCATACCTGTCGTACGCCCAAATATTTGGCTAACCTTTACTAAGCATAATGCTACCAAATGGGACAAGATTTCATATTAATGATGCATTATATTCTAGGAATCAACAAGAATGGTTTATTTTACAGATATATTCAGAAATGGATATCATATTGAACAAATGAAGGTAATGTTAAATTTACATATTACCTATAATTTATGGGAAAGGGATTGTTGTGGAGTGTTCCAGATATTCTCCTGGCTATATCATAATGACCATAAAGTCAATTGAGTCATATATTGTAATGAACCGTGGTTCAATGACCCACGATTTTTAATCTGCATAATAGGCTAGGTTACCCCGCATTTCTGTAATGATGTGCATTAATAGAATAAATCACATAGGTATCCACAAAGAACCAGAATATCTTTTTGTCTAATTAAATTCTTCTCATAATCTGTCAACAAGTTAACAATAGCTTCATCATTTAATAAAACTGACTGAATCACTCGCTTTTTTTTAGAAAGAATACATGGGGACATATATGACCTATCTTATCCACCATTTTGACCTTCTCATATTTTATGGTCCTAATAGACGCCCACTAATGTCACATGTATGTTCTTTCCACAACAAAGTTTGCATTTTCTAGGTTCCTTCGCGACACAAATGACCAAGCAAGAGCATAATTCCCGACATCCAATCGATAATAAGACTGATTAATGTTGCAGACTACTTCAATTAAAATGACTATTGTACACACTGGGATAAATATTGAAACACTAAGGTTGTCATATGTTCATACCTAAAATGGTTGAGTAGAAGTCTTGATCAAATGTCTTCAATTAATAGCTGCACCACTACTGATTTAAGACCAATTGTCAAAGATTCATTCTAGAAATGCTATTATGCCAAGTCTATTTACGAGAATTACACCAACATCTTACCATGAATACTCCCCTTCACAACTTGTACTAGACAAACAACTAAATATTTCTCACTTACAAATCTTTGGTTGTGCAGTGTATGTACCAATTGCACCGACACAACGCACTAAAATGGGTCCCCAATGAAGACTCGGGATTTATGTAGGTTTTGATTCATCATATGATATTCAACCCTTAACAAGATCTTTAACAGCCACAAGTATTGTCATCTTAATGGGAGGTATTCCTCCATTAGGGGAGAAAAGTCGCTCCGTAAGAACGACGAGAAATTACTTGGAATCCATCTATACGTCTCATTTTGATCTCATAATAATGTGAAATAAAATGATCATTCATTTCAAAAATCCAGCAACCTAATCAGCGATGCTTTTATTGATACAAAGAAAGTGACAAAGGCACATATCCCTAGCTACGAATAATCTAGTACTGATTGATCATTGAAGGACAATTAGGCAACAACATAAAATATTCTTCAGTTTTTTTGAGACCATTGTTCATGATAACTCAGAAGAGGAGAACACAAATGAGAATTGATAATTCCTAGGCACATGATAAACAAAGGTCTTGTAGAGGCATATGAGAAACAAAAAGCCCCGAAGTGGTATATAGAACAAAAAGGTCACAGAGAGTCAAGAGATTAAACAAAAGACCTGAAGAAATCAAATAAAGAAATAACTCAGTGAGGTCAAGCACCAAAATTATGAGATCTCAATAAAATGCTGACAAAGTAATAATTAGAGAAAATGGGACTTAAATAAATATTATCAATAATATTTTTCTTTCCAATGCCTTAGACATCATAAAATATGATGAAGATTCCAACCACAAAAATGTGGAAGAATGTCGAAATAGAAAATGACTGCCAAATGAAAGAAGTTAAGGTGCATAATTAAACTCATTAATGAACGTGAGACGCTGGACCTGAGCACCCAAAAGGTAAACTCGCTGGGCAAGGTAAATGGGCATTTGTACGAAAGCGCAATGAAAATAATAAGATATAAAGGACAGGTAGCAATAATACGCTTCCTCGTGAGACCCGGCATTGACTACGAGGAAACATATTCTCTTCCGCTGGCGGACGCGAATTACTTTCCGCTCTAATAAGCTATGGCCCCGAAGATCGGATATGCGCCGCTGATGTCATTACAACTTATTTATATGGATCCATAGATAATGACATATATATGAAAATCTGAAGATTTTAAATTGCTCAAGCAAAAACTACAAAGCCTATAATATGGTGTTTAATCAAATCATAAATTACCTTATATGGAGCTGAAGTTAACTGGATGCATGTGATACAATCACCTTGTAGCTTAGTGTTTATTTGTTACAAGAAAATAACCTATATGCTCATGCATTTTTTTACAAAATCATAAATCTGACGGCAATTATTGTTGCGCAGGTTGATGATCTAAATCTTATGGGATTCTCAAGAGCTCACAAGAACAGCAAAAGATTTGAAATGAAAGATCTTTGAAACAAAATTTATCTCAACCTCGTAGATTGTGCATTTCATCGGATTTTTGGTTTACTAATCGGCATATACTAAGAAAATCTTAAAAACATTTTATATGATTAAAGCACACCTTTGCTACGCTGACGCTTGACATGAAAAAAAGACCCATTTCGGCCCCGTGAAAAGCGCGAAGAATTACTGTCCTAAAATACTATATCTTTAGTGTCATTGGTGCACTTATGTATCTTGCTAACTGTATTCACCCAGATATTGCTTTTTCCTTCGCCAATTTATTAGCAAGGTACGCTCCGCTCCAACCCCAAAGACATTGAAATGATATTTCATGAATTATTTTGGGTTTCATTCTCCAAGGAACAACTTAGGTCTATTTTACTCAAAGGAATCAACAATTGTTTGGATATGCTGATGCAGGATACCTTTCAGACCCACATAAGGCCAGATCACAAATAGGGTATGTGTTTAATCGTAATGGAACTGCTAATTCATGGAGATCCTTTAAGCAAACAACGGTGGCCACATCATCGAATCATTAAGAGATTATAGCACCACTAAGCAAGTTGTAATGGATATATGCAAGATCGATGATTCAACATATCCAAGAATCATGCAGACTCCCCTTTATCAAAAACAACATTATTTGAAGATAACACTGAATGCATTACACAGATCAAATGAGGTTATATCAAAGGAGATAGACGTAAACACATTTCTCTAAAGTTCGTTTATACACATGAACTCCAGAAGAGTGGTGAAATTAATGTTCAACAAATACGTCATAATTCCAGCGTAATCTATTCATAAAGTCATGGCTTAATTTCAACATTCAAAGTAGTTTAATATACAAGATTAGAATGCGCCAACAAAAAGACATTTACATGAGGGGGAGTATGCTTATGACATGATGTTAGTGTACTGTACTCTTTTTCCCTTCTTCCAGGTTTTATCCCATTGGGTTTTACTAACAAGGTTTTTAATGAGCAAATCCCTAAATTGTACTAAGAGCACTCAATAACATCACAGAATATTGTAATTATTTTTCCTTCGCTAGGTTTTATCATCCTATCAATTTTACTAGCAAGGTTTTAATGAGGCATATTCTACTTATGGTCATTCAAGGGGGAGTGTTGTAACAAAGGATTTATTCATGTGGTGAATAAACTACATACATGAACCAAGTACCTATTGAATAGGAATGAATGACCAAATGAATAAAGCCACCCATGAAGGTTTTCATGAATTTCTTTTATGAACCTCAATTATATGGTTCATGTATAAGGGGATTAGGTAAGTCTATAAAAGGCTCTCTCCTCTTTGTACAATGGCATCCCTTTTCAAGAAAGAAAGAAAGGAAGAAAGAAACCTCCCTCCCCTCCATTTATCTCTTCTTGCTCATTTCTGCCACTTTTCCCATTTCTTGTTGTGTGTACAAAAGAATAATATACTTCTTTAACTTCGCACTTTATAATAATTTCATATAACAATATATATATATATATATATATATATATATATATATATATATATATATATATATTTTTATATATTTCAGTAATATATTAATATCATATAATACTGCACTTCTTTTCTAGCTTTCTCTCTCTCTCTCCATGTGGGTTGATTATGTTAATACTCACACTCCAAGCTAATCTTCGACTAAATAGATGTCTCCGACTATCTATATTCAGGTAAATTTTTATATCTTATGCCACAATCACAAGTCATAACATGACAATCAAATCATGGTACATAGGAGTAGTGGAGTTCATCCCAAATAATATTATTAATTTTACACTTTATAATACAATTTTACTTACAAACACACTTTGAGCTTATGTAAATGTCCCAAAATAAAACTACCACCGTAGTGGTGTTTACAGTGTCATATACATCCAATTCTGAGTCCCATTTACATATACAAAAACTGTACATTTACATTTATACATCAGAGCGCGGAACCTACTGTGATGAACCCCTACTAGTGTGCTAGCCCAGCTGTATGCGGAAGATCACGAACGTCCTCCTCTGTATCTACACGGATTGAAAACTCGTGCTAAGCTTTACGCTTAGTGGGAAACATGTGTCTTATGCATATAAACATTTATAATAAGCAGATAACAGTAACATATATCAAAATTTTCATGAATTCATAATACAAACAAATACACATACTTGTACTTATAACAGACTTATGCTTATTAAGATCTCCCATAGGAGTTACAAAGCTTATAATTATAGTTATTTAACATACTTATACGTATAGAAGATTCGTAGGTACGGCATAGTAGAACTTACACTCTATACGTAGATACCGTAGGGTACATTCGTAACGTAACAATATATATATTTCTTTACTCTTATTCATCATTCAGATTCTTATCACATAACTGTTGGATTACCTGACCAGTAATACTAAATGAGTAGGACACAACACAATAAGTACCGATGGCACTGCACAAAGACTAAGTGTCGTGAGACTAGCAAGAGTGTCAAGACCGATCGAACGTGTCCGCCCACATACCGTATGTCGTAGCATTCAGCGTGAGTGCCGGCATCGATAAGAGACATGCTCCGCCCCACATCGTAAATGTGTATGTCATGTCATTTAATACCTGGTCTTAGGTATCTTGCCAATTATATGTGTATTCAGAACTTATTATTTTATCATAGGGGCATTAAGTTTCGTCTAACTTCTAAGCAAATGAGGTACTGCATTTTTCACTTGGGCCATTCTCCTTATTTGAATCCCCGTTAATCATTTATTAGGGTTCCTATACCCTCGGTGTTAGAATTTGAGCTCAACAATGTAAGTTACCAAAAATCAGGACTGCAAGGAGCAGTGGTACCGATACCACTTGGATTGGTAGCGGTACTAATCGTGTTCTGAAGTCGTACCCGCACTGCCTCGCACCGCATTCACTTCGTTCGTGAGTGGTATCGGTACCACTTTGGATGGTACCGGTACCATTTTTCCTCTGCACAAGTGGTACTAGTACCACCCCTGTTTGGTACCGGTATCGAGTCGCGATTTTTCCCATAAATGGTAGATTTCACCCTTTTTCATTCACTTTTCTTCCATAAATCTCTTCTATTCCATCCTACATAAAAAACCAACATGGAATTCCTCCAAAACAACTCCACAAACACTTATAATGGTGGTTTAGAATTTCTTAAACCAAACCCTAGCCAAAGAATCCAAGGATTCACACCAAAGTTCACAAATCTTTACAAAACCATAGAAATAGGAAGGATTCTTGTAAAACACGAGAAAATTCTAATTTCTGAAAAATGGTAAAAATATACTTCGTCAAACCGAATTTTTCTAGATCTCGATGACAAAAAACAGACTTCATCGTTGGAATCGCTCATGAAACTTAGCTACCACGTCGAATTTCGTCGACTCTCGAGACAAATTCGGAATTTCACGCTGAGGCATGAAAGGAGCGTGACACTCTGCACTTTACGAGTGGCTCAGAGGTGCCACGTGTCCCGGGCAGAATGAGTCAAACAATGAGCCGGAAGTGGGGCTCACATGACACATGGCATAATGCCATTGGAGGAGGAATCCATGTTAGATGGATAAGGGATATGAAATCCAAGTCAACCAAAGGGAGGTTGACATGTGGCAATGAGAGGACAAGTCTCTTGACCCCAACTTGACCCAACCATTTGGATGGGGAAAAGAGAGGGAAAATAGAGAGAGAAAAGAAAGAGGAAAGAGAAAGGAAGAGAGTTTTAGAGTGAGAAGCTCTCACTTCTCTCTAAATTTCCAAGGATCTGGCCCGCAAACTCCGCGAGGCAAGGTGTGCTGGTCTACGCCGCAAGTGGCTACGCGTGTTCCATTGCGGAGTTTCGACAACTCTGAGAGGTAGGGTTTTCCTACTTGATTTATTCTTTGCCAAGAGTCATTTTAATGGATAGGATACCTGAGGCTTTAATGGCCGTGGTTGATTCCAAAAGAATTGACTGAGTGAAGAAATCCCAGAGTGGTTTCTCAAGTCCCGAATTGACCGTGACTGCTCAGGTGTGGCTGGGTGTGGATATGTTATTGCTTGATTGAATAACATGTTGTGTTATTTGTGTGATGCTATGGGCACTCCCAAGACGGACTGCCGGATTTTATATTAGCCCATGTGAGCTAATTTTATGTTATTGCTATTATGAATGAATAACATGATGATTGCGTATAAATTTTGTTAGTATATGCATGCTTAATATATTAACATGAATTGTTGTGAAACGACATATTGCATTTCATATGTACTGGGATAACCTATAATAATAGGTGTGAGTGCACGACATGAAAAAAAAAATGTGGTTGCTAAATGGATTTCAAAGGAATATTTTTCGAAGAATTGCTCTCGAGAGCGTTCAACGCTTCATCTCGGAGGGTGCCACTCCATGACTGCTGAGAGTTACCCAAATAATTCACCTCGGAGGGTCAGTCTAACAGATTTTACCAAAATCGGGTATTATGTTTTCAAGAACAAAACCTTTGTTTTGAAAATGCTGTTTTCTCATACTTACGAAGTATGCGTGAGGGAGTTAGTGAGGGCTCGAGAAGTGGGAAAGGGTGAGTCACATTCTCATTCATTTCATGTAGACATTTGAGTAGGAACATATATGTTTTTTCTTGAATGTTTGGTTTTCCATTGCATGAACACTTAGGTGGGGAGTAACCCATGTAAGAGATTATCACTACTAGGCATTGCTCACCCCGTCGTGGGATCCCCCTTTCAGGTACAGTGAGTATTTAGGGAGACGACGCTCGTTAGAGGCTGCTTTTTAGAAGAAAGCCGACATGTGGCTTTGATTACAATTTTGTAAACATGTATGAAAAAGATTATGATTTAAACATACCAGGTAAGAGTGTAATTAACTTTTGAAACTATTGTAATATAGCTGGTTATATTTGGTGAGTATGGATGTATGGGCTCTGTGGGCCATTTTACTCATGTATGGGTCTCATGATATGAGACACACAGGTTTCCTCAGGTTGACGATGGTCAACGGGACCCCCGGGATTTGGAGCGTCACATTTCTTCTTTCTTATGTTTCCACTAAAATAATAAAAAGAAGATATGATAAGGATTGATGGGTCATAAAGGAAACAAGATTATAAATTGTGCTTTTTTTTGGAGTTACAGGATATTATATATATATATATATATATATATATATATAAATGGTAATTTGGGGTTATAGCTTTTATTATAATAATTGGTACATGGTCAAAGGTAAAGAGGAATATTTTTTTCTAAGATAAAGTATCAAACCATTACTGTAATGAAGTGTTCGAATAAAAAAATATTGCAAAACAAAAATTTATGTGGCAAATTATCCTTGCATAAAAAAATAATTAAGTGGAAAATTTTCAGGGGGCATATGCCGCCCATCTACACCTATGCTAGTCTCCATTTCAGGCATGTATTGAAGGTGATGCTTATAGCTGTGGAGTGGTGTTTGGCCTGACCATCGACCGATAGTTGGTAATCGATTATAAATTATTGTTTGCAAAGCGCTTGATTAGAACTAACATTATCAAATAAATAATAATAATAATATATAGAAATTATAACAATATATAACAATAAATAAAAAAATATGAAATTTTTTTATTTAACCATAAATAAATAAATTTATGGATATAAATTTATGAAAAGCATTTCACTTTTATGGTTTTTTATAATTTCATAAATAAAAAAAATATTAATGGTTATAATCATAAATAAAATATTATTATTTTATAACTATAAAATATATTATTTATTTCATATATTACTTTTTTTTATGGTGATAAAATTTTCATTATTATATATAACCGCATAAAAAATATAATATTTCATATTATTTATAATTTATGAATTAATTTAGAATATTATTTCATAAAATAAAATTAAATATTTATGGTTATAAATTTTTATCATTTCATATTATTATTTTATGAATATAATATGAAAAAAAAATTTAGAACTAAAAAAAATTCATATTATTTCATATAATTTATAAGCTATAAAGTTAATAAAAATCCTAAAGACGACTAAAAAAAGGGATGCCGTGGATAGGAGGTATCCCTTCTGATGGTATATCATGACTGGCCACGAAGAGTTTACTGACCGATTCTTTCCTCAGAGTCACAAGGATTTAAAGATTGAGGAGTTCTTCATATTGGGAGTTAAGAACATGCAAGATTAGGAGTATGAGAAGAGGTTCTCGGGAGTTAATCGCATTGGGTTCCATATATTTAGTCGAGGAAGTCCCGGCGTGTTTTATTGCATGATTTATTAAACACCGCATCGGGGAAGTCTTACTGTCCAAGGGTTCCTTAGAACTGATTTGGGGATTTAGTTGAGGCCGCTCTGAGGGTTGAGAAAAGTACTACGACTATGTATAAGAGTGAAAGGTGAGCAGAGGAGTGCACTGTGCACTTCAACAGAGCTCGGGTCACCCAATAGAAAGAGAAGTGGTAGATGTTATGACAGCCAAGGTGCGTCGGTGAGCCGCCTAGTAAAGGATCGAGGGCCCCAAGTGCCAACAAGGCACTCAGTATTACTCCTGTCATTGCATGTGTCGAGGCGACACCATGGGGAGTGTAGAGACATAGTAATGTGGTGTTTCCACCGGTGGGCTAGAAGGTTATTTTATTAAGGAGTGTCCCCTGCTGATCGGGTGCAGACATTAGTAATAACCTTAGCCACCCCGCACCCCGAGACACGCACCTCATAGGTCTCAGGAGGTTTCCTGCCAGAGGGCCGTGTCGCTGGTAGAGGCGGCCGTGGTAGAGGCAGAGGCAGTGCCCCAGGGATGCAGACAGAGACCCGTACTCGCTAGGGCGATGCCGTGACTTAACAAGATGCGTATGCCCGCATATGGTTACCGGTATTATTTCTATCCTCGATCATGATGCATATACATTAAATGACTCCAGAGCCATGCATTCATTTGCATCCGTGCCTTCTAGGATCGCTTCCAGATAGACCCAACCACAGAGGGTCAAATATGAGAGTTTCCTTCCCTCAAGAGATTCAATAGTCTCGCATGCAGAGTCGAGATAGTAGAGTTCGATCAGATGTGGAGTTCCCGCCGGATCTGCGCCCTAGATAATGAGGGATTTTGATGTGGATCTCAAATATTGATTGGCTATCCACATAGAGCCACATTAGATTGTTATAAAAGGAAGTAAAGTTGCATAGGCCTAGGGAATTGGAGGTAAAGTTCATGAGGAATACGGCAGTAGTTATCTTCCAAGATAGATCTCCTACCGGCAGTGGCAAAGGATGCTTCTCATGTAAGGGTCAATGTGGCTATCTAGCCAATGCCATGAGATAGTAAGGAGGACCATAGTGGATGAGATTCCAATTGTTAGAGAGTTCCAAAAAGAGAGGATATTGCAGGATTACCTCCAGAAAGAGAGGTGGAGTTCACCATTGATTTGATCCCAAGGACTGAGCCCATTTCCATTCCTCCCCAGATAGATGGCTCCCGCAGAGTCAGGAGCTGGCGCCCAGCTTAGAAGAATTGTTGAGTAAGGGATTCATTTGATCAGCATATCCCCAAGGAGCTCCAGCTTCTTCTTCAGAGCAAAGATGGGAGTTTGTGGTTGTGTATAGATTACAGTAATTGGAACAAAGTTACCATCCCCTAAATCGCATCCACTCCCAGATCGATGAGTTATTCGATCAACTCCAAGGGTCTCGAGTATACTCCAAGATGTGACTTCGAGGTCGGTATCCTGGAGTTGAGGTGTAGGAGAGCAGGATGTACCCAAGACTGTATCTCGTGACACGCTACGGGCATTATGAGTTCTCCGTGATGCCATTTGGCTTGACTAATGCTCCTGGGCAATGCTTATGGATTTGATGAATCTGCATTCCAACCGTATTCGATAGTTCATAGTTTTTATCAATGATATCCTAGTGTATTCAGGTAGTTCAAAGGAACATTCAGAGCACCTGAGGATTATGTTGCAGACCCTAAGGGAGCGGCAGTTGTATGCCAAGTTGAGCAAGTGCAAGTTTTGGCTTGACAGGGTGACATTCCTAGGTCATGTGATCTCGCCGAGGGGGTGATGCGGATCCCCATAAATAAGCCGTGTAAATTGGAACCACCAAAGAATGTGTCGAGGTCAGAAGGTTCCTTGGTTTAGCAGAGTATTACAGAAGTTTGTTATAATTCTAGATAGCAAACCCACCACTAAGCCGATAAGAAAGATGTCAAGTATGTTTAGGTGGATGCTCGCAGCTAGCAGTTTCGAGGAGTCATGGTAACACTCAAACGGGCCAGCTTTGCCCAATGGAAAAGATGGGTTTGTGGTTTACAGTGATGCTTCCCGACAAGGCCTTGGTTGTGTTTTGATGCGGAATGATAGGGTGATTGCATATTTCTCAGACACCAAGAAGCGTGAGGAGAATTAATTCCCACACACGACTTAGAGCTTCGCAGCTAGCTGTGTTTACTCAAGATATGTAGATATTACTTATATGGTGTGTTCCAGGATTTTTACGCATCATAAGAGTCTTCAATATATTTTCACCCGTAAAGAGTTAAACCGAGGCAAAGAAGATGGCTCGGTGCTGATTAAGGACTACGACCGTACAATCGAAAATTCATCCAGAAAAGATAATGTCGAGTGCATGCCTCGAGTAGGCAAACCGGTAGAGTTCTGGTCTCATATGAGATCGTGCTATTCTCCCACCGTTGGTGGATCCGGTGAGCTTTTTAAGGGTGATATTGGAGGCTGAGGATTCAGGTGCCTTGTTAGCTACATTTCATGTTAGACCTCTCCTAGTGGATCAGATTCAGACAAGGCAATTGCAAGATCCACAGATGATTAAGCTTAAGGAAGAGATAGAAAAGGGAAAGAAAGCAGAGTTTCAAATCAGAGATGACGACATGATAGTGAAAGGACAGAGAATGTGTGTGCCAGAGTATGGCGAGCTGAAGAGAGACATTATGGAAGAGGCACATTCATCTGCTTATGCTATGCATCTAGGTAGTACCAAGATGTACAAGACTTTGAAAGAACATTACTGGTGGAAATGGGAGAAGATCACTATGGATTCTGTGACAGGTCTTCCATGGACCTCGTGTAGGCATGATGTTATAAGGGTGATAGTTACCCTTTTGGATTCTTTGAAGTCTCGCTTCATTTTCCAGTTAATGTCGAGGATTCTTGGAAAAAAGTCAGCCCACGATGCGGACGAGATAAAGGAGACTTCATGGGGTTCCACTGATAGTTTCGATCGAGACCCTGTGTTCACATCCGTGTTTTGGGCCCGCTTGCAAACAGCTTTAGGTACTCACCTTCATTTCAGCACATCATTTCATCCTCAATTGATGGCCAATGAGAGGACCATTTAGACGTTGTGAGGATAGCCGAGAGCTGGGGATGGAATTCAAGGGGAGTTTGGGATACCTATTTGGCAGACATGGAGTTCGCTTACAACAAAATTATTAGGCCAAGATACATATGGCTCCATTTGAGGCGTTGTGGCTAAGGTGAAATGTAGGACTCTGCGTCGGGATGAGGTTGGTGATAGGGATGACTGCAGCCCCGACTAGTGCATATCACTGTAGAAAGTGAGCCGCTCGCTAACTTGAAGACAGCAAGAGATAGACAGAAAAGTTATGCGGATAACCGTCGTAGAGACTTGCAGTTTGAGATAGGTGACCAAGTCTTCTTGAAGATTTCCTCGTGGAAGGGTGTTTTGAGATTTGGAAAGCGAGGCAAGCTCAGCCTAAGATTTATAGGACCTTATGAGATTGTGATCAAGGTGGGGCCTGTAGCTTACAAGTTGAAGTTACTCCTAGAGTTATCAAGGATTCATGACACATTCCATGTGTCGATGTTAAGGAAGTACATCCCAGATCCTTCACATGTGTTGAGAGAGCTTCCAGTGCAGCTAGAGGAGAATCTGACTTATGAGGAAACACTTGTGCAAATTGTAGATCGCAAGGAACAAGTGTTGAGGAATAAGGTGATTCCTTTAATTAAAGTACTATGGAAGAATCATGAGAGGGAAGCAGCTACTTGGGAGCTAGAGGCTTAGATGCGCTGTCAGTATCCTCAATTATTTTTCGAATTAGGTTCTTTCTTTTCCTTTGACTTTAGTTTGTTCATTTCGAGGACGAAATGTTCTAAAGGATGGAGGATTTGTAACGCCCCGTCCCAAGAGGGTGTATGGTATGTGTAACCATAAGGTCGCATATGTGCACCAAGGGCTTTCTTAATTATTTGAGTGTCGTAGTAGTATTTTTGAAATTTGTTTTTAAGGATGGAATTATAAAGTTTTCAGCATTATGGCACTTTTTGCAATTAAGGAAAGTGGAGGGGCGGAAAGTACAATTATGGAATTTCAAAAGGATAATAATAATAATAAATTGTCATAATGGTTCGTATAGTTTAGAAAATTTCTAGATCTTGATGATCTAAACGGACTGGCGCCACCACAGCCTCGCGAAATCTAGTGAACGCTAAATGTTTCTGCCTCTAATTCCCGAGATGTCTAATATTTTACGAATTTGATAAATCGCTGATCTTCAAAAAGGACGATTTTTAATAAAATTTGGGTCGAAATGACTCGAAAGTTAAAAGTTCATTTAAAATAATTGAACTTAAAAGAAATAATAATAATAATAATAATAATAATAATAATAATAATAATAGTACTTTAAAAAAAGGATATAACTCAAAAGGAAGGAGGCGTATTTGACTTAATGTAGAGGAGCGAGGGGAGAGAGAGTGGATAAAGATTCTTTACTTTTTTTTTCTTTATTTCTTTTCTCGCATTTACGGAAATCGACCGTAGATTTTGTTGAGCAGAAGGCAGTGTTGGACTACGCCGACGAGAGCTACGCGAGGTATCAATATCTTAGCAAGTCACAAACTTCAAGAGGTAGGAAATTTTCTACTTGTGTTGTTTCTAGCTTAAAGGCTAAGTGTAATGGCTCGAATTTTCTGTGAGCTCCATGAGGTCAGAATTCTAGTCCCAAAATTTTTGGAATGAGTTTAGAATTTTTGTAAATTTTTTGGGACTCTTTCGGATAGTCTGTGCTGAATTCTCGGACACCCTGGGCTGAAATTTCAGGATTTTATTCAGACACTCCCATAATTTCTGAAAATGTTTTCGTGTTTTTAAACTCTATGAAAGTCCTCAGTCTGGGACCCAGCCATATACCTGTGAATGGGCATTCGGGGGCCCAAATATTTTTGAAAATTTTAATCGTAGCACTAAGTGTGCAAATCTGCTTGGCCAGCCGGACACGCAGTGATCTAATACATTGAATGTGTGGTAATAATGAGGCGGTGAGAAATCAGGAGTCGTGCTCAATTATTGTAAAAGGAAGGTGAGTGTTCTAAACCTATTTTTCAATACTAGTGTATTATTTATAAATCGTTTTTACACTGGTATGTAATGGTTTTAAAGTATTAAACCATATTTCAAGCAAGCATTGGTTTTAAAGTATTAAACCATATTTCAAGCAAGCAATGGTTTTAAAGTGTTAAACCACATTTCAAGCAAGCAAAAATTATATTTTTATAAATCAGGCCTTGCGCGCTAGCTAGATTATGGTGACGTAGACCAAGGTCTTTCTACCATATTTACCGAAAAAGGTGATGTGGGCCAAGGCCCTTCCACCTAGGTGATGTGGACCCAAGTCCTTCCACTCCAAGACCTGGCCGGGGCCTGTGCTCCTATGTTTACTAGGGCATAGTTAGCAAGAAAGGCCTTCAATAGTTGATCTTGATTTATACATTTTACACAGCTTTAAAATCAACCACCGGTAAGCAAGCAAGCATTTTATGAAAAGTTTTTAGAAACTTTAGCAAGCGGTCGGGCCTCCAGTTCTGCATTTATGAAAAGTTTTATAAACTTTTAAAGCAAAACAAGCAAGCAAATTATGAAAAGTTTTATAAACTTTTAAAGCAAAGCAAGCAAGTAGTTTTTGAAAAGTTTTAGAAACTTTTAAAGCAAAGCAAGCAAGCAGTTCTTGAAAAGTTTTAGAAACTTTTATAGCAAAGCAAGCAAGGTTTCTGGAAAATGTCTTGTAAAATATAGTTTTACAGTTTTGAGATATTTTCAGAAAAAGCAAGCATTTTATAAAGCATACACTCACTTAACTCGTTTAGCTCATTATTTTCCTGTTTTAAAAACTATTTTCCGTTAATAGCATGTTTGACGTACCGGGACATATTAGATTCTCCCCATCAGCAAGTGTGGTATTAAATAACTCAGGTAGTGGGAAATACTTTGAATTTGTATAGTTGAGCATATGTATGTACATAGTTTTGTTTTGCAACAATGTAATAAGCTTGAGGCTTTTTTGAAGAAGTGTTGTTGGTTTCCATGTTTCTAAAAGTGTAAATTGTATATACAAGTTTTGGGATATGTCCTGTATCCAGCTGTTATGCTGCCGAAATTTTATAAAATCACAAATTTAGAAAAGAAAAATTTTTATATGGGTTTTCAGTAAGCAACACGGCTTCGTCTACAGGATTCTCTAGTCGTTGGAAGTAATGGCTGGGGGTTCTGTGGGGTGGCCGGCACACCTGCCGCTAGTAGGGGTGGGGGTGTGATAAAAGCCACATGTCGACTTTCTTCTCAAAAGCGTACTTAAGAACTCGAGAAAATTCTAATTTTCTAAAAATGCAAATGGTAATTTTGGTTAAAATCTGAATTTTCTATCTTGATGATGAAACGGACTTCACCGTTGGAATCGTCTCGCAAAATCTAGCTACCATGTCGAATTTCGTCGAATTCCGAGACAGTCGAAATTTCACGTCTTTCGAGGCACCGGGTGTCGGGTGCCCTATGACAGCTTGTGATAGGTACACATGTTATGAGATGTACGTGGTGTGACAAGGGCTACCTACTACATGTATCTATGTGACACATGTCACATGAATAGTGAGAGGATAGGAGATAAATGGCTTATATTAAGCCATATGTAAAAAAGGGTCCTTAAAGTCAAACAATGAGGACAAAAAGGGAATTAAATGAAAAGAAAGAGAACATCTTCTCTTCTCTTTGGCCTGGTACTGGATAGTGAGGGGAGAAACTTATTTTAGAGAGAGAGATTCCAACTTCTCTCTAGATTTCTACACGGCCAAGTTTGCCTCGTCTGAGCAAGAGGAGAAGTCGTCTGGGTTTCTTAGTGGCTACGTGTGGACATCGGTTTTGTGGAGTTTCGACAAATCCAGAGGTAGGGGTTTTCCTACTTGGTTATTCCTTGTTTAAAAGCCATGAAATGGTTTTGGATGTTGTGAGGCCTGAAATGGCCATGGATTTTGGTTCCAAAGAAGTGGAACCGATGCTTGATGAGGGGGTCGTCCATGGACAGCCCATGGACTGGTTTGGGACTGTTAAAAATAGTCTGAATTGCTTGTTGGATTAAAATGGTCCATACAAAATTGCTTGCATGTGGTTGCTTGACATGAGAAGCATGAATGATGTGTGGAGAATAAAACTATTATTGTTTTAATCGAATGGCCTTGAAATGTGTATGGAAAATGATGTGTTAATGCATGCTAAATTGATGTGTTAACATGAGTGGTTGAATTATATGAAATGGCACCTGTGTATGAACCATAGGAATTGATTATATGAATTGGCATCATTGCATTCATGCACGATGACATCCCCGAGCCTGGGTGTGGGTGCATCTGTATGGTTATTCACCACTTCGTGAATGTGGTTGAGTTTGTCTTTAGGACTAAGTCTATCAAAGACTCATAGTTCAAATTATAAAATGAGAAATAATTAATGTGTGTCATGCTCTAGAACTAGGAGACCCAAGTGGTAATATCCGAAAGTCCCGCATGGGGTGTAAGAGGACCCGAATGGGGTAAAGACCCGAATGGTGTAAAGACCGAAGGGGTGTAAAAGATAGACTATCCGAAAAGGTTTTGTATGGGTGTGAGAGGACCAGCACTATCTCGAAAAGTTACGATGGGTGTTAGAGACTCGCGGTGTAATCCAAAAGTTCTCGTTGCTCAAGGGAAAACACACACTATGTTCATCACTGCACTCCAAGTTGAGTGATAGGAGTCGAGATTGACCGGATGGTTAACCATTGGAAATTGCCTTGGGTGCGTTGGTGAGCCGAAAAGGCTCAGAAGCTGAGTGTCATCGGCATTACTAATGACTATTTTCACACTTCGGCATAGGTCAGGTGGAGAGTCGGTGGGTGACTCGATGTATGGGCATGGAAAACATTTCATGCATGATATAAATCATTCCATGTGTGAATTGTAAATTGTATGGAATGTGGATGTTTGTGTTGTACCATTGCATGTGCATTTTAGGTGGGGAGTAACCCATGTAGGAAAATATTACTACTAGGCATTGCTCACCCCGTCGTGGGATCCCCCTTTCAGGTACAGGGAGTGTTCGAGAAGACGACGCTCATTAGAAGCCGCTTTTGAGAAGAAAGCCGACATGTATTTTGATTACGTTGTAAAACATGTATGAAATATTACAATTGAAACATGCTTTGTATTAAAGAGCGATGTAACAACTTGAAACTATTGTAATATAGTCGGATATACTCAGCAGTGTGTTTGTGGTAGCCGAGGTGGCCATTTTTACTCATGTATGGGTCTCATGATATGAGACACACATGTTTTCTGCAGGTTGACGGTGGTCAACGGGACCCCCGGGAAATGGGGCGTCACATCTAGTGAGCGTCTCCCGAACACTCCCCACTCCGAAAGCGGGGGATCCTACCTACGCTTAACAATGCCCAAGAGTTGAATTCCTCCTACGAGGGTTACTCCCACGTAAATGCACATGTAATGGCACATCATTAAACATCTACATTCCATGCAATTTACACTTTATAATAGCGGAATGATTTATATCATGCATGATGTTTTCATGCCCATATCCCGAAGCGTCACTCACCGACTCACTCACACATGACTATACCAAGTGTGACAATCGTCAACGGAAATACTAATGACACCCATATACCGAGCATTTGTCGGCTCACCAACACCCAATGCAAATCGCCAATGGGTAACCGATCTCGAGTCAATCCCGACTCCTATCACCCAACTCTAGGTCTAAGTGATAAACATAACCGCGTGTTTTCTTTTGGGAAACAGAACTTTTCGGCTTACACCGGGAGTCTCTTACACCCATACAGAAATTTTGGCTCATGTCGCGGGTCTCTTACACCCATGTTCCAGGCTTTTCACCTGAGGTGATTAACGACCACCTTCTTGCTTTGCCCAACACACATTAATTACTTTTCCTTTTATGATTTTAACTATGAGTCTTTATTGGACGTAGTCCTAAGGACAAACTAAACCCACATTCACTAAGAGTGGTGAACAACCATACCGTGCACCCACACCCGACTCGAAGCGATGTCACCGCGGCACATGGAATGCAATAATGCCAATTCATATCCACCTAATGGCTCATACACAATTATATTCATATATCCAATGATCATGTTAACACATCAATTTAGCATGCATTAACATATCATTTTCCCACACACATTTCAAGTCATTCATTTTAAGCAATATCATGTTATCTAATTCAAGCAAATTCACATGGACACTTCGTCCAATATAGCAATCCTGGACTGCTTTTAACAGCCCCAAAATAGTACGTGGCTGTCCATGGACGACTTCATCAAGCATCGCCCACTTCTTGAACCGAAACTATGGCCATTTCCTACTACAACACCCAAAACCATGGATTTTTAGACAAGAAATAAACAAGTAGGAGAAGACCCCATCTCTCGGAGTTGCTGAACCCACAACACCCACCCATGCGTAGCCCTTGCAAAGGGGACTTCACCCGCCTCTCGCCTTATCGGGATTCGACTGACCGATCGTCGGAAAATCTAGAGAAAAGGTAGACTTTCTCTCTTTAAAACTCTCTCCTTCTTTTTCCTCTCTCTTTTTCTCCGTTTTCTCTCCCCCTCCCAACAGGTTGGTTAAGCATGGGTCAAGAATGGGGTCAAGTGGGATGTCCTCTTACTTCCCACATGTCAACCCATCATTGGTTGACTTGGATTTCATCTTATCCCTTATCCATTTAACATAGATTTCCACCCAATCACATGTCACATGTGTCTCAAGTGGTCCCATTTTGATCTCATGTTTGACTCATTATGCACATGACACGTGGCACCTCTTGAGCCACTCACAATGTGCCAAGTGTCCCGCACCACTCCCGGTGCCTCAAAAAACGTGAAATTTCGACTGTATCAGAATTCGACGAAATTCGATATGGTAGCTAGATTTCACTAGACGATTCCAACGGTGAAGTTCGTTTCATCATCCGAGATCTAGAAAAAGTCCTAATTTTGACCGAAATTACCATTTTTCATAAAATTATAAATTCCTGAGGTCTTACAATTAGTTACCAACTTATTCCTTCTTGCTTTCTATTTAGTTAATTTGATAGGAAAAAATCATATCGGGTAGAAGAAGAATCTTAAACATAAACTTAACTTATTCCTTATTTTAAGAAAAATATTAAACTCAAACTTATTCATATTCATTGTCTCTTCTTTCTTTTCTTTAGGGCTATGTGCTTTTTTTTTTTTTTTTTGTTGAAAGGAAAATAATTTTATTGATTCAAACTAGTAATACATTCGATAGAAAAACATAATCAAATTCAATAAAAACTCTAGAGAATAATGTAGCATCCAAGTAAATAGCACAATAAATTGGTTTAACTTAAAGCCTACACATTTGATAATTCTATGATGACTAGAATGCATATGACTCCAGTTCTGCAATATATTGACGACCATGATTTGATTTCATGTCTCTGCTTGATCAGTTTTGTCGTTCGAATCATCCACACACAAGAAAGCGCTACAACAAGACGGTGAAAACCAAACCGTTGTACTAAGACGACACAAAACCATATGCTACACAAGATGACGATAAAACACATCGCACAAGATGAGGATAATTTCAAGGCTATGTTCTCCAAAATATGAGGGCAAACGTTGAAATTAAATCAATAAATCATTTTTATATTACTTAGCTTAATCTTCTTATTTAAACTATTCAATTTAAAATATTAAACAATTTTTAATTTTAATTGATTTTATTTATATTTTGTTTTTTGATATTTCTACTATTTCTTCAACCAAATAGAACCTAAAGTTTTTCTATTCTTTCTTTCCTTTGCTTCTCTTTCTTTATTTTTAAATCTGTAAATCATGGACCATATTTGGGTATTCGGCATGTATCTTCTTTTGGCCATTTCCGAATGTTTAGAAGCTTTTAGGCATTCGGGCGTTTGATTTGGCCTTTTAACGAAAGCTAAATAGTTTCTAGATTCAAATGCTTTGTTTTTTTTAACTTTTTACGACTTTATCGCTGGAAATTTCAAAAAATCTAAGTAGAAAAGCTAAAATATTTGTCTTTTTTTATTCATAAGCATGATAAATCAGTATCTGAGTTAACCCGATGATAATTTCCCCAAAAAATGGGACACAATAAAAATAAATAAATAAATAAAACTTTAAGGCTTCGTTTTGACAAATAGGATCTAAACCTATTCCCAAGTTAAGAGCTTTGAACCCTATTCTCGGATACACACATACGAACATAGACTAAATAGATGTCTCCAACTGTCTACATTTAGGTAAATTTTTACATCTAATGCCACAATCACAAGTCATAACATGACAATCAAATCATGGTACATAGGGAGAAGTTGAGTTCATCCTGCATAACATTATTAATTTTACACTTTCCAATACAATTTTACTTACAAACACACTTTGAGCTTATGTAAATGTCCCTTAAACTCTCGAGAATTGGTTTTTCCTTTTCATTCTAACCACAAACCACATACACTCATGAGATTTTTAATAATTATCTGACACAAACATCGAATAAAGAACTTTCCACCAAATTGTAAGGTCGGTTTAGATGCTCACCAGGATACCAATGTCCATACAGTAAGTTCTACGCTTGGAAAAGTTCAACTATATTCTATTAATTTAAAGAAACCCTAACTTCGGTACCCATGCTAATAATTAATATCATTTTTAGGCTAGACTTCAACTCATAAGAATGTAACTTCGAGGCCTTAAGTGGGGAATCCGCTGTCAATAAACCCTTGCTTTTGCTGGTTTAAAGTGCTAGGCCGTACATAAGGAAGGAAGGAACTGTGGTCTCAAACTTCTTGAGAGCATATTAGTACTACATTGTTGTAATTTCATGAATAGTTTAAAAAAAAGAAGGGAAATTACCCTTTACAATTAAATTTAATGACGTTTCGATTTTGGGTTGTTTTATTGCCTACTTATAGTATTTATGTAAACCTGAAAATGCAATTTTTCTTAAAAGGACAAAACGGTAATTTATTGGTCGGGCACAAAAGGAAAACCTAAAATTTTCTAGAACTTGGATGACTAAACAGACTTCACCATTGGAATCGTCTCACGAAATCTAGCTACCTTGTAGCACCCCTTTCCGACCCGACCCGATTGGCGGATCCAAACCGGTTCCAAGATACTCGTTTAATTCTTTTTATTTACCTTTTTATTAGATTTTCTTTTTCAAAAATGTTGCGACTAGAATCCCCGGCCCGACCCGAATGGCGGATCCGAACCGGAGCCCGATTTACTTCGACCGTTTTCATTTATCTTATCAAAACATTTTATTTATTTCATTTCGCTTCTTAAAGGTTTTCAATACGCTACATTTCAAATGGTAGCCCATAAACATTTTACTTTATTCAACTCAAGTACAAATATTATCATGCCTTTACAAAATGATATATAAAACAATAGTCCAGAGTTTAACTTTGTTCAAAATGTCACACGCTCAAAAAAGAAATGATATGCATATGAGTGTAAGTATGTATACTTATACGCTCGTAACTTTTCATGACTCTTCTACGCTCGATTCTGCCTTCTTTCCTATTTACTTGAAACCTGCGCATAGATAAAAACTGCACGCTAAGCATTTTCATGCTCAGTGGTTCTATACAGTTATATTCCAATTTTTAGTTTAACATGACATGCATTTATCATAAAACCATGCCTTTTATATCAAACTATACTCATGCTTATTCATTTTCACATAAGCTACTCTTTATACACTTATCACATCAAAATATGCATTTTCACATGCTTTCAATTTACTTAACTCAAATCATGAGATTCAAACATATACTCCCAAAGATGTACTTGGTTTACAAATCCCATTTACACTCATCAAGTTTTTTTATTTCACTTTGTCTATACAATTCACATTCGTGACAAATTCCATTCGGTGAATCCTGTTCTTTTTATCATTCGGTAATGCGCTTACACATTTAACAATTTCAGTCTCCTATCATGACGGATGCCGATTGGTGCACCCTGACATGTGGTCATTTAAAATGCCATATGCCATCATAACGAATGCCGATTAGTGCATCCTGCCAAGTAGGATATTTCTTTAATGCCATACACCAGCATGACGGGTGACGATTGGTGTAACTCACGCCAAATTAGGACATTGGGGAAATTTGAGGTTGCCTTCATAGCCAATTAGGTTGGTGAATCCGCCATATTTGGTAGATTCGGTATATCGATTCAATTCAAGATGTCAAGAATTGACCAATTCGTTTGCAACTCAATTAATCACTCACATGCAATTAATTGTTAGACATTTCAAATATCACATTTTCAAATCCATATGTACTTTTGTAATATCATTTCAAAGATATTCTCATTCCATATGATCATTCATATTTATTTGGTATACTACCAAAACACTTGAAATAAGGATAGAGAGATTCGGTGAACAAGCGGCGTCGGCTCGTTCCTTCCTTCGATCTCAGTCTAGGTTAGGTGATCCTTACTCGTCCCTAATTGATAACAAATTGAGTACTCATAATTGGATAAACAATTATTACACATTTTTAGTGAATGATGATTAATCAACGTTAGCGGTTTTGGGTTAAGACCTGCTAAGTCTTTGCTTCACCTCGCGGCAATTACGATATGTCTTCATTTAGTTTTATCATTTGAATCCCCATTAATCATTTGTGGGTCCTTAATCTATCGATTGTCTGATCGAGGTGTTAGATAAAATCCGAAAATGGCTCATGTGAATAGTAGCTACGCTACGGCATAGCTTTGCTACGTCGTGGCATACCCGAGGGGTGCCCTTTTGGGCACCTCGGCCTCGCCACATCGAGGCATCCCATGCCGGCGTGGATCCGCCGACGTGGGTTCCTACGCTACGACGGTAGAACTGTTTTGCCAGTTTTACGGTTTCTCTTTTTACGATTTTCTCCAAAATCACCCCAAAATCAAATGAAACTCTGGAAATCACTCCCAAAAGGCATTGATATCATCTAAACCAATCATGAGGAAAACTTCGGATGGATTAGGGTTTCTAACAGCATCATTTAAAGAAATCTAGGGTTTTGGTTCTTACTGCTTAAATCCCTTTGAATCTTCTTCACCCCAAGATGCTTGATCATAGAAGCAAGAAATGGGAAGAGAAATCACCTGTAATCATGATCTTATCCACGTTTGCTAAGCTTTCTCCTTATAACTCTCTCTAAAACGTTTTAGCTCAAAAACGCACAAATGTGCTCTTCCCTGAGACATTTGGTCTTACCTTCTTATTTTAAGTGTAAGGTATGTTTTGGCTTACACACAAATTCCATTCTCAATTTTCTCCTTTTTGGTCTTTATTTCATTTCATTTATCATTTAATTCACCTTAGCATTTAAACATCATTCTTGACCATTAGGTCCTCATTTTCCAATTCAAATTTGCCCTTTTCATAGGTTTATTTCAGGTTCAATCAATTTCTCATTTTAGCATATAATATTGTACCATACTCCATCATTCACTTTTCCACGATTTATCAGTTTTCTGGAAAACTGAAGTTTAGCTGATTCTTACGAATATATAATAAAATTATTATAAAAATTCTAGGGTATTTTTGGGGCATTACATACCTAGTCGAATTTCATTGGTTTCCAAGATAGTTGAAATTTCATGTACTTCGAGGCACAGGTGTCACATGACACATGGCATGACCATGTGGATGCCATATGGAAAACTTAGAGAAGTGCATATCGCATGAGAATCATGTGGTGTGGCATTTTCCACCTAGTGCATGTGTCCATGTGACACATGGCACATGGAAAATGAATCATATGAAGACACATGTCATGTGAGAGGAATAGGAAAGTGAGAGGAAGTTTCCTCTCTTTGGATCAAACCAAGAAACAATTCGGTGGAGGAGAAAAGGAAAAGAAAGAGAAAAGAAAGAAAAGGAAAAGGAAGAGAAAATGAGAAAAAGAAAAGAGAGGAAGAAAGAAAATAAATGAGAGGAAAACAAAAAAGAGAAGAGAAAAAAAAATCCGTGCATAGGAAAGGGGGAAAAATAGAGAAGGGAGAAAGAGAGTTGGCTGAGTACCACTCTTAAGTTCTGGTGTTCGTGACCAGTCGATAGGCAGAATTAAAATTCAGGTCTATTCAAAGGAGCTACAAGTAGGTGCAAAATCAAAAAAGTGAGTAGGGTTTTCTCCTAAAGCTGGTTCCTCTTAATCTAAGAATAAATAAATGGTGTGTGGTTCATCCCCAATGGGATTGAGTTTCGGTCGTTAGGCCCTCGAGGCGGTTGGTGAGCTTGAGGAGTATTAGCACATATGAATTATAGCCAATTAATGATCTTGAAAGTAAATAATAATAATAATAATAATAATAATAATAATAATAATAATAATAATAATAATAATAAAAAAGTTGAAATTAATTTGAGTCTAGATTATTTCAAAGTGAGTATGCATTTGGTTATGGTGAGAATGACTTCAAGTTTGTGTGGACTATTTTTTGTGTGTTCATTGTTGGAAATTTTAAATCATCTTTGAATATTTGTAAATATGTTGATATATTAGTGTTATATGTATTAGCATGGATGGATGTAAATTATGTGCTTTCCATATAATTATCCATAATTTACTTGGCATAAAGTGCGGTTTCTAAATTGTTCTGTAGTGTTCATTTTACATGCAACATGAGATAACATCTTGATGTCATTTGCATTGTATATGCCTGAGGGCATACTTGTGGGTTAAGTGTGTTGTGATTATAACCATTCATAATTCTTGGTTAATGGGTTGTAAGCTGATACCTTGGACTCGTCAAGCCGAAGTCTCACGGTTTCACGGCATAAAAGAAAAAAAAAAAAAAAAAAATATATATATATATATATATATATATATATATATATATATATATATATATATATATATATATATATATACGTGTGTTGGGCACAACAAGCAGGGATAGATACCCCCTAAGGTAAAAGACCTGGTAGTTGCGGTTATACATGATCCTCGTCGGTGAAAGCCCATAAAAATGTAGAAAGGCGTGCGGCGTCCTATGGTGAGAACCGGAATCCAGTGGCCCACAAATGCATAAACACACGGGATTTGATTAAATCAAATGGACATTGGAGGTATATCCAATGAGTTTTGTTTTGGAAAAAAAGGTCATTTGATGAAACACCAATGACGAGTTTTCACACTTGGCATAAGCATGTATGAGGGAGTAGATGAGGACTTGGGACATGGGGCATGATGCGACCTCATCATTTCATGGCATGGATTATTTAGAATTGACATATTCTTCATCGGAATGTTGATGTGTGTACTATTGTGTGAACATGGCATTGTATCTGCGCACTTAGGTGGGGAGTAGCCCATGTAGGAGTTATCATACTTGGGCATTGTTCACCTTAGTGGACCCCTTTTCGAGTGCGGAGGTTATGTGCAGACAATTGACCCTCATCCGGGACTGTAGGTGTGAAGAAAGCCGAACTGTGGCTTTGAAAAACCTTTTTGTAAAAAACTAGATTTTACATGTAATATTTTGTATATAAAGAGTTATGCTTCGAAACTCTTGTAAGGCTATTTAGAAAGAAATTTATATATTTTCAAAATATATAAGCATGGGCTGGATCGATAGATGCACGTGATCTGGTGGTATCGAAATATCGCGATATACAATTGATCTGCAGTTGTGCAGTTGTCAATGGGACCGGGTTTGGGGGTGTCACGACGATCATCGAGCCCAGGTATACAAACTACCTAGGACGGGCATGGGCCTAGGCTAGGACATTTATGAATTGCATCAGTGCTGACGTCACCGACAGTATCGAGCTTAGGTATACAAATACCTAAGGCTTGGTGGAGCATGGAGTTTAGGACATACGGTTATGATCTGAAACTTAGGTTATGAATTCCACAGGGCTCGATATCGATATCGTGTGGCTTGGTATCAAGTATTCATTTGTGCATTATTGTGAATCGATGTGTGATGATTATGTTGCATAAATGTGTGTTACATATTGTGTAGTTATATACATGATGGGTTGTACTAAGAAACGAAGAACACTAGGGTAAGAACTTATAACCTTAGGGTTCGGCAAATAAATGAGCATTATAGTCTGAGAACTGATATTTACTAGTGTTTGGCATTATGCACCACTAATGAAATAAGGAAAAAAAAAATCCCATCTTGCTAATTGACATGTGTGAAAGAATTGGGCTTAGAGGTTGAGACCTTGAAAAAGTTGTTGCATGTAAGCTATCCCCTATGAACTAGGGTGAGTGTTGATATGATATGTCGGGATTGTGAGTTAGATATCTTCGGGATCCTACTCACTATGGACCTTAGGGTCATGGACATGTCGGAGTTTGATGTCATCCTTGGGATGGACAGGTTGATGGCACACCGAGTCTTCATTGATTGCGATCGTAGGAGGGTTACTGCATACACACAGGACGGTGTTTGTCACACCCCCAATCCCCTCCTAGGCGGATGAAGGGGGCGCGAAACTATACTGGGACTCTTTACTTGCTTTTTCAAACATTGGTGGGCCTAAGTCTTATAACTGAATCAATATATCATATACAAAGATACAAAACAAAACTACCACTGTAGTGGTGTTTACAATGTCAATACATACAGTCCTGAGTCCCATTTACATATATATATATATATATATATATATATATATATATATAAACAGTACATTTACATGTACATAATTAGAGTGCAAAACCTACTGTGATGGACTCCTACTAGTTTGTTGGCCCAACATTATGCAGAAGATCACGGACGCCCTCCTTTGTACCTACAAGGATTAAAACCCGTGCTAAGCTTAATGCTTAGTGGGAAACATAGGACTTATACGTATACACATGCACTAATATAACATAGTAGGCATATATGATGTGAGATATCTGATAGCAAATATCATAAATTTTCATGAATTCATATAATAAGCTTATACACATACCATATATGAGACTATACTTGTTCAAATCTCAGTAGGAGTTCTGAGCTTATACTTGTACGGAGGTACCCGTGGGTACTACAAAGATTATACTTGTACATAGGTACCCGTAGGCATTCAAAGCGGAGACAATGTATTTACTTTACTCTTATTCGTTATTCAGACTCTTATCATATAACTATTTGACTACCTAGACCGAGTAATAAGAAATCGTAGGACACATCACAATAAGTACCGAAGGTATGAGTACGATCGCGGTGCCATAGCCTAAAGCAAAGTCTTTTGACAAAGAGTGTAGATCACACTAATCGAATACAGTACGAAGTACTAAATGTGCCGAAGCATGGTTAGAGAGTGTCGTCGCACTAATCAGAGAGTACCAAAGTACTATACGTGCCTGCCCACGTAACAAAGGTGTCATGTCATTCAATATTCGGTCTTAGGCAGTCCTAATATTATATGTGTTCAGGAACTTACTATATTATTATAGGGGCATTAAGTTTACCCGACATCGACCAGCACGCCTCGGCGGAAGTGCGGTGAGTTTTCACTTAGTTTCATTCTTATTTGGACAGTTAGTCATTTTATTAGGGTTCCTAACTATCGATTAATGCAATTTGGGGCTGCTTGATACAAGGGTACAAAAATCAAGGTTGCGGGAAGCGCTCGATCGGTACCACTTTGTTCGGTCTTGGTACCACTTTGATCATCTTGGTACTGACTCTTTACGGTGATGGGTCTGGATACCACTTTGATCCAGTACTTGTACCACTTTGCCTGCGTGGCAATGGAGTGGAGTACCACCTTTTGGTACGATTACCGGAGTGCGGGTTACGCCGAAGCGGATTTGCCATATCTCACTCACTTTTCTTCAATAAACCTCCTCAATTCCGTCCTACATCACAAAGCCCACCATGGAATCCACCTAGAACAACTCAGAAATGGTTCATAGTGAACATAAACACAATAGGGAAATTAAGAAGTTCCTAACTCCAGCGCAAATATTCATACAACCAAATCAAATAACTTATGATTCTCCACAAATCCATAGAAATCCTCACTTCCAAACTTATCTGCCATATTATACAAGTTTCTTAACAACTACAGACACTTGTAATGGCAGGTTCAGAACTTCTCCTTGAAACCTAGACAAAGAACTAGATCAAGTCTAAGTGTGTGTCTAGGCATGGAACACATGGCTCTGGAAATGCCATGTGTCTAGCACCATGAGAATGGCTTGAGTAGTGGAATGAGAGGAGAATGGATCAAAACCAAGAGAGGAGTGCTAGAAAAAATGGGTGAACCAGGGAGAGAAAAGGAGGATTGATGTTGGGCAAGCTCAGTTCATGAACCGAGGAAGGAGAAGGAACCAGAAAACTGAGAAAGAAAGAAAGAAAGAAATGAAGGAAGGAACAGGAGGAGGGCTAGAGCCTCCATTGTTGCAAGTTGAAGGATCAGGACTTGGTCCATAAACTCTGGTAGGGATCTCTCTATTTGGTTTATTCCTTGCTTGGGGCCATGGAAATGGCATTTGGTTGAGTATGGTTGTGACCCTCAATGGAGGAGATTTTCTGTATAGGGTAAATGTTGTGTTTTTGTGGGTGAGATGTTGTCCAGTTTTTCCTTCAACCCCATGACTGTGTTTTGGCCATAACTTGGCCATCACTCATACGAATTGAATGATTACAATTGCTTGGTAAACTAGACTCATAGGAGAACATATGTCCTTGAAATAGGTGTATCCAAAGTCCGACTCCTTTGGACTCGAAATGCATTCCAAGAGTATGTTGAACAGTTCCCAGTCTGTTTGAAAGTGGTATACAATTTAAGCAGTGTTTCCAACACTGTTCTCCTTGCTTTTTTATCAATTTTAATTAATAAATTTTGTGACTTTCTTGGGTTAATCTCTACACCCAATTGTGATGGTATGAGGCTTGAATCTAAAGCCGGTGTAGTGTGGATTAAGTTACATCTCTTGGTTGAGATGACGCCAGTGTCTTTGGTGTGTGTTCCAAATCGGACTATATGTGTTTACTTGAATATGGACTTGTCTTGGCACTGTCTTGTAGGTTGTGGGACTGATATATCATGTCTCAGCCTGGGTGTGTGAGTTGTGTCATTAAATTACTTAATTTAAGTTAGGAATTGTGGAGATGCATGCTTGTGTGATGCATTGAATATGAATGTGTGGAATGCTATCATAACAGCATGAGTAATGATATTAGACTAAACATATGAACTCGCTGTGTGCATTTAGACATAGTCGTTCATGGTACACGAGATGGTGTACGGTATATGTTATCCATGTAGAGGTCATCTTGCATGTGGTATGGTATAAAGTGCAATGGCACATTTGCATTGCATAACTGCATGACAAACATCGCATTTCATGGGTGTGGGTGCATTGGTTGCAAATTAGCACTGCGTATGGTGTTGATGGTGCGGGCTCGGGAGTGGGCTGATGTCCCAGAAGAGTCGCGGTTTATATTGTCAATGCTTTTAAAGTAAAGCGGTTTATTGGAGACTGTCTAATGCCTTTGAATTAAAGCGGTTTATCAGAAACTGACCAATGCTTTTGAATTAAAGCTGTTTATCGAAGACTGTCCAATGCCTTTGAATTAAAGTGGTTTATTGGAGACTATCCAATGCTTTTGAATTAAAGCGGTTTATCAGAGATTGTCATTTGCTTTTGAATAAAGTGGTTTAATCAGATTTTTTAAATGGTTTAAATTAATAAAACAAAAGATTTGTTTTGGAAAATGGTTTGCATCACGCACGAGAATCATGGGTGTGTGTGGTATGAGTCGGTGGCTGACTCGGGATTTATTACCCAGTGGCACATTGGGGGATGGAGCCTAGAAAGGCTCGGTACATGGGGCATGTAGAGTATCATCTCATATATAGCATGTAGGATTCAAAACCTGGATACATAGTCCCGTTTGGAATGTTTGTGTGATTGTGACACGATCATTTGCATGTGCATCTAGGTGGGGAGTAGCCCTTGTAGATTTGGTCTCTATTGGGCGCGTTAGCTCACGAATCATGGGATACTTTAAAGGTATAGGACACCTGAGTAGATGACGCTCCTTAGGCGGGATCTTAAAGCGGCCGGATTAATGGCCTTAAACAGTGTTTTTGTATATGTATGAGGGCCAGGTAGTTTAATACATATCCTGTTTTGTACATTAGAACACACTTGGTTCTAATAGATGTATATTTTTGTACCATATGTGAGAGTGTTGTGTTCGGACTCTTACGGACGGTATAAGGTAATTCCTGTATATTTATGAATTAAATGAGTAGGAATTGATTCGTGCCACGGTAGGGTGAGCGGAATCAACAAAATTTGTATCCGTAGTTCCTCTTTGCCGTGAGTCGACTCTTTGCTGACATAACGGTCTAGGGTCGAACACGGGGGATGAGTTTTCTTCGTCTGAAATGATTTGGAGTGAAATCAAAGCGGGTGAATTAAATTTGGATTTTGGGTTTTGTGAAAGCAGTGTGAGTAGTTTGAAAACTTAATGATTGTAAAAATTGAAAGTTAAGTGGTTGGTTTGCAAGTGAAAATAAAATCAAGAAAAATAAGAAAAAGAGAACTTCTTGAAGCTTGATAGGCCAGTTTTAAGATCCTAGGCTAACTAAGAGCTCCCGGGTTGAAAAACAACTCCTATTTAGTCAACACGGGGATACGATTATGGCCCTTTTTAGTTAAAACCTTAACATTCCATTATCATTCTTTGGGGCTCGTAAAGACCATCTAAAAAATAACGGTGCATCATCATAGAGGCACGGTATTCCCAAAGCATGGAGGTATAGCGAGAAACAATAACTATAAATGTTATTTAACCACTAATTTGAAGAACCACAACATGCAAATATTATCGGAAGGCTAGTAAGGACCATCTAAAGAACCCTGGTGCATCTCTCACCGAGCACTTGGACCCTAAGGCATGGAGAGTATTGCGAGACAATAACATCCCATGTTATGCATTTAAGTTTTGAATATAAGGGCCATAAATACCTTGCACCCAGCATGAAGCGGGGAACCACCGACAACCTAAAGATCTTACCCCAGTGACCTTTTACTTCAAGAAGGAAGTGGTTTTAGCCGCTCATCCTCGAGTTGTCATCCTTGGAGGGTGTTTGTAACCGAAAGGGAAGAAGAGGAGAAGAGAGAGAAAGAAATGCAAAAACTAAAAATAAAGACTTTATTTACAAAAATAAAAACTTACAAATTATTCTCAAGGCTTGATGCTTGAATCGTTTTTAGGTTACAAAACAAAGAGGAGAAACATAGGCCTCCTCAAGGTATGAAATACCAAACTTAACAACTAGGCTAAGTTAATGAATGAAAAGTATGCAAAATTGAAGTCGGTTTGCATTAATTACAAAAAGCATGTGAGGCATGAAAATTTAAGCTAGGCGGTGCATTTCGCTAGCTTTAGCGAAATCAACAGGTTTCTCCTGCGGCTACTGTTCCATTGGTCACTGTTCCTGTTGCTTCTCATCCTGTCTTCAACTGCATCTCATTTTCTTCACTTTGCCTTGGTTTTCTCATTGATTCTTGGGTTGTTTGATGTTTGAGACTTGAATTCCCGACTTCATGATTGATCATTTGTATTGAGATTGAACTCCATAAGTGTACCAAATCCTACAAAGTAACCAAAACACCTCTAAATGGCATAAGTGTTACTAAGGTAACACACTTCAATTGGTATAAATGACATGATTAATGCGCAAAAGCACTAAACCTATCTAATAGGGTTGAGAATTGCCTTTTTGGGCACTAATCACGCCCACAAGCAGAACGTTGCTAGTGCATAGCAATGCAAAATAAAAAAAGATGCATGTGGTGATTTTTCAAAAGGTTGTGAAAAAGTAATGCCTAACCCTAAGTAAGAATTATCAAGACCGTGTTCGATAACTATCATGAGAGAGAATGAATACCATACGAGAATTGGTATCGAAAGAGTCTCCCTCTCGATGAATCAACCAGAAACTTCCACCCAAAATCACAAGTGTTTATTTGATTAGGCTCTCCTTGATAAGCGCTATTAACTCTCCCCCGACACGGTTACTACACGACCTAGCACGCTAACCTGACCCTAAATAGATCGGGACCCACCTCTTATTCCCACGATTCTTTCTGCGTTTGTGGGTGCGATGCTACTTCGACTTCATCAGGTGGTGTAGGGTCCGGAGTGACTCCCAACGATTAAGGTTTGGGCATCGACGAAAGGATCAGCCCGACCCACAAACTCTACGAGCTTCACCTCTCGGACTTGAATGACTTCGAAATTAAGCATCTACAAACACTAAACTCCACTATCCACCGTGCGAACACTAAGTCTCGGTGACTCCCGACCAGTGAAGGTTTAGGGCCTTAGGGCTTTAAGGCTTTCGCCATATACCCCTCGGACCGTGCTCGGGTTTCAAGGCAAAGCATTGCAATTTTTATTCTTTTTCTTTTCTTTTTCTTTTTCTTTTTCTTTCTTTTTTTTTCTTTTTCTTCTTTTTCCTTTTCCACAGGGGTCCTTAACCTATTAAAGGCGGTCAATGAAACTAGGGTAGGTTATGCAAAGTAAAGGAGGTTGCGCAGTTTTTCAGCCTATGGTGAAATCTAATGTCTTTGTGTGTAGTTAGCTAAAGGTGGAAGAAAAGGTCGAAATCAATAAAAAATTCAACTAATCATTCACTCAGTAAGCATGGAATCAAATCACATCAATAGGAATTGAATGACTTCAATTTTTTCAAACCATGAGTTAGAGCAAAACCTAAAAGTTTGGTTGCAAAAACGGGCCCAAATTTTGAAAAAGTAAGCTGTAATGTATAACAGCTTTATAGAAAGGACTGTGGCTGTGAACATCACAAAAAATGAGCACACAAAATACTAACAAAACATAATGCAAATCCACTTCCTTTGCTAACTCTCCCCCCCGACAGAGCATCTCGGTGTCGAAGTGATGGGGTTCGGAATGGAAAATTAGATAAGGAAGTGTTACCTCCTATGATAAGATGTGATCATTTCTGGATAGGAGCCTCACAAGCTTTCCGCCGACGCCTTATGCACTCAGTTCGGGCTTCAAATAAACAAATTAGGACAAGAAAAGAGAGAAAAAAAGGTATGACCAGTTGGACCATTTTAAAATTACACTTTCACCATAATAATCCCAAAAAATGTTCTTTCTGGACATATTTAGATTCTACACTCTCTAAGCTTTCCACTTGGTGCAAGAACTGACGGAGTTCGGATGTAAAGTTATGGGAAAAACAAAGTGGAGGTCAAAGCGTAGGATTTTCGCTAGGATTGCGAAAATTGAAAATTTTCATAAACACTTCGCAATCACGCCATAATCTTAAATTTGCAATTTTAGCTCAATAGAGTCTGGAATTGTTTAACGAAATTGGCATTTCGCTACTCATAAATTTAAGCTAAGCTTAGCGAAATTTCGCTATTAAAATTTTGGCAATTTTAAATGATAGCGAATTTCTTGATTTAAGCTACAATTCTTGAAACAATTGCGAAACATTTCGCGAAATGCAGCATTGAGTTCTTCATTCCGGGTTTCAAAATTGCATTTTGCTTCAAAATTGGCACCTATTTGCCAAAATTTAACACAAGAAAAATTAGAAAAAACACTTGAGAAAAGAAAAATTAATTTACAAACATAAACTAACTAAAAATAGATAAAAAACAAAACAAGAAAAAATTAAGCAAAGTGGGAGGGCTTGAAATACCTGGGTCCGATTGCTCTGACCGAACCAGCGCTGAACCAACCACTATGCCATGCAGTATAGGCATTTGCCATCTTTAACGATGTAGTGGCAAGGGGCGTAATACGGAAAGCCACTAGTCTTCTAATGTTTTGCAACACAATGTTGATGGGGTGGCCTTGGTGGTGGATGTTTGGGGTTTCGGTTGTCTTTGGGCATGGGCGTGTAGAGGCGAGTCAGGAGTCTTCTTTGCGATGGGTTGGACTTAGCTTTGGGGAGGCCCGGTGCTGCTGGTTTTGGTTACATTTGCGGTGTGGGATTTGTGGTGCGGTGGAGGTAGAATATATACTTGTGATCAGCGGAAGGTACACTAGCGGTCGTGTTTGAGTATCTTGAGCGTGGCAGGATTTAACTTCATGGGGATTGGTTGAAGGACCAGGTTCTTGGGGCTCTTCCCTGTTTCATGTCCACTACTCTCCTCAGTTAACAAGGCAGTGTTTTGTTCTTCGTTTGTCCAAGGCAAAAAATTAACTGGGGCATCCTGCAGTTCCTCAGGAGCTTTTAATGATTCCACTTTGATTCCCACAGTGCGGTTGGGCACAGCTCAGCAGCATTTGAGTCAAGCACTCTTCCTATTGACTCTCTTCCTCCAAATTTTCCTCCTCTTGATGAACAAACTGATTGGTTAGCTTTAAGATGGATTCTGCTAGATGTCGATTTTTGCTCAAAGAGTCATCTTTCAACCCATCTATTTTCTTGTTCAAATTGTCTTCCAGTGGCAGATTGAATGGGCATTAATCTTCTTATTCTCTTCCACAAAGTCATCCACTATCAGACAGGTCCAAAATGGCTTGTTCTAATGGATGGATTGGCTGTAGTGGCTACAAAGGTATTGGTGACTGAGGGGTTGAGGCATAAAATGGAGTTCGGGATAATCATATTGTGGAGGAGGTGGATAAGTTGAGGAACACCATGAAACGGGTGCACTCATCAATGGTCTACGCCAATCCCTCATGGATCTATATTCACTTGGTTTTCCCTCTCTCACAGGTTGTTGCCAACGGTAGCATGGAAGGTTCGTATAGTCTCTCATTGTCATGTAAGCTCTGGGTTACCCTCGACCGTGTGCTCTCCATATGGGTGTTCCATTTTTTTCTCGGTCGATTTCCCACGGGCACAGGCTGCTTGCCTTAAAATTTTCAATCCACTGAAAATGGATTCCTGCATTTGAAATAGGGCCACACTAAAACTGTCCTGCAACACTTTTTTTTTTATATGAAATGAAAATAAAAATGACAATGAAAATTAAAAGAAATTCACCAAAACTTGTGATGAGGATCCTGAAGTGTTCCCTGACTCTTCCTTGCACTAGGCACCATCCGACAACGGCGCCATTTGATTCGTGCCACGGTAGGGTGAGCGGAATCAACAGAATTTGTATCCGTAGTTCCTCCTACCACCGTAGTCCAAGCTACTGCGGCATAGCAGTCTAGGGTCGGAACACAGGGGATGGGTTTTCTTACATTACCAAATGATTTGAGTGAGAATCAAAGCGGTGAATTAAATTTGGATTTTTGGTTTTAACCTGATGTGAGTAGTTGAAAACTTAATGGCTTGTAAAGGCGAAGTTAAGTGGCTAGTTTGCAGCCCCGAAAATAAAATCAAGAAAAATAAGAGAAAAAGAGAACTGCTTAGACGGTAGGCCACATTGATTTTAAGATCTAGGCTAACTAAGAGCTCCCAGTTGAAAAACAACTCCTATTTGAGTCAACACAGGATGCAGTTATGGCCCCTTTTTAGTTAAAACCCTAACATTCCATTATCATTCTTTGAGGCTCGTAAAGACCATCTAAAAAATAACAGTGCATCTCTCACCCGAGCACAGTATTCTAAAGCATGGAGAGTATTGGCCATGTGCTTGTAAATGTTATTTAACCTAATTTGAAGAACTACAACATGTAAATATTACCTCGGAAATTTAATGGGGACCATCTAAAGAACCACGATTACATCACCGAGCACTAGACCTAAAGCATGGAGAGTATTGGCCAAGACAATAGCATCATGTTATGCAACTAGTTTTTTGAATATAAGGCCATAAACACACTGCAACATGACGGGAACCACCGAGCCACAAAGATCTTACCCCAGTGACCTTTTACTTCCAAGAGGAAGTGGTTTTGGCAGCTCATCCTCAGTTGTCATCCTTGGAGGTGTTTGGCATAACCCGAAAGGGAGAGAAAGGAGAGAAGAGAGAAAAGAAAGCAAAAACTAAAAATAAAAAGACTTTGTTACAAAAATAAAAAACTTACAAAATTATTCTCCCAGCGATGTGAATCGTTTTAGGTTACAAAAACGAGAGGGCTTATATAGGCCTCCTCAAGGTATGAAATGCAAAAAACTTAACAACTAGGCTAAGTTAATGGACAAAGAATTAATACACAAAATTGAAGTCGGTTGCATTAATTACAAAAGCATGTGAGGCATGAGAATTTATTTGGCGGTGCATTTCGTGCTTTAAGCGAAATCAACGAGGTTACTATCTAACGACTCTTGTTCCATTGGTCCTTTATTCCTCTTGCTTCTCATCTGTCTTTATTTGCATCTCATTTTCTTCACTTTGCCTTGGTTTTCTCATTGATTCTTGGGTTGTTTGATGGCTGAGACTTGAATTCAAACTTAATAGATTGGTCATTTGTATTGAGATTAGCTCGCGTAAATTAATAAAAATCCTATAGCTGCAAAACACCCTACAAATGGCATAAGTGTTACTAAGGTAACACACTTCCAATTGGTATAAATGACATGATTAATGCGCAAAAAGCACTCAAAACCTATCTAATATAGGGTTCAAAATTGCACTTTTTGGGCACTAATCAGGAACGAGTCTCAACACATGAGACGTATGGGTGTAATATCAAGACACCCGATATTCACATGTTTCCGTGGGTCGACAGGTTGTTGACAGGACCCCCGGGTTTTGGGGCGCCACATATAGCCCGATGTGTGTGAGTCTTCAAAGTTGAATAATAATAATAATAATAATAATAATAATAATAATAAAACATAAGCTAAAATTTTTTTGGGTAGAGTCCGGATTATTTCCAAGTAGTATGGCGGGTAGTAATTAGAAAGGCTAGTTTATTATTGGACTATTTTTGTTATTAGCCAATTCTTGGAAATTTTATAACATCTTGAATGTGTTGTAAATATGTTCATATATATTGATGTTCCACTATATATTAGCATGAATGGATGTAAGAATTATGTGTTTTTTTCCATATAATTATCCATGGTACTTAGCATAAAAGTACAGTTTATTAATTATTTCATGTAGTGTTCATTATACATGTAACATGAGACAAAATCTGACATTTGCATTGTATATGCACGTGGGCATCGCATTGAGTTGAGTGTGCGTAAAACCAGAAAATTCTAATTTTAAAATAGTAAAATGGTAATTTTGATGAAAATCGAAATTTTTCTAGATCTCGAATGTAAGCGGACTTCACCGTTGGAATGCCGTCCGCGCGAAATCTAGCTACCGTGAATTCGTCGAATTAGAACGTCGAATTTCCGCGTTTTTGAGGCACCAAGTGTCAGGTGTCGTATGACGGTTTGTGAGAGACATGTGATGTGAAAAAAGTCACCTACTACAAGTACCCATGTGACACATGTTGCATGATCAGTGAGAGGATGAAGATGAATGGCTTAGATTAAGCTAAGTGTCAAAAAGGCCCATTAAGTCACTTAAAGGGACAAGGATGGAATTAATTAAAAAAGATTCAAATAAATAAGACAAAAACTCCATCTTACTCCGTGAGGCTGGCACGGAAGCGTGCGGTAGGTGTGAGACTAGTTTTAAGAGAGAGAGAAATAGTGACTTCTCTTTAGATTTCTCGGCGTTTGGATCATCGGTTCTCTTGAACGAAGCGAGTTGTTCTACCGGCCCGAGGGCTACTCGTGCACCAATTTTGTGGAGTTTCGACAACTCCAAGAGGTAGGGATCTTTTCCTACTTGGTTTATTCTTTGGCTAAGAGCCATTTTAATGGATAGGGATTTGTTGAGGCCTAGATGGCCGTGTTTTCGGTCTCAAAATCTTTGAGCCCAGAAGTGGAAAATCCCTGTGTGTGGCCGTGAACAATCACAGAGCTAGGGTTTCCTATGTTCATGTGATTTGTTGTGTGATTTTTGTGTTGTTGGGTGATTTAAAATGAATTGCTTAGATTGTTATTAGCCCATGTGAGCTAATTTTGGTCTTATTGATTGTGAATTGAATAACATGAATTATGTGAATTAAATTTCGTTAATATATACATGTAAAATATATTAGCATGAATATTTTGGAAATGGCATAATGCATTCCATATGCACCGGGGCACCCTCGATGGTAGGTGTGAGTGCATGACATGAAAGAAATTGAAAAAAAATGAAAATGGTTGTGAAAGGAATTTCAAGGAAGATTTTCCGAAGAATTGCCTTGGAGAGTGATCCAACAGTTCATCTCGGAAGCGGACCCATGACTGTTCGGAAAAATGATCCAACAATTCGCCTCGGTAGTCGATATATTTACGAGAGATTCGAGTAATAAGTTTTTGAGGATAAAAAGCTTTTGTTTTGAAAACTGTTTTTTTGCTTGCATTTGGCTTGGGCATGTGTGAGGGAGTCGGTGAGGACTTGAGACATGAGATTGGGCATGTAGACATTCAAGTAGGATCATGTATTTGCTTGAGTGTGATTGTTTGCCATGACATGTGCACTTAGGTAGGGAGTTACCCATGTAGAGTATCACTCTTGGGCATTGCTGCTGTCGGGATCATTATTTCAGGTACAGGGAGTGTACAGGAGGATGGCGCTCACTAGAGGCAATGTTTTAGAAGAAAGTCGGATTGTGGCTTTGGTATTCATTGTGTATAACATGTATTAGAAATTGTAAATATTTAATATATGTTTGAATTAAGAATGACTTATTAACTCTTTAACCATGTAATATAGTTGGTTGGGACATGGGGTGTCACAACTTGGTATCAGAGCTAAGGTAAACGATTACTTTGGGAGCTCGGTGGGTGTAGAGTTTGGTATATGATATACCTAGGACTTGATGGGTACGGGTTAGATCATACATCCATTATGCATTTTGATGATATTGTGATGTGTGATTGAATTGTGTGCTTGTATGCTTGCTGAGTAGCATATGAGAAAATGTTGAACATTCAGAGATTGACATGCCCACAAAGTTCGAGAAAAAGTTTATTTGAGAAATTTTGGGCAGAATAATCCAGAATTAAACAAAATATATATATATATATATATATATTTACGGGCCAGTGATAGAACCAGTTTTTTGAACATGGCAGTTGTGTTTGTGAGAGTGCGGAAAAATTAGTCGATTTTTGCACGAGAAAAAGAGTTTGTAATTAAACTCTTGGAAGTTTTGAATTGGGTGGTGTAATTATTCAGAGATTCTTGCATCTTTAGGAGTAGCAAGGAGGTTAGTGGATGAATAAAAAAAACAAAAAAAAACAAAATTTGTGTTGAGAGGAAATTTTTTTTGGGGTTTTAGAGTGTGTAAAATAGGAAAAAAAAAAGTATTTAAAATTAATATTTTAGGTTATACTGGAAAATGAAAAAAAAAAATAAAATAAAATATATATATATATATATATATATATATATATATATATATATATATATATATATATATATATATTGTGGTATTCTGATCTTTGAAACAAGAAAAAAAATGATGAGTGAAAAAAAAAAAGAAAGGTGCAGGAAGGTTAGGTGAATACGCCTTTTTTTAAGCTGGTCACGATACAGCAGTTGGCATCATGACGCCAGTGACTCGGGACCGCGACGACCGCGGCGGGGCGCCTGCGACCGGCCCAGAGGGGCGTGACACGGCCGACTGTGAGCAAGAGCGTCGCGGCGCCTGCGCGCGGCACGGCTAAGCGGTGTGTCCGCGATACAAACCACGGTATAAGCGGTTGTATCGCGATGGGAGGCGGGCACGGCGTGCGCGACCGCGGCACGCCCGGGGGCTGCGATCTGGCGGCTGCGATGCGTGACTGCTGACCACGACCCGGCTGCCTTGAGCGTAAAAGCTTTGTCTTGATCTGGAGTTTTGTATCGTGACAAGGGAGGGCTGCGACACGGTGCGCCAGCGCGCGCATGCGCCGCAACACGGACGGAGGGAGGCCACGACACGGCGCCCTGTGCGCCACGATATGGCGCCTAGCCCACGGCGTGCGCCCGACCTAAGAGCAGTACGGGAGCAACGTGCGCGCAGCCTGGGCCATGGGTGTGTGCATTGTGCACTCGACCTAGTTTTGACTTAAGACACTGTTTTGAGTCACAGTTTGAATCACTGTTCATGAACACTGTTCATGAGCACTGTTCACGAGGTTTTAAAAAAATAAATAAATAAAATAAAATGAAATTTTATAAAATAAAATAAAATAAATTTTTTTTATCAAATATGATTTAATATATGGAATTATTGTCTTGTATTACCTATGAATGCATGGACATAGTGTATAAAATTTTTCTGTATATGAATAGTGTCTCAGGGCTGTGTTCACACCCTTATAGATACTGCATTAAAACTTAACTTGTCATTTGACATGTGTAGATGGCTAGTCGAGGGCGAGGATGTTGAGGTTGTCCACGAGTCTTGGTCGGGCACCACCGTGTTATTTGGCCAAGTGAGGCCTTTGTTGAGGTTGTAGGGATACGGTCGCCCGTATGTACGGGCATGTGTAATAGGGAGCCCGGGGCGAGGTCAAACGACCTCCAGCGTTTAGAAGCACATCATCCTCCATTGACCATAGAAGGAGGAATAGATGACATACGAGACATCCAAGATATGGGTGCTGGCACTAAAATGAAGGAAGATCCATCTTCTTCCAACCAGGGAAATAAACAGAAGACTTCTGTTTCACACGGATCTCAATGACAGGGCTAAGGTTATCAGGACCAAGGCCAGGATGGGGCATTTAGTCAGGCAGGGCAGATGATATGTTGACTACGCCGACCGGCCCTGGACACTAGACCGGGATTGCCCACTGGAGCGAGATCCCAAGGTCATGGGACACCTCAGTCCCAATCATCAGTGAGACGAGTTAAGGTTGCCAGTCAAGCTAGGCAGATGGTATGCTACCATTGCAAGCAGCTTGGACATATGAGGAGGGATTGCCCCCAGAGACAGGGATCCCAGGGTTTTGGGACAGCACAGTCCTAATCAGCGGTGGGATGGGAGAGGATACAATATATTCCTCCATAACCCAATGTCTGACCCGGGCCAGGTATCGGTTTAGGGGCGCACGGTCACCTCGATTACGCCGGCAGGCCGGAGAGGCCAGGTTATGGGCTGAGGTAGAGGACGAGGCTACGGGCGGGACGTCGGGGTTCGAGTGTCTCGCTATCACACCAAGTGGAAGATCCTTGAATCGACCAGTCATACAAGGTACGTTTTTGCTATCTCGCCTATAGGCAATATTATTTGATTCTGGTGCTTCGCATTCATTTATTGCTGCATCACTTGTGATAGAGTTGGGCTTAGAGGTTGAGGCCTTGGAGACCTTTATGTGAGTTCTCTACTGAGGATTAGGCGAGGATAAGGATGATATGTCATGGTGCGAGTTAGAGATCATGGATTCTGCAATGGACGAGGTCATGGAGCATGTATCTCGAGTTCAGCGTCATCTGGGATGGATTGAACGCGGCTTACAGAGTCGTCGCTGATTTGAGTAGGAGGTTCTGCTTCAGACGCAGGAAAGTAATCGTGTTGTATTTCAGGGGAACAAACATGATATTTTGCCACATACGATGTACGAGTCCAGTGTCGAGGGGGCAGTTGACGGGTTGATTATGAAGCCTTACGTGGAGGGCAATGGGATGGACTTAGATCTGCCTCGAGTAGTCTGCGATTACGAGGATGTTTTTCTGGATGAGGTACCTGGATTGCCTCCATAGAGGGTTGTAGACTTTGGTATCGAGTTACACCCTGGTACTTCACCCATCTCTATGACTCCGCATAGGATGGCACCAGTTGAGTTGAAGGAACTCAGAGTCTAGCTACAGGAGCTACTAGACAAGGGGTTCATTAGACCGAACACTTCACCATGAAATTCTGGTCTGTTTGCGAAGAAGGACAAGACCCTTTGGCGTACGTGATTAAGCCGGTTGAAACGGGGGTTCACGATCGAAGTCGGTACCCATTACTTAGAGGATTGATGACTTGTTTGTCGGGCGGAAGGAGCGCGAGTCTACTCCAAGATAGACCGCCTTGGTTACCATCGGTGAGGAGTTAGAAAGACAAATATCCACTGGAAGCGGCATTTAGAGGGCGTATTATGGGCACTTTGAGTTTACGGTGGTGCCCTTTGGATTGACGAATGCGCCGGTAGCATTCATGGACCTCATGCATAAGGTATTCCAACCCTATCTAGATCGGTTTATTGTAGTCTTCGTGAATGACATTTTTATCTACTTTCAATCAGAGTGGGAGCATGAGGATCACTTGAGGATCATTTGAGTTCTTGAAGATCATCAATTATGCGCGAGTTCGATAAGTGCGAGTTTGCGAAGCTTCTTGAGGTGAGATTTTTGGGACACCTGGTGTCAACATCAGTCGTGTCAATGAACCTAGAGAAGGTCGAAGTCGGGATGAGTTGGGAGAGGCCGAAGTCAGTCTTCGAGATACGTAGTTTCTTGGGATTGGCGGGAGTGATACGGAGATTGTTGAGGGGATTTCTCGATTAGAAGCTATGATTGAGAGCGGAATGAGGTCAAGTTTGGTGGGATGGCCGTGCGGAGGCATTCCGGGGAGTTGAAGAGGGAGGCTCCTCTGCTCCCTATCTTGATAGTCTGGGCGGGGTGAGTGTATTGTGATGCCTCGAGGGCGGGTGGATGTGTTTGATGCGGTCGGGAGGGTAGTAGCTTATGGTTCCCGTCAGTTGAAGAATCATGACCAGAATTACCCCACACATGACTTGGAGTTGGCGGCCGTAGTCTTCGTCTTAAAGATTTGGCGCTACTATTTATATGGCGAACAGTTTGAGGTGTACTCAGACTATAAAAGTCTGAAGTATTTTTTCACGCAGCGGGACCTCAATATGAGGCAATGCAGTTGGATGGAGTTCCTAGAGGACTATGACTTCACTTTGCATTACCACCTTGGTATGGAAAATGTGGTGGCTTATGCACTCAGTCGGAAGTCACGGGGAGCATTTGCTAGTATAGCTTCCCGGGAATGGCGGATGCTTGAGACTATGGGACAATTGGGCCAGTACCTCGGCTTGATCTCGAGTACGTTGGGAGTTTAGTGGCTACACCATCTCCTATTGGTAATTGATTGGAGTCCCGAGGGCGGGACCGCGAAGATAGTGTCCATCAGGGACCGGGTACAATTAGGTATAGGTGACGAGGGTTAGGTATCCTCAAATGGTAGTCTTCGGGTATAAGGACGGAGTAGTGGTTCCCCCGATTGGCCAGATTTGAAGAGGAGATCCTCAAGGAATTTCACTACTCTTGATTTTCTATGCATCCAGGTGGCATGAAGATGTACCAGGATCTTCGTCGTCAGTAATATTGAAGTGGAATGAAGAGACACGTAGGGGACTTTGTTCGACGATATCTCACGTGTTAGTAGGTTAAGGCTGAGCACTAGAAGCCAACATGGATACTTCAGCCATTGGAGGTGGCTAAGTGGAAGTGGGAGCACGTCACGATGGATTTTGTGACCCACTTGCCGCGGACACCGCAGAGACAGGATGCGGTATGGGTGATAGTCGATCGGCTCACGAAGTCGGCACATTTTCTAGCCGTGCGGATGACCTTCACATTGGAGAGATTCTGTCGGTTGTACAATCAAGGAATAGTTGACTACATGAGTACGGTATCCGTAGTGTCGAGCGAGAGACCAGGATTTGCCGGCACTTTTGGAAGAGTTTCCAAAAGGCTATGGGCACACGGTTGACCATGAGTACAACCTTCCACCCACAGACAGATGATCAGTCGGAGAGGACCATACAGGTGTTAGAGGACATGCTGCGAGCATGCGTCCTGGATCATAAGGGTAGTTGGGAAAAGCATTTGCCAGCCCAGTGGGGTCGCCTACAACAACGAGTTATCAAGCGGGTATACAAATGGCACCATGAGGCATTGTATGAGGGGAGGCTATGCGAGATCAACGATATGTTGGACCCGAGGTGGGAGAGGCTCCATTGCGGGTCCTGATCGATTAGAACATCCGAGAAGGTGAAACGATCGGCCGGCTTCTTCTCATGACTCAGAGCCGGCAGAAGAGCTATGTTGATGTACGACGTCGACCCTTAGAGTTTGAGGTTGGAGATCACGTCTTCTTGAAGGTGATGCCTAAGAGAGGAGTGGTCAGGTTCAACAAGCGCGGGAAGCTATCGCCGAGGTTCAGTGGGCCCTTCGAGATACTTGAGAGGGTGGGTATAGGCGTGCAGATTGGCTTTACAGCCCGCGTATCGGTGTCGCGGTATTCACGTCTCCATGCTCCAGGTACCTCGGATCCGGCTCATGTAGTGGATTGGGGAGAAGTTGAGGTTGACACGGATGGGACCCAGCCGAGGAGGACCGGTGTGCATTATGAATCGCCGGGTTAGGTTTTGCGACGCAAGACCTTGAAATTTGAAATGAGGAGTCTTATGTGACACTTGGAATTAGGTGGAGGAGTCAACGTGGGAGCACGGGGACACGATGCGAACCACCTATCCCTTCTTGTTTAGGGATGAAGTACGTGGTTTAGTCATTTAATGCCAAATGACTGGATTTACATCATAGTATAGTGCACGTTGCATATGCATGTGATTATACAGAATTTCGGGACGAATTTCTTTTTAAGGAGGGGAGAATGTAAAACCCAAGAAAATTCTAATTTTCTGAAAAATGGTAAAATGGTAAAATGGTAATTTTAGTCAAAATCCGAAATTTTTATAGATCTCGGATGACGAAACGGACTTCACCATTGGAATCATCTCGCGAAATCTAGCTACCCACGTTGGGTATGAATTCGAGAGCGATCGAATTTCCATTTTTCGAGCCTTGAGTGTGCGGTGTCGTATGACAGTTTGTGAGAGACATGTGATGTGAAAAAATTCACCTACTACAAGTACCCATGTGACACATGTTGCATGATTAGTGAGAGGATGGAGATGAATGGCTTAGATTAAGCCAAGTGTCAAAAAGGCCCATTAAGTCACTTGAAGGGACAAGGATGGAATTAATTAAAAGATTCAAATAAAATAATACAAAAACTTCATCTTCTCCATTGAAACATTTGGAGCGTCACGGTAGGTGTAGGCTGGTTTTTAGAGAGAGAGAGGGTGACTTCTTTCTAGATTTCCCAGCGTTCGGACCGTCGGTTCTCGTCGAAGCAAGAAGCAAAGTTGTTCTACGGCAAGACTGCGCGTGGGCGCAATTTGTGGAGTTCAAACCAACTCAAGAGGTAGGGATCGTTTCCTACTTTGTTTATTCTTTGGCTAAGAGTCATTTTAATGGATGGGGATTTGTTGAGGCTTGGATGGTCGTGTTTTCAGTCTCAAAATCTTTGAACCAAGTGGAGAAAATCCCTATTGGCCATGAACGATTAATCGAGCCTAGGGTTTCCTTTGTTCACGTGATTTGTTAATGTGATTTTTGTGTTGGGTGATTCAAAATGAAATTCTTAGATTGTTATTAGCCCATGTGAGCTAATTTTGGTGTTATTGATTGTGAATTGAATAACATGGAATTATGTAGATAAATTTTGTTAATATATACATATAAAATATATTAGTATGAATATTTTGGAAATGGCATAATGCATTCACTTATGCTGCCAAGGGCACCCTAGATGTGGTAGGTGTGAGTGCATGACATGAAAGAAGTGAGTAAAATGAAAACGGTTGTGGAATTTCAAGGAAGATTTTTCTAAGAATTTCCTTGGAGGTGGTCAAACAATTCATCTCGAGGAGGCGGACAAGTGGCTGATATTCGAAAAATAGGCAAACAATTAAACCGGAGGGTAGTCCAATATATTTACCTAAATTCGGTAGTAAGTTTTCGAGGACAAAAAGCTTTTGTTTTGAAAACTGTATTTTTTCTCGCATTTGGCTTAGGCATGTGTGAGGGAGTCGGTGAGGACTCGAGACATGGGATTGGGCATGTAGACATTCAAGTAGGATCATGTATTTTCTTGAGTGTGATTGTTTGCCATGACATGCACTTAAGGTAGAATATATATAGGAAATTATCATTACTGGGCATTGCTTAAATGCATTAAAGTGATCATTATTCGGTACGGGAGGACATGATCACTAGATCATTTTAGAAGAATCTTGGGATTGTGGCTTTGGTATTCATTATGTATAACATGTATTAGAAATTGTAAATATTTAATATATGTTTTGAATTAAAGTGACTTATTAACAAGCGAACCATGTAATATAGTTGGTTGGGACATGTTGTATTTTGGGTAGAGTTCCTTATACAAAGGGGCTACACTTGAATTTAAATGGTGGTGTCGGGTTGCAGAGCATCCACTGAGTATTCCGCGGGTTGACGGGTTGTCAACGGACCCCCGGGAAATGGGGCGTCACAGTGTGTGTGTATGGTTATAATCATTCATCATTCTTAGTGAATGGATGGTGAGCTCAGCACCTTGGACTACGTCCAATGGAGAATCACGGTTTCAATATATATATATATATATATATATATATATATATATATGCTATATATATATACTATATATATATATATATATACATACTGTGTTGAGGCCTGACAAAGTAGGGATAGATCCCCCCCTCCCATAAGTTAAAAGACCTAGTAGTTGCGGTTATACATGATCCTCGTCGATGAAAGCTCGTAAAAATGTAGAAAGGTGTGTGGCATCCTGTGGTGAGAACCCAGAAATCTGTGGCCCACAAATGCATAAACACACGGGATTTGATTAAATCAAATGGACATTAGATGTATATCCAATGAGTTTTGTTTTATAAAACAAAATATTTTGTTTTGGAAAAAGGGACATTGGATGAAACACCAATGACGAGTTTTCACACTTGGCATAAGCATGTGTGAGAGAGTCGATCAGAGATTTCCCGGAACATAGGGGCATGATGGAGTCTCGTCTCTCATTTCATGGCATGTAAGTTCCATTTAGAATTGAAATATTCTTCATCCCGAGATGTTGATGTGTGTGTATTATTATGTGAACATGACATTGTATGTGCACTTAGGTGGGGAGTAGCCCTTGTGGGGTCCCATCATGCGGCCATTGCTCGCCCCATCGTGGGACCCCCCTTTTAGGTGCGGGTTAGACCGCAAGGGCTGGCCTCATGCGAGGCCGCCGAGGTGTGAAGAAAAGATTTGGCTTGTGGCTTTGAAACCTTTTGTAGGAAACTGAATTTTACATGTAATATTTTGTATATAGAGAGTTGTACCTCGAACTCTTATGAACTATTTTTGATAAATTTGTATATTTTTCTAAAATATATATGCATGAATGGATACAGTGAATGGAACATGATCTGGTGAGTATCAAGATATCACGATACCCATAGGTATTCACATTGTGTTGATGGGTTGTCAGCGGGACCTAAAGGGCAACCATAGATATTATAAAATGCTAGATGTAATATAATCTTTAGAGTCAAACCTTTCTGGGGCAATTATTAAGGTTGAATTTTAACTCATTTAATGTTAAAGCCATGATAAAACATGTTTTCTATTGTTAGGAAATATACATATATTCTATCGTACCAAGGTAAGAGAAGAAAATTAGTATATTAAAAAAAACATAGATTTATTTCAACTTTCTATTTGCATCGATTTTGTTACAAATGTGGAGTAAGACCACATTTTTACATGTGCCTTCTTATAGATTTCGGTCAACACATTCTTGATATGTTCTTATACTCCTTTTGTCAATCAAAGATGTATGGGGCTTGAATTTCTTATACAAACTAAGGGCCCAACCAAGGTCTCTACTGCATCTCATACCTACTTTTACCACATTCGACAACGATTATCATAGAATCTTGGATGGATGAAATATATGTTTATAGATTTGTAATCCGCAATTTGTTTTCACAACCCTTAAGCATTTAACCACCCACAGTATAGAAACCCGACAAAAGGAGGCTCGGGAGGTAAGTTTCACGAACCATGGAACTTCATATTATTCTCCATTCCATGGATCCGTCGCCATGAATCATGGTATTGCAAATAAGGAAAGGACACCATCATTGCTGGAATCACATACGCTAACCTCGCCATCTATTAATTATTTCAACTCAATATTCTCTTCCTTAATTGTTTCTTAGAATGACTTGAGAATAGATCTATGGAGGTAGGTCTGCATATTCACATCCATATGTGTGTGTGTAAATATATATATATAGAAAGAGAGGTGAAGAGAGGTGAAATAATGCTTTTGATGTTATAAATTGCATTTATTTACCTAATGGAAGTTTATTTTAATTTTATTTAATGTAGATAGTAAATAGAAACATTTTTGTATAGATAGATAGTAAAGGAGCGTTATGATGATCAAAAAGCCTAATAGGGTTTAACACTTTCAAACTTGTCCTATTTACACACATTATTTTGAGGAATATTCTTTTCGAATAATTATATTTACATTGTAGTACTAGTAACAATCTTTTATTTGTACCAGCTTACAACCTTTTAATTGTACAATAGTAAAAGATTACTAATAAAAAATATGATTTATGTTAGGATTTGACAAAACCTTTACCAAATCATATTATCACTATTGTAACATGCCCTAAAGAAAAAAAGTGTAAGGTTATTTCATTTCTTGGTTTGTCTCTACTTTTTTCTTATTCTCTCTTTTCCAATTTCAATAGCATGCTAAAACTCTCTTTTAATAACTCTTTAACATCTTGGTTAGGTTTAATTTCCAATATGGATATTTCTATTTGTAAGAATCTTTATGTGTATTCTCTAGTTAAGTTTTTGGGGTGGTAAGTGTTCTTTACCCTACAACTTTTTATTTAGGCCTTCTTGGCTCTCCTTATACCCATGTATATGTTTAGGCTACCTTTGGACTATTTTTTGCTATGATATATTCATACTTTCTTTAGATAAAAAAAAATCTATTTAATAGTTCTAATTTCATACATTTAGATCAATTTTCTACAAGCTAAATAATAAAATGCTTCATATAATATATTAATAAAATTTTACAAGATAAATAATAAAGAACTTATAGTTTTTTCTTCCTCGCTTTTCTTTGCTTTGGTTTTTTCACCTCTTTCAAATAGCAAATTAAGTTTTTTTTCCTGTTAGGTTAGGTTTCTTCCATCTTTCATATAGGTTTTCTTCCTCCTTATATTTCCACCAAAATAATAAAAAGAAGATTTGATAAGGATTGATGGGTCATAAATGGAAAAGGGTTATAAATTGAAGTTTTTTTTGGAGTTATAGGACATATATATATATATATATATATATATATATATATATATATATATATAGTTTTTAGGAAGATAGAATGGTAATTTTGGGTTATAGCTTTTCTTATAATAATTGGTGTTGGAAATAGTGAATGAAATTAATGACATTCACTAAATAACTCTTTGTTCAGAATTCTATTAATTTCAGTTATATGAAATTAATGACGTTCAATGAATAATTTAATTCATGACATTCAATGAATAATTTAATTCGGAATTTAATGAATAATTTAATTCGAAATTTAATGAATGATTTAATTTAGAATTCTAAGGGTTTGGGAAGCTAAAAATGTTTGGCATTCCAAAAGGCCAGGTCGTTTCTTTATAAAGGTTGTTGGGGTATTTCAGTAGGTGTGTCTCAAAAGGTCATCAGTCTCGGTTCCAGCCGGCCCCGTCGCTTTTGTCGGTGATAGTGCGAAACCAACGTCGTATTTCGCCCGGGAGTGGAGAGCGATGTGCTTTTGTCGACCATTTGACTAAGCGGATTTTATCTTGGGAGACGGGACGCCTTGAGGGCTCTCAAAGCATCAATGGAGAAGAGCGAATTTGTCTTAGGAAATTATTAATTTCCTGTGCTGAGTTGTTCTCTACTTTGATTTTATTTACTCTTTATTTTCTTTCTTCATGGTTATTGGTGTTATTCGGGCTAACCATCTTTATGCAGGTGCAAATTTTTCTAACAATTGGTACATGATCAAAGTTAAATAGGAATATTTTTTCTAGGATAAAGTATTAAACCATTATTGTAATGAATTGTTCGGATAAAAAAAATGCAAAACAAAAAATTATGTGGCAAATTATCCTCGCATAAAAAAATAATTAAGTGGAAAATTTTCGAGGGCATATACCACCACCTAAACATATGCCAGTGATTGCATGTATGGGAAAGGTGAGGTGTTATAGCTGAAGTGGAGTTTGTTTGGTATGACTATCGATAGTTGTGCGATTATAAATTATTACTTGGTAAAACAGTTTATTAGAAGTAACACATTGAAATAAATAAAAAATAATATATAGAAATTATAACAATATATAAAAAAAATTAAAAAAAATAAAGTATTTTTATTTAACCAGAAATAATATTATTTCATAAATAAATAAATTTATGAAAATTTTCTAATTATCTTTTGTAATATTATTTATAAATTTATGAAACCATTTCATTTTAATTATTTATAATTTCATAAATAAAAAAAATATTAATGGTTATAATCATAAATAAAAAATATTATTATTTATAACCATAAAATATTTTATTTATTTCATATATTACTTTTGTATGGTGATAAATTTTTCATATTATTATATAAAACCATACAAAATATTATAATATTTCATATTATTTATAATTTATGAATTAATTTAGAATATTATTTCATAAATAAAAACTAATATGAAATTATGCAAATTTAACCATAAATAGTATTATTTCAGAAAATAAAATAAAATATTTATAGTTATAAATTTTTATCATTTCATATTATTATTTTGAATATAACACGAAATAAATTTAGAACACAAAAAAATTCATATTATTTCATATAATTTATAGTATAATATTAATAAAAATCCTAAAGAGGACTAAAAAAAGGAAATTTGCTATTTTAATAAGAGCGAATAAAAAAAGCTACCATTTGTAGCTTTTTCACATTATGACTTATTTAATCCGATTGGCTATCGACTACAGAAGTATTTACCAAGTAGCCTATAAAAGTTCATTGGAGATGAATCACCTATCACCTCAACCAAGCACTCTCAAAGTCTATTTCATAACTCAAAATATTTTTATTAATTTGGAACATGTCATCGGAATAATTTGTGTATAATATTTTATTATAAATCATTCATATATTTATTTAATTATTTTATAAAACAATAATTAGAAGATAACATAAAGATGTTCTCAAAAATACCTATTTTTGCTTAATTTGTATCAATTATTTTATAAACAATCATTAGAAGATAACATAAACAATCATTAGAAGATAACATATGAAAGAGGATCCCACGACGAGGTGAGCAATGCGGTAGTTGAATTTTACTACATTAGATTTTACTCCCCACCTAAAATGCACATCTGTGGCACATCCCGACATCAGTATTCCATACAATCCCTACTTTGTATATGCGAGTGTAATCGTCATTAGTAATACCAATGACACCCACTACCGACCTTTCTTGATTCACTTTGACACGATGCAATTTTCAATGGAGTATACGTCGTCGTCATTCTTATCGAAACGACTCACAGTCTAAGTAGTAAACATGTGATGTGTCTTCTTTTTAGGCAACATAAATTTTAATTCTGTGTATGAGTCTCTTACACCTACCTGAACTTTTCGAATCACCACCATGATCTCTCACACCCATCTGAAGAACTTTCGGATATCTGAATCTCTTACACCCACATCCTGAGAACTTTGGGGCTCACTTGCCAGCGAGGTCTCTTACACCCACACAGAACTTTAGATTGAGGATAAACAACCCTTTCTTGCCAAGCCCAACACACATTAATTACTTTTCATTTTATGATTTGAGTGTGGTCTTTATTGAATGTAGTCGAAAGACAACTGTTTGCAATGTGCCCAGCCCAGGCAGCGCCTTCTACCCTTTCTGCGGCTTTACCCAACACTGCATTCACGAGTAGTGAAACGACCTGCAGTGCACCCACACGGCTATGCGATGTCACCGTGCACATGAATGCAATGATGCCAATTCATATATCCAATTCTAATGGCTCATACACAAGTATATTTCATATAATTCAATAATCATGTTAGCACATCAATTTAGCATGCATTAACATATCATTTTCCACACACATTCCAGCGTTCATTTAAGCAATATCGCGAGTATGAATTCAGAGGAGGAGGAGGAGGAGGAAGGAGGGAGGAGGGAGGGGAAGAAGCAAATTCACATGGACAATTTCGGTCCAACAAGCGTCGATTTGTTTTTAAGCAGTCCGTCGATCCGTAAGGGTGTCCATGGGTGACCCTCTCATCAAGCATCAGGTCTGCCATTAGGCAGGAATGTGAAGCCCCATTTCCGGGGGTCAGTTGACCACCGTCGACTGCTGAAGCTTTGTGTGTCTTATATCATGAGACCCATACGTGAATAAAAATGGCCACGTCGAACCATACATCCATACTCACCAAAGTGTATATTTTTTACAAAAATAAGTGAATTTACAATTTGTTTTAATTACAAAATATCCAAAATTGGGTCTTTTACCCAGATTTTTACAAAAATACATAACAAGGCCACATATGTCCATTTCTTCGTCTCTAAGACCTCGGATGCGTCCCATCCCCAGTTAAACCTTCAGTACCTGATAGGCGTATTTTGTGATGTGTATATTAAATTATGCAGAAAAATATAAAAAGGGTGCCCTGATAGCTGCAAGTATAAACTGTCAGTAATAAAGTGTGCCTAAGTATGGATAGATCCCTGCAGGAAAATGGGGATGTAAGTCTAAAGAATTATAATACTTCTGCAATATCGAACTAACAATTGTGATAGTAAAACGGAATTTAAACTAAACTAATGAAATTTCTAAATCTAACTAATGAAGATCGACTAAGGAGGATACCAGAGATGATAATTCCTAGGGTACTTGGTACCCAGTGGACAATCCTCTTAGATCTGAGTAAAATTCTACTCTATTGTTTTTCATGAAAATGCTTTCCAAGGCGACTCTTGTCTAGTGAATTTAATTATAAGCCTCTCTCGAATTCGAATAACTGCTAAAGCTATTTGCTTAAGGTCTTTTGCTTCTCATCTCAACCCCAAGCATTAGAGATGCTTTAAGATCCAAAAGTCTCACACGCCTCCCTAGTGGAGAATTTCTACGGCTGCAATTTAATTAGGTTGATTCATACAGCTATGTACAGTTCTTTACTCCCTTCGGATCTTGCAAAAGAACCACTCACCACATTGAGATTGGCAAAATCAATAATATGTAAATATAACTAAGTATGAATCAATAGAGTGCATTCACAAGAAACAATAGAAAACGGAACATTAACAAATAGATATAAAACTCATGTTCAATATACAATCAAAACCCTAGATCTACGAATTTAAAGCATGATAGAGGTTTGTTACATCATAAACTTAGGATAAAACATGAGAAAAGAGGGAAGAATAAACTATAATGATCAAATGATGGTGAGTGTGGTTTCTTCATAAAATCTAAATCTTCTCTAAAATCACTAATTATGCCTCTACACTCCTTGGTCCCCAAAGTGTGGACAAAGTCCCGCTTCTCCGAGCCGCCTCCTCCGTCTCTTTCGGGTTTGAGCTTAAAAACCCTCCATTATGGGCTCAAAATGGGCTAAAAATCCACCCAAAACCGACCCCGAACGTCGCGACGTCGTGCAGCAACGTCGCGACGTCAGGATGCTCTGTTTCTGCAACGTCGCGACGTTGGTTCTCAACGTCGCGACGTTGCTGCAGTCCCCTGTTTTTGCTCCAACTTCGTAAGGCCATAACTTTGTCATACGAACTCCGATTTCGGTGTTCTTGGTACCGTTGGAAAGCTCTTGAAGTGTAGAATCCATCCATATATGGGTTGATGCAATATGAGCTCATATGATATCTGAAAAAGTCAAAATACAGTAGCCTCTCCTGCTGAGAAGAGTGCAATGTTTGCTGATTTTCTTCAGGCTTGGAACTTATAACCAACTTCTTTGTTCAAACTCCAATTTTGGTGTTCTTGGTATCCCTGGAAAGCTCTTGAAATTTAGAATCCATAAATATAAAGCTTGCTTCAATTGGAGCTCATATGATATATGAAAACATCAAAATACAGTAGCTGCTTCTGTAGCAGTTTTTCCACCAATTTTGCACAATTCCACCAAATGGATGACCTGACCATAAGTATGAACTTTTAGAGCATTAGGGCACTTATTTAACATAAAAACACTAGAAAAACTAACTAAATAATAGGGATAAAATGAGTATTTAAGATACTCATCACACCCCAAACTTAAATTCTTGCTTGGCCCCCGAGCAAGAGATAACTCAAACAAAACAAAAATTGAAAATGACATGAACTAAAATAATGAGATGAGTAGCAGTAACATGATTTCAAATGGAAGAATCACTATGAACACAATTAGCAATATTAGCCTTTTCAACCCAAGAGAATTTAGGATCCTTAAACTTTTAAACTTTCCCTAAAAGGAACGTAGAAGCAGAATGGTGGTAAAACCGTCTGGCCCCGAGTCATGATGACCTTTCCCGAGGAAACTAAGTGGGTGATAGCATGATCTTAGTGTATAGCAAGGCCTAACACCCCGAACTTAAGCTCAACTCACCCTATTTGGAAGAAGCTAACGAGAAGGAATGATAAGAAACCTTCCATTTTATTCATACCAAAATACCTAAAAATTTTCTAAGTTCCAAAAAAAAATGAAGAAGAAGACCTAGTGCCAAGAAGTTTCAGATGAGTGTTCCTGTAGCGGGGATCCATTGGTGACTCCCTACCAGTTGGTTAAGGGCACCAGGCATTAAATTCCCTTCAAACTTCACCCCGAACACTCAACCAAACTCAAAGGCCCTAAGTTGTGGGAAGGATCCATCTTATGTCCCATGTAGCGAGTAGTGAAGTCAATGACTCCCGGCCAGTTGGCTTAGGGCATTAGGCTTTGAAAGGCCCCTCGGAGCGTACTTAGGGATTAGGTGGATGATCCACTTATTCTAATTCACGAAGCCTATTTTTTGACTTTTTTTTTTCTTCTTTTTATTTTATTGTTTTTCATTTTCTCTTTAGTTAGGGCTCGATGGCAATCCTCTTGATTAGGTGTCCCATCATATATGGTTAGAATCCCCAAGGTTGGTTGAATTCAAGGCAAGAGTCGGGACGAAAAGTACAAGGGAGACCAAAAGTGTGTGTGTGATAGATTCCTTGAAATAGCTTCTTGTAGCCGATGGAGGTGACTAAAGCTAAGTCACCTATACGAAACATGAAAGTACCGCAAATTCAGATCATTTAAAAACCTAAGGGTCCTATCCACTTTGTACTTGCCCTTTTTCAAATGTTTGTGTTCAAAATGACCTTCTACAAGCCAACAAGGCATCAAACTCACTCATATGAAGGACCTAAAATAAATAAAATAAATAATGAAAAGCACATCACGACTAACAACCAAACAATTAAAGAAATAACTAAAACGGGTAAGGAGATACAAAGTTGGATTTTGGAAAAAAAAATTTCTTAATAGATTCTTGATTTTACCCCAAACTTGAAATGAACATTGTCTTCAATGTGAAACAAGCAGAATATGGATAATGAGTACTCCACGAGGGTTGTCCGAGAGTCTGCGGAAGTTGCTCAGTAGATATGACTCGCTGGGTGGGGCAATGGGGGTGTTAAAGATGGGTTAGACCTTAAGTCCAAATGAAGGGGATGCTTGAATATGGTTTCCTCTTTGGTTCTTTAAGCATGAAATTATTGAACTTGACTTTCAACTGGTAGCTTCCAAAACCATATTTGAATCCCAAAAAACACTGAAATTAAAAACTAACACTTGAGAAAAAGCAAAATCAAGCACGAAAATTTATTTAAAAACTCAAAACTAACTACGAGAAATAGAAAAAGAAAAGAAAACATTTTAAGCTTAGGTACGCCTCGAGTACTTTCAGTTTTTCAGTCATTTAGACTACCCATTCTGGGATGGGTTGGTGTTTCTTGCCTCCATCGGAGTCTACAATAGGCGATAGTTGTGCTCAATGAACTGACTTGACTACATAGTCTTCCACAATCTTATTATTTTTTTGATTTTCTATTTTTTTAATTTTTTTGTTTACAATGGTTCCTCTCAATTCATTGTTGAAGTGAATGATGTACTCATCAACCTCGGAAGTTGGGGTTTTATTCTCATTTTTCACTTCCTCATGCATTGGAACCAACAGTCATTTAGAATAGTCTTCACAGCGTCTTCTTTGTGTTTCATGTGATTACGGAAAGTTGGCTCATCTTCCTTCACAACTAAGGTTTTCCAAAATTTGTGCATCATTCTCCATTTATTTGAAACTACTCAAGGATTCTTCGTTATCCTTTGAATTGATTTCTTCGTCATATCTCAGTTTTCTTCTTCTACTTGACCCCAGTAGATGGTGAACTCTCATGTTGTCCTTCAAAAGGACATTGTGTGGTCTCTTGTTCTTTCATATATTTTGCCACTAGTTCTTCTATACTCATACTCTCCTCTTCTTTAGTTTGTTCTTTCCAGATCGAGTTGAGCTATAAGAAGTGGCCTTTGGAGCCGTCTCTTCTTTCGAGCTGCGGAATGGTGAAATTTGAATTTGAACATTAGCCCTTACGATTCCATGAATTGGGCTCCGGATATCACACATTCAGCATGAACTCTTTTCATTTCAATTAATCTTTGCCTCTAACTTTGTCATTCTCTCATGTGGAGGTTGACTTATCTCATTGGGATTAAAGGCGAGCGATCCCGACTTGAGAGTAGTCATTTCATCCATTGATCTTGAAAATTCGAGGTTGTGCCATGGTAAATGCGAAGCAGGTTCTTCTTAATTCATCCATAGCTTCTTCTAGGCTTGATCTTTGGACTTGTGGAGATTGAAGAGTGTTATAGCTTGTATTCCATGAGGTGTTTGGGTGGTGGCTCCATCCAAAATTATGATTGCTCAAGTATGGGAGTACCTCCATATTGAGCATATGGTTGCCACACTTGACTCCGCACTTGAGTTGTCACTCTTCTTTGATGTTCATCGATAATTGCCGCATCCTTAGTTCTTTGCTCAAGGTGAGCGATACATTTGTCAACTCGATGATAGGATCCATTGTGATTTTAACCTGAAAATTTATGCAAAAAGAAAACAAAAAGTATCAAAAACTCAAAAACCACACAAATATAAACATAAAAAATGTTTGAAGTATTAAAGAAGCACTTAGTATTGATATTAGCATAAAACACCGATTTTCCCTAAACAGCAGTGTAAGCAAATAGGCGTATTTTGTGATGTGTATTATATAAAATTATGCGAGAGAAAAATATAAGGGTGCCTATTACTTGTGATATACGCAATCAGTAATAAAGTGTACCTAAGTACGGATATCGATCACGGGAAAATGGGGATGCTAAGTACAAAAATTATAATACTTACTCTAATATCCAAACTAACAATTGTGATAGTAAAACAAATTTAAACTAAACTAATGAAATTTCTAAATCTAACTAATGAAGATCGCAACTAAGGGATACCAAGAGATGATAAATTCCTAGGGTACTTGGTGCGATCGGACAATCCTCTTAAGATCTAAGTCAAAAATTCTACTCTAACTTGTTTCGCGAATGCTTTCCAAGAGGCGACTCTTGTCTATTTAATTATAAGAAGCCTGCTCTAGGGTCGAATAACCTACCAAGTAACACTGGAGTCTTTTGCTTCTCGTACCGACCCCAAGCATTAGAGATGCTTTAAGATCCAAAAGTCTCACACGCCTCTAATTACCGGATAATTTTCTACCTTTACCAGGCTAATTAGGTTGATTCATCTATGTCACAGTTCTTTACTCCCTTCTCGGATCTTTACGAAGAACCACTCACCACATTGAGATTAGTAAAAATCAATATGTAAATAGAACCAAGTATGAATCCAATGAGAGGTGCATTCACGAAGGAAACAATAGAAAACGGAACATTAACAAATAGATATAAAACTCATGTTCAATATCTGACCAAAACCCTAGATCTCACAATTTAAAGCATGATAGAGGTTTTGATACATCATAAACTTAGGATAAAACATGAGAAAAGAGGAAGAAGAAACTATAATGACCAAATGATGGTGAGTCTCGGATTTTCTTCCACAAATCTCATGATCTTCTCCAAAATCTTCAAAAGCGGCTCCCAACCTCCTCCTTGGTCCCCAAGTGTGGACCAAAGTCCCTTCTCAGAGCCACTGGCCAGCCTCCTTACGTCTCTTTCGGGTTTGAGGCTTTAAAAACCCTCCATTATGGATCAAAATGGGCTAAAAATCCACCCAAAACCGACCCTGAGCGTCGCGGCGTCGATGCGACAACGTCGCTGACGTCGGGATGCTCTGTTTATGACGTCGCGGCGTTGGTTCTCGACGTTGCTGCAGTCCCACGTTTTGCTCCAACTTGGTAAGGCCATAACTTTGTCATACGAACTTTCAGATTTCGGTGTTCTTGGTACCGTTGGAAAGCTCATGAAGTGTAGAATCCATCCATATATGGGTTGATGCAATATGAGCTCATATGATATCTGAAAAAGTCAAAATACAGTAGCCTCTCCTGCTGAAGGTGCTGCAATGTTTGCTGATTTTCTTCAAGGCTTGGAACTTGCATAACTTCTTTGTTCAAACTCCAATTTTGGTGTTCTTGGTATCCCTGGAAAGCTCTTAAAATTTAGAATCCATACATATAAAGCTTGCTTCAATTGGAATCATATGATATATGAAAACATCAAAATCTGATGGCACTTCTGTGCGAGTTTTTCCACCGATTTTGCCTGATTCCACCCGAATGGATGACACGAACATAGTGAACTTTTAGAGCATTAGGGCACTTATTTAACATAAAAACACTAGAAAAACTAACTAAAGCATAGGGATAAAATGAGTATTTAAGATACTCATCAGTACCTGAAATAATTTTTCCCTCGACAGGGTGAGCAATGCCCAGTAGTGGAATTATCCTACATGGGTTACTCCCCACCTAAGTGCTCATGTAATGACAAACCAAACATTTAAGCAAAACATATATGTTCCTACTCAAATGTCTACATGAAATGGATGCAAATGTGACTCGCTTTCTCTCACTTCTCGAGCCCTCACTGACTCCCTCACGCATGCCTAAGCGAGTGTGAGAAACCGCTGATGCAAACAAAAGGTTTTGTTCTTGAAAACATATCTGGGGATTTCGATAAAATCATTGGACAGCCCTCCGAGGTGAATTCTGGATAACTTTTAAGACGATCCTTAGGTCCTCCTCGAGATGAACTATTGGACAACTCTCCAAGGTAATTCTTCGGAAAATCTTCCTTTGTAGAGAATCCATTTACTTGACCACATTTTCATGTCATGCACTCACACCTATTATTCTAGGTTACCCCAATGCATATGAAATGCAATATGCCATTTCACAACAATTCATGCTAATAAATTAAGCATGCATATTTATAAAATTAGCTCACATGGGCTAATATACAATCAGACTATCCATCTTGGAATTGCCCTAAGCATCACACAAATAACATAACATGTTATTCAATCAAGCAATAACATATTCACACTCAAGGCCACACATAAACAGTCCACGGTCAGTTCGGGATTGTGAGAAACCACTCTAGGAATTTCTTCACTTAGTCCAAATCTTTTGGAACAAAAAACAAGGCCATCCAGGCCTCAAGATATCCCCATCCATTAAAATGGCTCTTAGCCAAAGAATAAAACAAGTAGGAGAAAACCCCTACCTCCCGGAGTTGTCGAAACTCCACAAAACTAGTACCCACGCGTAGGCCTTGCAGTGTAGACCAACTTCTCCTCTTGTTCCAACGAGAACCGACGATCCGATCATCGAGAATTGTAGAGATAATGTAGACACACTCTCTCTAAAATCTCTCCTCTTTTCTCGGTTTGCTATCCCCTCTTTTCCTCTCCCTAAACCAGTTGGGAGAACTTGGTCAAGAGGACTTGTCCTCTCATGCCAAATGTCCATTTCTCATTGGACACCTTAGATTACCCTATCACCTTATCTATTCCCATTGGATTTCCTTCTAATGGCATGAAGCCATGTGTCTCCTATGGACCACACTTGAGCTCATATTTGACTAGCTCACAGTCTGACACACGTCTCACCTTGAGCCACTCGAGTTGCGCCATGTGTCCTGCACCATCGTCCATGCCTCGAAAAACGTGAAATTCCGATTGTCTCAGAATTCGACGAAATTTGACGTGGTAGCTAGATTTCACGAGACAAATCCAACGGTGAAGTCCGTTTTGTCATCCGAGATCTAGTAAAATTCCAGATTTTGATCAAAATTACCATTTTACCATTTTTCAGAAAATTAGAATTTTCTTGGGTTTTACAAAGAATCCATGGCCATTTCTAGCCTCACACCACCCAAAACCATTTCATGAATTTTTAGGCAAGAAATAACCAAGTAGGAGAAGACCCCTACCTCTTGGAATTTTCAAAACTCCACAATACCGGTACCCACGCGTAGCCCTTGTAGTGGGGATCAACTTTGCTTCTTGTCTTGCCGGGATTCGACGGACCGATCGTCGGAAAATCTAGAGAAAAGGTAGACTCTCTCTCTTTCTAAAACTCTCTCCTTCCTTCCCGCTCTCTTTTTCCCTTTTCCTTTCCCCCCAAATCAGTTGGGTCAAGATTGGGTCAATAGAATTGTCTTCTCTCTCTTGCCACTTGTCCACTTCTAAGTGGCTTGGATTACACCCTATCCATTTATCCTTAATAGTGGATTTCCTTCCACTCATAAGATGCCACATGTCCACATGGGTCCCACTTGAGCTTAATGTTTGACTTGCTCCCCACTTGATATGTGTCTCATCTTGAGCCACTCAAAATGTGCCAAGTGTCTTGCACCACCCTCGGTGCCTCGAAAAACGTGAAATTCCGACTATCTTAGAATTCGACGAAATTCGATGTGGTAGCTAGATTTCGCGAGACGATTTCAACGGTGAAGTCTATTTCATTATCCAAGATCTAGAAAAATTTCAGATTTTGACCAAAATTCCGTTCTGCTACCATAAATCTAGATCTCTCTGGGTTTACGGTTTACCATATTACTGAATCAGGACCTCCTTCTGCATGCCATTACTTATTTGCACGTTGAGCGTTGTACCACATGCTCATGGGCAATTTGTTTTGATGTTAATATGGTATAAATTAGTTTTTTTATTGACATCTATTCACTTTGCATTACATCATAGTATTATGTTATATTCCTTAATAATTTGTCTCTTCTGGTTCTTGAATCTTAGACCCCTCTCTTCCCTATGCCAACCTAAACTTTCAATGTGAAGCCTCAAAACCCGGGGGTCCATTGACAATCCGTCAACCCGTGGAAGACTCGTGGATGTCGGGTAACTTAGACACCACCTGTAGTGTCCCACCCCAGGGACCACGATTTAATGAAAATCGGATAGAGTCTCATTTGTACGGGGAGGTCTACCCAATACGACCTATCACAAAAACACGGCAACATGGCCCTAATATAATACAATGACCTCAGCTGGTCCAATTATGAGTGAAAGTGGCTGTCGGACTATAATCCACACTACATAATGTACGGGACTAATTACCATAAGTCATCAGGGTTTAATTACAACACTCTTACAAAATATTGCAAATTAGAACAAAGGTTGTTCAAAGTATCTTTTTACAATTCTTTTTACATAAAATACAAGCTAGAACTAGTTTGTTCAAAGCTTCTTGCAAAATGAGTCACAAGCCCACTGACTCAAACCATGTCACTTTGTGGCCTCAGTGAGCGTCGTCCACCGCATTACTTCTTGTACTGAAAGGGGTCCCATGACGGGGGTGGCTGTTTGATGGATAAAACTCACACAAAGGCTGCTCCATAAAGTGCACATGCAATCTTTGTGTTCCACACAATCAAAGCATTCAAGTAAAATGCATTTTCTACCTTTGGAATGCCTACATGCCATGAATGAAGTGTCACTCACCATGCCTTTGCCAGGAGATCTTCATGACTCCCTCACACATGCTTATGCCAAAAGTGTAAAAACTTGTCATTGGTGTTTCACTGATGACACTATCGAAAACAAAAGCTTTTTTTTTAAAAAAAAAAAAAAAAACTCATTGGACATCCTCCGATAAACCACTTTATTCAAAGCCATTAGACAATATCCAATAAACAACTTTATTTAAAAGCATTGGACAATCTTCGATAACAACTTTATTTAAAGCTATTGGACAATGTTAAATAAACCACATTTATTCACAAAAACTATTGAAGCAGTCTTGATAAGCTTGACTTTATTCAAAAGCATTACGGGCGATCTTGATAATATCTAATCAAAAGCATTGGACAATCTTGATAAACATATTTATTCAAAAGCGATGGACAATCTAGGTAAATAGTTTTATTCAAACTATTGGACAATTTAGATAAACAACTTTGTTCAAAAGCATTGGACAATGACCGATAAATGAAAGCTTTTCTTCAAAGCTATTGAATAATCTACGATGTGACACCCCAATCGGGGGTCCGTTGACAACCGTCGACTGCTTGCGAAATTCCTGTGGATTTCGGGTGACCCGATACCACACTGTTGTGTCCCATTTATCGGGATCCATATTTTCAAAAAAAAATCAGCAAGAGTCTCCTTTGTTCAAGTAGCTCTACATAACATACAAACTGTATAACAGAATAATCATAACCACGTCGAGGTCTCAGCGAAGTAAGTATTAACCCATATAGGTCCATCTATCTATCTCTAATATACTTGTCCCTTTTCTTAGAGACCCATTCATTCACATTTAAATCTAAATTATGAAAATAAAAGCGCTTGAGTACGGTTAAGTGAGTGATCAGCGTCCCTCTTACCATAATTACGATAATTTAGACAATGATTAAGATTTAATTACAATTCTTTTTATTATATAAAAATGTTACTCAAAGGTAATATCAAGGCCACACAATGGCCTTCTTCATAATCAAGGCCTCGTCGAACTGCCGAATCCATATACACCCACATTGCACGAAGGGGGCCCAAAACGGGGTGAGCAATGCCTAGTAGAAAATTCTCCTACAAAATTTACACTCTCGCTAAATGCGCGTACAATTGATGAGTCCAGAAACTCATTAGATTTTTAATCCATTTTTCTGAGTATATTACGAGATAAATGTTGATTTGTTCTGAGAATGTGGATATTTTACTCAAATTTCATTTTGCACATGAAATGTGACTCAAATCTTAGCAAAAATTAGAAACCGACTGCGAGCAGAATTGAGTCTGACTAAAAAATTTAAGAATCATGACGAGAAGCTCATTAACCAGTCATACCAAGTCATGGAATCAACGAAATTTGGCTTTAAGAAGAAATAGAAAAGCTGGAACAAGTGAGTCGTGACACTTGAAGAAGAGGTTGTGACAACGAAAATGGTCGAGACTAAAGAAATAATCAAGGAAGAAATTCATGTCGCGACATCCGCGCGATAGCGGCATGAATAAGAATGATGTCGCGACGCACACTTTGTGGTCGTGACAAGGATCGATCTATGAAGCCACAAGAGTCTTTGCAAAAGAAAGAGGTTGCGACTAGTTTTTGAAATGCAAGGCTCCATTTCTGTAACTATAACATCACTATGATGTCGACATAAAACAGAAGAGTCGAAAGTGCAACCAAAGAAATAGAGGTTTTGAAGGAATTCGCAACACAGCCCCGAATCGAAGCACTACCAGGCTGAACTTGCGACCTTTTACAAATCAAGGATCATAAATGATGTACTTCAAACCACTCCATTAAAGATTGCGACACAGAAGAAAGGCGAGTAGAAGATATTAAGGTTTGCGACATCACCTTGGGGTGCGCGACACGGAAAATAGGTGGGAAGGAGGAAATTTGTTTACCTTGAAGGCGAGGTTGCAACCATAAAGAGAAAAGAAATGGGAAGCGAGAATTCGCAGGCATCACCATGAGGTGTGACATAAAGTGTGAAACATATGAAGGCAAGAGACCTGACACAGTGCGACGAAATCAAAGTCACAACATGAAGTCATCATCTGTGACGGAAGGTAGTCGCAGCTAAAGCGTGTCATGATCAGTGGAAGAATAGAAAGACAATGATGTCGTGACATGTAAGCGAGGTCCGCGACATATGCTGAAGAACCATGAGCAAATGAGGTCGCGACCACAAGCGATATCGTGCTAATCAAAGCGGTTCGAGGATAAGCGGGTTGCAACTTAAAAGAAAAGTGTTGATCATGAGCAATCAAGAGAGTCCATGTCGCGACATGACTTGAGGAATCATGACATAGGACGTTAATTTGGGCTTTTTTCTTTGGAGTTCCGCTGGAGGCAATTTTAGGGATTATTTGAATTCTTTTTACGATTATAAATAGATAGCTTTAGAAGAGTAAAGCAGTTTTCCATCTTCACTACCCAGAAAAGGGAAAAGAAGAGGAACTCAGTGTATATTTTAAAGTAGATTTTTATTTTTTTTATTTTTAGTTTCATTTTCTGGTTTGAATCGTAATTGTCACGAAGTGAGCATTTAGTTTTAGTTTTTATTATTTTTCTTAGTATTCTTGCTTGAAAATTTATGAAATCTAGACAAATTCTGGAATTCATTTCTTCTCGGTTTATTGCAATTCGATGGTTGTGCGTGATCGGTGCTCCATTTCTTAATTTCACAATGCGGTAATAAGAGCGCGACCTTCGCTGGATTGATTTTACATTTAATTCTGATCTTTCTGCATAATTATGGAGAAATTAATTTGGGTTCGGTTCTTACTTAATCGGTGTCGTTTTTGAATGGATAAGTTCACAATAGTAGTACCTAATACAGTTGAAGGAATGTATCTTATACGTATCAGGTGCCCCTACAGTGACCTGAGCTCTTGAAATTCCTAAGAGATGAGAGCATTCTTTTAGGTATGTTCGACTACCATTGTGAGCCTGTAGACTGCGAGGATATTTTGATAAATCCCCCATTAAAACTATAATTGAAGTTGGAGGGTGTATTTAACAATATAAATAATCGAGAGTCCACCTTAATCTAAAGGTAAGTTCTAATCCCACAGTGTTGTAGCAGATGCAATCAAGGGAGCGAGATAAACCCATGAAGATCTGGAAGGTAGAGCTACCAATTAGAAATTGGTGAAACTTTACGAAAATCTGAGAAGGAAAAACTAAAGTTTCTTTGTCAGGAGAAATGGAGTGTGAAGTATTGAGAAAGAAAAATACCTAGATCTTGAGAGAATTTGGAATACGGTGGGTGGTTTCATCTTGTCTTGAGAGAAGCAAGGATATCTAATCGGTGAATATGGAGAGAAATCGATTCAAAAACTAGGAAATCTTGGACAATAACCAAATCCATTTATAGAGCGAGCAATGTACTTCTTCTTTATGTGGCTTATTTCCATTGTATTTCATTGATAGTTTTCGTTTCTCACGATGTGATTGATCCATTCTTTTATTTACAATTTATTTTTATTCATTTACTTTTGTTTTAGTTTAGTTTGAATATATTCAATAGTATAGGATTTTTGTTTTACCAGTTGTTTTAGATAAAACTTTCACTATAGGTTTTGAGTCCAAATAGTATGGAATTTTATTAGTTGGGGTGTTGATTTGTAATTCGCTATCAATCTACGTGAGATGATACAGGACTTACATTCGATTTTACTACTTACATGACTGTGCGCAACGGAGTGTCATAGGCCGAACCCTTATTTTGAAATCATGAACATTAAGAGAAAATTATTTTATCAAGCAAACTTATCAGTGACATGGATACAGAGAAATGTAGGCTCTCGTAACTGGTAATTTGAGGGTTTTGGTCTATATCGTAAAGGCAAACAAGTTTTATAGGCGTTAGCCGAGGATTGAAAATTAATTAGATCAATATTCGACAAAAGAAATCTTGAATTTGGACATTTTATAAGCGAAAGAACAAAAATAGATTTTCAGCGTGGTACATCGACCACTAATCTTTAACAAGCCATGTTGAAAATATTTGTTTGGATTTGACTAATCCTAGTAATTTGAGTGTGTTTTGATTTGGGAAAACCTTTAATGCATTGGAAAGCGAGGATTCGACTGATTCAGTGAACACTATTGAGAGAACACTCCAGGAGCTTAAGAAAGACAAAAAATGACATTATAAGGCAGATGAGATACATGACGAGCCAGTGGAGCAGAGAGGACAACAACGAGAGAAGGCCTCCCATTGCGACCTGATGGAGGATTTCTAGGGCCTATTATTCGAAAGAGTGATACGCAATCGGACAACCTACTGTGGATGCAAATAATTTAATTCAATGACCTTGATTACAATGGTTCGTGACATCGGTTCTGCAGCCGTCCGAAGACCAAACGAGCACACAGGAAGATTTCCAGAGATGGCGAATACGAGTGAAGGCCCAGATGGTGTGAGACAGAGGTGATAAAGTTGCATCTCTTCCCCATTTTCTTTGAGAGATATAAACCACATGGTATGAATCATTACCATATGGTTCGGTTGATACTTGGGAAGAGTTGGTAAAAGCCTACTTAGGCATATTCTTTCCCCCATCTCTCACTTCAGAGAGAAGAAGAAAGATAATAGTATTCCAACAAAGGGAAGATGAGAGCCTATATGTAGCTTGGGAAAGATTCAAGAGGTTGCTGAAGAGGTGCTCGATGCATGGAATAGATTTGAAGACCCAGATGGACGTAGTGTATCATGCTTTAAATGATACATCCAAGGGCATTATCGATGCTTCATCTTTGTGGAGCATTCAAAGAAAAAAGTCTTTGAAGAGGCGAGAGATCTGATAGAAGACCTGGCAAAATATGCAATATGAAAGCTCCATCGAGTTTTCAAAAACGACAAAGGAAAAGGGGTCATGGAGGCGAAAGCGAGATGTGACCATGAGCAAAGTTGGATGCCATAATGCATAGGATGAATGACAAAGAAGAAAGATGCACCTTGCTCATGAAATAGGAATTGATGGAAGAGAACTTATGAGAAGAAATGCTGATGTACTTAGCAGGAGAGAAGAAGATTCTTATGGTCTTGAGGGAGGTTAAGTACGTGAGTGAGCGAGAAATTACCATTTCAGTCAAATCTGAAAGCACGCACACACTCTGATCAGTGGCCGGGAACCATGAGAATTTCTCTCATATGGTGGAGGGGCATTACAAGGCTGACGACAACAACATCACCGACAGGATGCTCGGCTGACCACGAGGTTCGATATGGCATCAGGAGGTGGCGGCCAAATGCTCCCGAGGGGGTCGGAGGAGGACTCAACCATTTGAAGAACAAATGCTGCCGGTTCATGGGGGGGCAATAATTTATTACAATTCCATGACAGCTATGCGACTTGGAAGCCTTCAAGTTTGATACTCCGATGTTTGAGGAAGAATGCTAGTGCCTCGTTGAAAAATTTGGAGACAGACACAAGTAGGGCATTATTTTGAATATATAAATCACGAGCAAGGGTACATTCCACTAGTGACACTCGGAAGAACCCAGACTTCATGGCAATTGATTAAGTGGGAAGGATTTGACGACAACGAAAGGTGAGAAAGGAAAAAAAGAAGAGGCGAGGCGAAAAGAAGAGACTAAAAGGAAGGAGAAGAGCCCAGTTGAGCGGCCCGAAGGTAATGACGAAAAGAAGGAAGGAGTACCAGCTTATACACCTTGATTGCCATTTCCGCGAGAGACTTGAGGAAGTCGAAGAGAAGAATAGCTTTCTAGAATTCTTGAACATTTTCAAGAAAATGAAATAAATATCCCATTTCTTAGGAGTAATCGGCAAATGCCTCTTTATGCAAAATTTATGAAGGAGATCTTGACGAAAAGGAAGATAGGCGAGGAGGGAATAGTAAACTTGGTATACACACGGTGCGAATTATATAGCAAAGCTCAATGAATGGACCTAATCAGTTTCACCATTCCACTGCTCCATAGGGAAATATGAATTGAGAGCTTTATGTGATTACAGCGCTAGTATAAATTTGATGCCTCATCGATTGCAGGAGACTTAATTTGGGAACTTACCCAGGCGACAATTACATTGCGGATGGTTGATAGATCGATAGCCTGACGGAGAATTCTTGAAGATGTACTTATCGAGGTTGGAAATTCATCTTCACAGTGGATTTTGTTATCATGCGGATGGAGGAAGATACCCCGAGTTCCTTTGTTCTTGGGAAGACCTTTCTTAGCAGTGGGTGCACCTTGATAGATGTGAAAGGTGGTGACACTCGGGGTTGGAAATGAAGCAGTGCATTTTAATATTAATAGGAGTCTGGAACATCCTGATGTAGGTGCAGACAGTTGTATGGCTGTAGGAAACAATAGCCTTCTCAATGTTAGATTGGTCGATTGTATCCGCACAACACTCTATCAATGAAATTGAGATGAATTTTCGATATCTTGAGAGTCTTGGTTGTGAAGTTACGCTTTTGAATTTGTTAACAAGGAAACAGTCTCGAGTATAAATGAAAACAGTCAAGATGAAGTATGCAGCCAGAAACAACAAACTCATGAGCAGGAAACTAGTGTAGAAGGGTTAACATTGAAAGAATTGCTCAGTCATTTAAAATATGAGTTTTAGAACCAGAAAAGAGAAAACCAATTATCATATAATTTTACGTGGCTGAGGCGAAGAGCGATTCTTGGTAATTATGAGAAAATACAAGGAAGCAATTGCATGGTCAATTGAAGATCTGAAAGGTATCAGCCCCTCCATTTGCATGCATAAAATATTGCTGGATGATAATGCAAAAACTTCTATTGAGCATCAAAGGAGGTTGAACCCAGTGATGAAAGAAGTTGTCGAGAAAAGTGCGAAATGGTTAAATGCGGGTTTTATATATGCTATATCGGATAGTTCTTGGGTAAGCCCGGTGCATGTGGTTCCCGAGAAGGTGGATTCAACGTGATCGAAATGAAAGAATGAGCCCGAGTTCACAAGAAGTAACGAGGATGGAGGTGTGTATTGACTATAGAAAATTGAATCACTATGACGAGAAAGGATCATTACCCCTGCCTTTCATTGATTAGATCTTTGGATAGGTTGGCAGGACACCCTCAGTTTTGTTTTCTTGATGGATACTCTGGATATAACCAAATTGCTATTGCACCGGAAGACTAGGAGAAAACAACTTTTACATGCCCATTTGGTACTTTTGCTTTTAGGAGAATGCCATTTGGTTTGTGTAATGCTCACGGTACCTTCCCAGTGCACGTGTCTATATTTTACGATCTAGCGAGAAGAAGTTATGGGAGATCTTCATGTGGATGATTTTCGATTAATATGGATCCGAGTTTTGAGCAGGTGCACATAACATGGGAGACGATTACTTCAAGGTGCAGGAACCAAAACCTAGCTCTGAATTGGGGAAAATGTCATTTTATGGTTACAAAAGGAATTGTCTTGGGGCACATGATTTCTGTAGCAGGGCTTGAGGTAGACCAGGCAAAAGTTTCAATTATAAGAAATCTAATGCCACCCACTATAGTCAAGGGAATTAGAAGTTTCTTAGGACATCTTTAGTTTTATAGAAGATTTATCGGAGATTTCTCAGAAATTGCTAGACCACTATGCGATTCTTGGAAAAGATACTAAGTTCTATGCAGTGAATCCACGCCGCCAATGCATTTGAAGAAATCAAATCGAGACTAGTTGAGCTCCGTCATGGCAAAACCATATTGGAGCAAAGAATTTGAAATCATGTGTGATGTTGATGATTTTGCAATGGGAGTTGTATTAGGACAGAAAGATGAAAAAGTGTTCAAGGCCATATACTATGCTAGCAAAACCTTCAATGAAGCTGAAAATTGCTACACTGCGAAGGAGATGCGCGTAGTATTTGCATAATGAAAAATTTAGGCCATATATTTTCCGGTCCCATATGTTGTTATACACACGATCATCACGGCAATTAGTAATGGCAAAGAAAGAAGCAAAGCCCTAATTTGTCCAGTGCGATCTTAATGTGCAGGAATTTGATTTAGAAATAAAGACAAGAAGGGTTGTGACAATGTGATAGCTGATCACTTGTCGAGTAGAAGAAACCCAGCAGCCTGCAAGAGGAGGAAGGAAATAGCGAGAAGTGCCGGAGATGAGCGGTTATTCTAGTTGTCCACTCCAGTCCACCACGGTATGCGATATTGTGAACTTCTTAGCTTGTGGAATTATGCCACGAATTGACTACCATGAGAGAAAAAAAGCTAGGGCGATAGCGAGTACTAAATCTGGGGATAACCCATTATTGTTTAAAGAGGAGCTGATACGATTATAAGGAGATGTGTACCGGAAGAATTTGAGCAAAGCAAGATTTTATAAGAATGTCATACATCGCCCATATGGAGGACATTTTCCGGGAGATCATAGCCAGCGAAATTCTCGGTCGGGATTTTCTTGTGACTATTTTTAAGGGTGTTTTGAATGGGGTGAAGTTATGTGATCAATGCCAAAGAATGGGAAATATCAGCAAGGCATGAGATGCTTACATAAGTATCACAATTAGTCTGATTGTTTGATGTATGAGATGGATTTTATGGGGCCTTTTCCAGTTTCATTTGGAAATATATACATACTCCTAGGCGTGGATTATGTATCAAAATGGAGTTGAGGCGACTTGTCCAAAGAATGATGCCAATACGGGTTAATGGGGTTTTTACAAGAAATATTCTCGGTATTGATTTGACACCGAGGCTATAATTGGTGATGGAGGAGCCATTTGCAAATAAGGTGTTTGACAAACTCATGAGAAGATATGGTATCAAACATATTATGAGCGGCTTATCATCCTCAGTGAACAAAATGGGCAAGTGAGGGAAATTCAAGGGAGATAAAAGTGCAGGAAAGGCCGGGGCGAGTTCTAGCATAAGAGATTGGTCGTTGAAGGCTTGATGATGCACTGCGGGCATATGGGAGTACCTTTTTAAAACTCCCATTGGAATGTCCAATACAGGCTTGTCTTTAAGAGAAAACCTTGTCACCTACCTCTTGAGCTAGAATATAAAGCTATGTGGGCCATCAAGAAGCTAAATTTTGATTTTAAAGCCGCTAAGGAAGACAGGCTACTCCAATTAAATGAATTGGAAGAGTTGAGAAATGAAGCCTATGATAGTGCCAGAATCTACAAGGATAAAACAAAAAAAATGGCATGATCAGCGAATTTTGAGGAGGTGCCAAGGCGGGAAGTCAGTCTTGTTATTCAACTCTAGACTAAGACTATTTCGGGGAAAGTGAAAATCCAAATGGAGTGGACCATTTACAGTGGTATCAAGCACACAGTTTGAGGCAGTGACACTTAGAACCAGCAATCATGAGGAGTTCAAAATTAATGGTCAGAGATTAAAGCACTACCTTGGGAGAAAGCAATTGGAAGAGTAACCCTTAGTTTTGAACAAGGGAAATTGATGAAACAAAACAATGGCAGCAGAAAGTCCAGCTAAAGACTAAAAATTGAGCAGCTTTGTGGAAGGCAATCCACACCAGTTTTTTTTATTTTATTTTATTTTTCTTATTATAGTTTAAAATTTATGTGTTTAAATTTCTAATAGCTTATTTTGATTTTATTCATTATTGATTGAAGATTAGGTAAATATTTTTTTTAGTTTTACAGGACAATGAAGATTGTGCAAAAAAAAAAGAGCATCTGCAATCAAACTTCAATCGGCATAAAGGAGACTAAAAGAGCGTTATATTCTTCTTGTTTGATTTTAAAATTTGTCTTTGATATAGCATGATTGAAAGTTTGGGGGGAATTTTTATCTTGTTTTGGTGCTTAAATTTTGAATGTGATATAGTGGAAATTGTTAATTTTGCATGATGAAAGATGAATTGAGTTGTAGTTGTTTTGATTAAAATTGAACTAAATTGAAATTCTTTGGAAATTTTAGTGTCTATGTTTTAGTGCAACATTAATCCAAAAGTTGCAACCAAAAATGCTTCGGATGTGAAAAATGAAAGTGGAAAGAAAGTCAAAATAATGAAGCGGGAGTCACTGTTGAATTAAAGAAGGGAAAGAACATTTTTATGTTGCAACATCAAATTCCTGTTGTGACAACATTTCGAGGTCCTGACGAAAATTTTGAAGTTGCGACCAAAATAGTCCAAAAGTCGATAAAAAGTGGATTTTACAACCTCATTTTGGGCGTCCTGGCAATTAAATTAGATTCGTGAAAATCACATTAATTTAGAGGCTCGATACTTAATGCTTCATTGACTCCCGTATCATTTGTCATGACATTTAGCGGCGTCTATTCTACTTCAAATTCCCATTAGGCTGCAATTCACCTAAACTTTCGAGTTACGCATCATTCATTGAGAATCTCTTTTGAAATAAATAGTTATTAATGCGAGAAGCAAATCAATGTCTTGATTGAACGAATTGGTTTAGTATGCTCAGTTTCAAGGAGAATAATAAGAGGGAATTTAATAACTTCAAGAAAAACGATCAGAATTCTCCACCAAATTCCCAAAACCTCTGTTGGAAATATCAAAAGAGCAAGAATTCGAGAAACCTCATTCAATTCATTCATCGAAAATTTAAAGAAAGAATAAATGGCCTTGTAGTTCCCAACATACTCAAATCACTATAAAAGGATGGGATAACAAAGGAAAAACAAACAAAGAGAATGAAGAGAAGGGAGAATGAGAGAAAAGAAGAGTTTCCAGAAATTTTGCTGAACCACGAGTTTGCACCCATGGAATGGATGGAGTCGGAAAACAAACCAATTTCAATTCCTTATTCCATATAAAGCATTTGTGTAATCAAGAGAGTGGTTGTGGGAAGGGAATTGGAAGAAGGGTTAATTAGAACCCATCGACCGAGAGAAGCTCAAGAAAAAGGGAAAGGGCTCGATTTGTTGCACAACCACTTGTTAGCAGTAGAATCACTCTTGGAGCAAGAGCTCGAGTGCAGTGAACCAAATGGCAGAGAGGGCTACAACCTTCAAAGGGAAGAGATAGGATTTTAGATCAAGAAATAGAGAGTTTTTCTCTAATTTGATTATAGTCTTATTTTAAGGAAGCGGATTATCTGATATGAAATGTTTGATATTTGAATAAAATTCTTGTTGATCTACGAATTGATGAACATGATATATGAAATTTTGTTTTGGTAACCATTTACGTTTAGCATGATAAGTAAATAAATACCTTTTCTGTGCAAGAATCAAATAAATAGTGCATTTCTTTCCCGAAACGAGAAATTTCGAAGAATCGGGGCTTGAATTATTAAGTGGAAGTATGAGTATTGCATACATTGTTTAATTTCGTTATAGATTGCAAAAATTTGAAATTTGATTCATGGCGATAGAACAAAATACTTGGTTGGAAATGTAAGTAGACCAGGTAAATAAATCTGAGTCTTGAAGAAATATTCACACTTAGGTCAACAAAACTTATGAAACTTTTAGAGAATTAGGAACATCTTACAGGAATTTCAAGACTAAGAGTCCATAGTCCTAGAACACATTAGATTAGTTGGCTGAAATCTAGGTGAAAACAACCAACAAGAATTACTGAAGTCATCCTTGGCGATTGAGCTTTTCTAAGCCTACCCTCGATATATGCTTAAGCATATTCTCTAGTTCCTTGATTTGAGCCAATAAGCCTTATTTCTTCAATAAACAGCAACTGAAAACCTAAATTCCCTTCCTTGCAATAAACATGTAGCAAAGAGCCCAAATTATCCAGTTTCCAGTTCAGAAAAAGTTTACTATAAAGAAAGAAATAAGTTTGGGGGAAAAATATTTCCAAATTTTTACAATAAAGTAGGTGAAGAAGTAAGAAAGCGAGAGCTAGTGAAAAGGAATAAGTTTTGTCTTGTGGCCTATTTCCCTTGAACAATTAAGCTCGTAGGGGGTGTTTTTAGCACCTAGTACCTAATACTGGCTGGTATGGGAGTTGCTAGCCCAAAGTTCTCTAAGAGTAATAGAAGCCTAAGAAGACAAAACATTGCATATTCCCGATCTAGAAAAACAAAAGCAAAAGAGTTCAAAGGAACTGGCCTGAATAAAGTGCATATGGAAATTGAAATTCCCTAAAAAGAATTCAACATGAAGATGAATCAGGCCAAGATTGAAGAGAATCAGCAAGAACAAAGAAGAAAAAGGGTGAAAGTTGAAGGCAACAAGTATAGAGAAAAGGTGGAAACTGGGTGATTTACAACTTAAATTTTTCCATTATCGCCCGATTACACAGGCCCCAACATTACAAGCCTGAAAAGACCTCATTGATTTTGAAGGTTGAATTTACCTACATTAGTGGAGATCAATATGAAAAACAAGCCTGTAGGACTTTGACAAGCAGTCGAAAACTCGAAGATTTCTTACATTCAACATAAAGATGAAAAGGATTGAAGACCCTAAGCACACACGAGAAGAACAAGACTTGTTGAATAAAACATTTATAAATACATTAGTTCATAAAGAAATTTGTGATAGAAGTATACCATGTGCTATTTTTGAATCAAACTGAAACCCAAACTGATGCTAGTATCTCTTAATTTCGGATCGGAAAGGTTGAATGAGAAAGAGCGCCAGGTATGAATAAGAAAAATGTCCTTAAAATTTTCTAAGCTTATTTGTTTGAGGAATGAGCAATTATTTCTTCTCTTTGTAGGGACAAGCAAAGATTTTTAAGTTTAGAATTTGATGAGTCCAAAAACTCATTAGATTTTAATCCATTTTTTTAAAGTATATTACGAGAGATAAATGTTGATTTGTTTTACGAAATGTGGATATTTTACTCAAAATTTCTCATTTTGCCTTAATCTGTGAAGCTGAATATTAGCAAAAATAAAAGAAACGGCTACTTGTGAGAATTGAGGTCACAACTGAAAATTTAAGTCATGACAGGAAGCTCAGTTTCCAGTCATACCAAGTCACGACATCAAAATTGGCTTTGAAAGTAGAAAAGCTGGAACAAAGTGAAGTCGTGACTTGAAGAAAGAGTCGCGACAACAAAAGCGTGAGTGGAGTAGAAATGTCAAAGGAAGAAATTCATGTCGCGACATGCTTTGATGTCGCGGCGCCAAGGATATGAATGATGTCGCGACACCACTTTGTGAAATTACATGACAGGACATCCGTCCCCATGACCACGAAAGTCTTTACAAAAAGAAGGGTTGCAGCTAGTTTTTAAATGCAGAAATCATTTCGTAGCCGTGACACCACTATGATGTCGCTGACATCACTTTGAGAAAGATTCAAAGTGCAACCAAAAATAGAGTTTGAAAGGAGGTCGCAACTGTAGCCAAATAGAAGCACTTGCCAAGAAGCTGAACTTACGACCTTTACGAATCAAAGGATCATAAATGATGTGAAAGAACACTCATTAAGGTCGACACGAAGAGTGACGAAGAATTAAGGTTGCGACATCTGCTTGGGGTCGCGACACCTGGAAAATAGGTGGGAAGGAAATTTGTTGCAACGAAAGAGCGAGAGTTGCAACCATAAGAAAAGAAATGGGAAGCAAAGAAAGTCGCGACATCACCATGAGGTCACGACATAAAGTGACTATATGGAAGGCAAGAAGACCACCAACACGATTGCGGCCCGAGAAATCAAAGTCACAACATGAAGTCATCTGCCTGAAGACGGAAAGTGGTGCATGACACAAAGCCCCGATGTCACAACTCTCGGAAAATTTGGAAGGGAATGAAAGACAATGATATTAGACATGTAGCCCCAAATCTGTGACATCACCATGAAATCACGACGCATAAGAATTGAAACATATGAAGGCAAAGAGAGAAGACCACCAACACAATTCTGACCAAGAAATCAAAAGTCACGACATGAGTCGTCATACAAACGGAAAGTGGTCGCAACTTTAAAGCGATGTCATGACTCGGAAAATTTGGAAGAATAGAAAAGACAATGATGTCGCGACATGTAGCTGAGAATCAGCGACATCAAAGCGAAGGAACGCGAGCAAATGAGGTCGCGACCTGGCGATGTGACATGATCCAGCGGGTTGGGGATATTTTAGTTTGCTGACTTAAAAGAAAGAAGTCGCGATCACGAAGCGATCAAAGAGAAGTCCATGTCGCGACATCAACGAGGTCTCGACGCGGACGGTGAGCTAAAGCTTTTTTCTTCCAGTTCCACTGCAGAGTATTTTAAATATTGACCCAGTTCTTTACAGTATAAATATAGATAGCTTTAGAAGAGTAAAAGCAGTTTCCGTCTTACGCTACCAGGAAAAGGAAAGAGGAACTCAGTGTATATCTTTAAGAGTAGATTTTTATTTTTTTATTTTTAGTTTATTTTAGTTTGAATCACCCTGCATTTGTGCGAGAGGCGAGTAGAGAGCTAGATTTTTCGAACATTATTTTCTTAAGTATTTTTGAAAATTTATGAAATCTGAACCAAATTTCTAGAATTCATTTCTTCACCGGTTTATTACAATTCTGATGATTTGTAGCGATGATTGCTCCAATTTTCTTAATTAAATGCGATGTCGAGTAGCGACAACGCTGGTTTTGATTACATTTGAAGATTCACGTTCTTTTACCACGATTAGCGGAAATTGAACGGGTTGGTTCTTGCCAATGGTGCGTCATTTTAGAATGGATAAGTTCTAATAGTAGTACCTAACCTGATTGAGGAATGTATCTTACCATGATATCCGAGGATTGCGCTTCGCGGCGACGCTGCAGGCGGAAATTCACGAGGCGAGAAGCATTCTTTGGGTGTGTTTCAACTACCATTGACCGAGCTGGCGGGCGCCAGGAAGTTCATTTTTGATAAATCCCCATTAGCTCACCATTGAAGTTTGAGGGGTGTATTTAACAATATAAATAATCAGAGAGTTCACCTTAATCTAAAGGTAAGTTCCAATCCCCGTGTTAGCTTAGATCTAATCAAGGGAACGGGATAAACCCATAGATCTGAAGGTAGAGCTACCAATTAAGTGGTGGAAACTTTACGAAAATCCACGAGGGGAAAGGAAAAGCAAAAGTTCTCTTTGTCGACGGGAAATGGGTGTGAAGTATTGAGAAGAAAAATACCCGAGATCTTGCAAGAGAATTTGGAATAATTAGCTGGTTTGATCTTGTCTTGAGAGAAGCAAGGATATCTATCGGTGAATATGGAAAATCCAATTTTCAAAAACTAGGAAATCTTGGACAATATAGATCCATATATAGAGCGAGCAATGTGCTTAACTCTTGGAATTATTTGTTTCATTGTATTTCATTAATAGTTTTCGTTTCTCACGATGGCGAGTTTAATCAAATTACTGGCACAATTCTTTTTATTCATTTACTTTTGTTTTAGTTTAGTTTGAATATATTCAATAGTATAGGATTTTTTAATTTTAGTTGTTTAGATGAAACTTTCATATGAGGTTTTGGTCCAAATAGTATGGAATTTTAGTAGTTGGGGTAGTTGATCTGTAATTCGCTATCAATCTCTGTTGGGAATGATGCGGACTGGTGATTTTTACTACTTCTATGACTGTGCAAGGTGTCATAGGCCCGAACTATATTTTGAAATCATGAACATTAAGAGAAAATTATTTTGTAAGCAAAAGCTTGTCGAGTGACATGGATCTGAGAAATGTAAGGCTCTCGTAGCTATGTTAATTTGAGGGGTTTTAGTCTATATCGAAAAAGGCAAACAACAATGGCATACAAAAAAACATCAAATCATATTCCATATAAATAATGCAATCCTATTTGGAATGTTCCGTGTGATGCATGAGATGGGGCTCCCTCATGCCCATAACCCGAGTCCACATGACGCCCGATCCGGGGTGTCCGGTAATAACCCGTCGACTGCGGAAAATCTATCGTCTGCATGTCCAGCGAGACCCACTTCACAGTGAAAATGGCCATGGGCCCATACACTAATACTCATCAAAATACGCAACTATATTCCAATAAGTTCAAGAGTTATTACATTACTCTTAATACAAACACATTAAAATTTTAATTCTAATACATGTTCTTAGCTTATCAAAGCCACAACCCGACTTTCTTCAAAATCGGCCTCTATAATGAGTCATCTTCTCGTACGCTCCTTGTACCTAAAATAATAATCCCTCGACAGGGTAAGCTATTGCCCAGTAGTGGAATTACCCTAAATGGGTTACTCCCCGCCTAAGTGCATATGCAATGATTGTGTGTAAGCGTTAAAGAGAAGCACACTCAAATAAATCGTGATCCTACTTGAATGTCACACATGCCCGATCCCATGTCTCGAGTCCTCACCGACTCCCTCACACTTGCCTAAGCCATGTATGAAAGCACCATTTCAAACAAAACTTGTTGTTCAGCTTACCTCTAGAATTTCGGTAAAAGTATTGGACTACCCTTCGAGGCGAATGTGTTGGAGAACCTTCGTAACAATTCATGGGCTCCTCCGACGTGTAATTGTTGGACTTGCTCCGGCTCTGATTATCGGAGAAAATCATCCATTGAAATTCCTTTAGCAACCATGTTCGTTTTTCTTTTCTTTTTCATGTCATGCACTCACACCTAATTTCTAGGTTACCCCGGTACATATGAATGCATTATGCCATTTCAACACAATTTATACCAATATATCAATTATGCATATATTCTCAAATTTGCACTCATACCACATGTTATTCAATTTTGATCAACCAACACCCCGAGGTGGCTCACTTGAGGCTAATCACCAGTCCATTTCAATGGCCACCCACACCTAAGTATGTTTTATATAATTATGGCATCATGTTAACACATTAAGTTCATGCATTAACCTATTAATTTCCCACACCACTCAAGCCATTCAGTTCATGATAATTTCATGCACAACACATGGACGTTTTTGGTCAATTCATACAAAAAACAGTCTCGAAAACATACTTGATGAAATTTGTCAGAGTGGCGACCCGCTCCTGGCTGTCGATTCCACTTTGTGGAACCAAATTCCATAGCTATTTCCGGCCCAAAAGCACCCAATTCATAATTTAATGTATAAATTATGAAATAATCACCCAAAATAGTCCCTAAACTGCTCAAACGGGTTCAAACTATTCCAACAATTCGGTCCCAAGTTTTGGGACCGATCAAACGGCCACTCACGGCCTCAAATCAACTCAAGCATTTACAAAATACTTAAACAAGGGGTAAATGAAGTAGGATAAAACCCCTACCTCCTGGAGTTGTCGGAACTCCACCAAATCGGTGCCCACGCGTAGCCCTCGCCGCGTAGAACAACTTTCCTTCTTGCTCCGTCGAAAACCGGTCCGATCGGCCAGAAACCTAGAGAGAAGGTGCTCTCTCTCTCTCTAAAAAAATCAATTCAGCTCACTTTGCATCACCCAGATTCAGGCCCACTTGTTTTGGTGCCCAATTTGGAAGACAAGCTTCACTATTGCAATTTTGTCTCTTCCTCATTAACAATTGTATTAATTCCACTTATGTCCTTTTGTCTTGATTTGTGACACTTAGCACTATCTAATCCATCAATTTCCATCATCTCTCTACTCTTTCAACATGTGTCACAAGAGTATATGTAATAGGTGACTTTGTCACATCATATGTCGTTTTACGACACCCGACACCCGGTGCCTCGAAAAACATGCAAATTCCGATTGTCTCGGAATTCGACGAAATTCGACGTGGTAGCTAGATTTCGCGAGACGATTCCAACGGTGAAATCCCATTTCGTCATCAAAGATCTAAAAATTTCAGATTTTTGCGAGTAACTATTTTGCCCTTTTTCGAAAATTGGAATTTGCTTTCGAGTCTTCTGGAGTCTCGTAGGCTCCCTCACACCTACAACACCAAGTGTGAAAAACTAGTCATTAGTGTTTCACTGATGGCTTAAACCATTGGAAAACCCTCGATTTTAATTTTATCAAATCCGGAGTGTGTGTTTGTTATTCATGGGTCACGGTTTTTTCGGGGTCACACCGCAGGATCAATGCATGCCTTCCGACATTTTTACGGGCTTTCATTGTCAATGATCATGTTTAATCGCATATAAGTGGTCTTTTTCACGCTTGGGGGTATCACCCAGTCTTGCTGCAATACACGTGATTTATATTTATTATTGTTTATACAATAGTGAGTCTCGATTTTGGACGTGGTCCCATTTCCAAGCTCACCACACATTCACCAAGAATGGTGAATATGTGAAACCCCGAGAAAATCTAATTTTCTAAAAAAGGGCAAAATGGTAATTTCGATTAAAATCAGAAATTTTTTTGGATCTCGGATGATGAAATGGACTTCATCGATGGAATCGTCTCATGAAATCTAGCTACCATGTCGAATTCCGAGACAATCGGAATTTGCACGTTTTTCTAGGCAACGAGCGTAGTGCAGGACACTTGACACATTTTGAGTGGCTCGCGGCGGTATGCGCCGATGTCGAGTGCGAATCACGTTGACAGGCTCAAGTGTGGGGCCCATGTGGACATATGGCATGATGCCATCGGGAGGAAAATCAAATGGTTGGTGGAGTAAGTGGATAAAAGAATCTCAGAACCCGATTAGAGATAGCGTGTGGCGAAGTGAGAGACCAAAGGAAATTCTTCTCATTTTGAGGGTGGGGCGATGCGATGGTGAGAGGTGTGAGCGAGGTTTTCCAAAAATGGAGGGTTTTTAGAGAGAGAAAGTGCAACCTGTGACCCAGAGGTCCCCACCGGGGTATTATACCGCCAGTGGAGCCAATCGTCGCCCTACCGAGTCCTTAGATGGTTATGTACTTCTATTAGAGTTATCCCCACCTTTCATGGGTTTCTTTCGCCTCATGAGGATTCGGGCAGGTCACGAGCTTAAGGTCCTTGGGAAGCATCCTTGCTGCCTAGCTGAGCTGCGGCTCGGTTGGTAACAAGGATGCTTCCTAGAACCGCAGGCTGCGGTGGCAGTTGTGAAGTGAAAAACCTGGCCAGGGTGAGGCCGGTGACGATGGGCTCCACCGGTAGCCCGGAGGTGAGTTCTCACAATAAGAGCGCCTTTTGTTGGCTGGGTCCCATAGGGGCTACCCGCGGGGTGGAGGCCCATCGTCACCCCACAGGTCCTTAGATGGTTCTCCTCACTCACTAGGATATCCCGCCTCCGCAAGGTTTCTTTCGCCTTCGCAAGGGTCGAGACCCGTCACCAAGAGCAGGTCCTTGGGAAGCATCGCTGCACTGCAATGAGCTAACTTCCTCATTTCTTATCCGATTTGAGTGATTCAAGTGGATACGTAAAATAAACTTCAAGGAGAACAAAACTTAAGAAGTAGGCATCGTCAAATTATGATCCTAAGTGGAATAAAATATTCACTCAAAGTGGGGCCATGTGCAAGAAAAATTTACGCATCGACTTGGGACATAAAGTAGTAAGTTGTTTCGAGGACGTAACTTGAGTTCGGTGCTCAGTGGGTGATTCAGTTGGAATAGAACCCTTAACTTTATGGCTTTAAAGAGAGTAGCAGAAGAGAGTGTGACTAAGTCTAGGAAGTACGTTAAGTTATGCGATTAATTTGTCATCGTATTCGTTTGAGTGTAGGTTAAAAGTAAAGGCGGGATAAGTGTGGAACTGTGCTCAAGTTAAGCAAGCAAAGAGGTGAGTGTTCTAAACTCATTTTTCCAAATACTAGTGTATTATTATTATTATTTATTATAAATTGTTTTACACGAGTATTTCATGGTTTTGAATACGACCATTTTCAAGAAGCAAACGATGAATTAAGCAAAGCAAATGGTTTGAGTTAAACCATTTTGAAAAGAAAGCATTGGTTTTAAATTGTAAAGCCATATTTCAAAAAGCAAGCAAGTAAGCAAATGGTTTGAAAAGTTAAAACCATTTTCAAGCCAACTTAACAAATGGTTTTAAATTGTAAAGAACCATTTTTACAAAACGACAAGCAATGAAAGTTTGTGAAAACAGGTCTTCCTTAGTTTTAAGCAAGCAAACCAGTCAGGAAGGTGCATCCCGTACGTGCACGATTGGTGCAAGTTTCATACATGCATTGTAGTTTTTGCTGGTCGACAGAGCTTAGGACACATCATGCATTTAAAGGAGGCCGAAGTGACACGTAAGAGGTATATAAGGTTATGAGCTCTAACTAAGTATGGTGATGGAGACACGAGGTCAATTCCACCACTATTCAGGAAAAGGTGACGCGGACAAAGGTCCTTCACCGGCACGATTGAGGCGCAGGTTCCACGTGTTCACTAGGGTAAATGTCAAGCGAAAATAGGCCTCCATTGGTTGATGTTTATAAGCATGATATCTTTGTTTGAAAATTCAACCATTGGTTCCCGACTCGCCAGGCTTTCGGAGAGTTTTAAGCAACGGTTGAGGCCACGGGCTTTAGTTGAGATTTCCAAAATGTCGGTTGAGCCAAGCTCCGTGGGGATTTTATTTTGAGAAGCATGCGGTTGAGCCCACAGGAGCTCCCGGGTTTTATGAAAAAGTTTTGAGAAACTTTTAAAACAAAAGGTTTGTGAAAGGTTTAAAGGAGCTTTTCAAGCATGATAAAGCAAGCAAGCAAGAAAAAGAGTTATGAGAAGTTTTATAAACTTCAAGCAAGCAAGAAATAAGATTTTACAAAGAAACTTAAGAAAGCAAAAATAAAACAAGCAAGTATAAAGCAAGCAGAAATCAAAGAAAAGTTTTGAAAGCTTTAAAGCAAGCAAGCGAGAAAAACACGGAAAATAATTGTAAAGGGTTTATTTTTGGTGTTTTCCGGAAGCTCAAACTCTTTTATAAGCATACACTCAACGAGCTTCGTTCCCAGCTCAATGGTTTTCCATTTTAAAAACTATTTTCCACAGAGTGCAGTGCATGATATTTGGAGCATGATAGGAGTTAATCTTGAGCATTTGTACAAGTCTTTGTAAATTAAAACATTATGTAAGGAATAGACTTTGAATTTGTATAAAGAACATATGTCTTATGTACATAGAGTAGTTTTGTGAGAATGTGGTGAGGTATCTTGGTTGCCATATTTTGGACTCTACAAGTGTAAATTGGATATTATCTGAGTTTGGGAATTAGACTATGTACGGCCGTCATCTTGCCGAAGTTTTCATTTGCTAAGATTTTGCAAATCTAAGTTATAAATTAAAAGAAAAATTACATACAAGGTAGAAGCAAGTAATCTGATGGTTCACAGGAGTTTCTAATTAAGTTAGAGATAGCAATTTGGGGGATTTGTAAATTGACGCAATACCCATATTTGGTAGGGGGTGGGGGTGTGTCAACATGGTATCAGGCCGGGGTTGTATAAGGCAACCTAGGACTTGAGTAAGAGATGATACCACGCAAGGTGGTATCGAGCATAAATCTTAGCAGCCATGCATGTTCAACTTAGAGTACATACATATCAAGTGATTCAAAGTATTAAACAATTGATATTTTTGGAAATTTCAGCACCTGTCCACAGGGAAGAGGGCGTGGGGTCATCTGGGAGAGTAGTTCGGCGGTTTACGTCTGCGGTACACGAGAGGGACGAGCACGTGGTAGGTTCCACTACCGCATCTATGAATCAACCTCCGGCGAGCTGGCGGATGGGAAATTTGGACCATCTGCTCTGAGGAAGGAGCTCAAGTGCCGGGGATGTTTGCGAGGCGGAGCAAGTGGCACAGTTGCACGGATAGTGGCAATGGCCAGGCGTGGGTTCGCAGCCTCCACCGCACCTGGGGGTTGTGGAAGGAACCGGGAGGTCAATAGAGAGAGTACGAGCGGGGCGCCAAGCCATGTATGATGGGTGGTGATCGAGGAAACTTGACCCCCAGTTATGAGTGGGCAGTAAATAAGATTTATAGATTATGGTGATGAGCAAAAAGTCTTGTTTTCCAGTTTCTCATGGAAGCGGGGCTAAAGGTGGTGGGATGCCGTGAGAGGAGGTATCTGGTAATAACATGGGACCAATTCCAGCAAGAATTCACTGACCGATTCTTTCCTCAGAGTCACAAGGATTCAAAAATTGAGGAGTTCTTCAAGTTAGATTGGTTCCATACATTCAAGCAGATGAAGTCCTGAAATGCAAGAGGTTTTTATCAGGACTACAACCTTGGGATCGAGTGCATTTATCGGGTGGTTCCTTGAGAATAGATTTGGGGACTTGGTTGGGGCCTCACGAGAGTTGAAGTAACCTTCGACCGTGTCATCGAGTAGACGGGGAAAGTAAGAGTAAGAGGAGTGCCCAGGGCACGTCCCGACCTTCAGGCACGTTATAGCGAAGAAGAACAAGGGCGGCGAGGAGGTTACAAAGGCCGAGGTGCGGGTGGGGGAGCTATCTCTGGTCGGGGATCCCGGTGGGGCCCCCGGTTGCTGCGATGGCACGAGAGCTATTCCTCCCGTTTCGTCATATGTCGAAGCGACACCATGGGTCACCGGGAAATTCGATGCGGGGTGTTTCCACTTGTGGCCAAAGGCCATTTATTAGAAATTGTCCTCGGTGATTGGTGCGGAAGATTTGCATCGGTGTCGATCTAGCCACCGGTACGAGAGATGAGCACCGCGAAAGTCGACGGGGAGAGGCTTCCTGAGGCGAGAGGGCCCGGCGACCACGGCCCTTGGGTAAATTAGCCGTGGTAAGAAATGAGGCGGTGCGGGGGATCTGAGTGAGCCAGCACTCGAGACGGAGTATATCTTTTGTGACTCAACAAGATGCGAATCACGGCTCAGGTCTTAGTCACGGGTATTATTTCTATCCTTGATCATGGTACATATACCTTAGTAGACCCGGGGAGCTACGCATTCATTGCATCAAGCCATTCTTAGATTGTTTCAGGATAGGGAGCCCAACCATTAGAGGGTGGGTGAGAGTTTCTGCTTCTGATTTGGAGATCCATTACTCGCGACAGGTAGTCGAGAGATAGTAGAGTTCTGATTGGGGGACGGGGAGTTCCCGACGGATCATTTTCCCACATGCAGCTTTTTTTTTTTTTAGATATGAGGGACCCGATGTGGTTCTCGGTATGGATTGGCTGTCTCGCCATAGAGCCACTTTAGATTGTTATAAAGGAAGTAAGGCCGAGCAGGCCCGGGGAAATTGGAGGTAAAGTTAGGGATACGTAGAGAGTTATCTTCTTGTATGATCTCCGCCATGACATCACAGAAAATGCTGCGTAAAGGATGTCAGGGTTATCTAGCTTATGTGGTGGAGACCGAGAAGGAGGGGACTATATTAGATGAGATGCCAATTGTTAGAGAGTTCCCAGATGTGTTCCCGGATGATATTGCAGATGTACCTCCAGAAAGAGAGGTGGAGTTCACCATTGATTTGGTCCCGGGGTACGAGCCCATTTCCGTTCCTCACTTATAGGATGGCTCCTGCGGAAGTTAAAGGAGCTTAAAGCTCGGTTAGAGGAATTGTTGAGTAAAGGGAGATTTATTAGACCGAGCACTATCCCATGGGGAGCTCCAGTTCTCTTCGTGAAAAAGAAATATGGGAGTTTGCGGTTGTGTATAGATTCACAGTGATTGAGCGAGTTACCATCCATGATCATTATCCACTCCCTAGGATTGATGAGTTATTTGATCAACTCCAAGGATCTCGAGTATACTCCAAGATAGACTTGAGGTCGGGATATCATCAGTTGAGAGTTCAGGAGAGTGATGTACCTAAGACAGCATTCAGGACACGCTACGGGCATTATGAGTTTTTAGTGATGCCATTTGGTTTGACTAATGCTCCGGCAGCGTTTATGGATTTGATGAACCAAGTATTCCAGCCGTATTTGGATAGGTTCGTCATAGTTTTTATTGATGATATCCTAAAGTGTATTCGGTGGATTCGGGGAGCATTCCGAGCACTGAGGATTGTGTTGCAAAACCACAAGGGAGGCGGCAGTTGTATACTTAAGTTGAGCAAGTGTCGGGTTTTGGCTCGGCAAGGGTGGCATTCCTTGGTAAGTGTAATTTCGGCCAAGGAGGGGGTGAGTGTGGATCCCAGAGGAAAATAGAAGCGAGGGTAAATTAGAGCCACCAAGAATGTGTCGGAGTCGGAAGCTTCCTTGGTTTAGCGGGTAGTGGGAAGTTTGTTGAGGGCTCTCGGGATAAGCGACCCCAGCGACAAAGTGACATAAGAAAAGATGTTAAGTATGATTGGGTGTAGAAACTGTCGGCGAGTTTGAGGAGTTAAAAGATAGGTTGACTTGACTCCGGTTTTAGCTTTACCCAATGGAAAGATGGTTTGTAGTTTATAAGCGATGCTTCAGGCAAGGCACGGGTTGTGTTTAATGCAAAATGATGAGGTGATTTGCGTATGCCTCTGGTGACTAAGAAGCATGAGGAGAATTACGGGCACACGAACTAGAGCTTGCGTAGTCGTGTTCTGGCGAAAATATGGAGACATTATTTATATGAGGTGATTTCTTGTAGAATCTTTACGAGGATCATAAAGTCTTCAATATATTTTCACCCAAAAGAGTTAAACACGAGAGGCAAAGAAGATGGCTTGAGTTGATTAAGGACCTCTATTTGTCTTGCTCCGAGTACCGTCGAGGAAAAGCTAATGTCGCGGATGCAGCGAGTAGGCGACGGAGAGTTCTTTGTCTCACATGAGATCCAGGTTATGTACTCTTCCACTATTGGTGGATCACGAGCTTTAGGGTGATATTGGGGTTGAGGATTACGGAGCCTTGTTAGCCACATTTCATGTTGAGCCCGGCTCCTTGTGGACGAATTCTAGCGAGCGATCACGAGAATCCACATATGATTAAGCTTAAAGAAGAGATGAAAAGGGGAAAGCGAGTTTCAAATGGGGTGATGGCATGATAGTGAAAGGTCAGAGAATGTGTGTGCCAGAGCATGGCGAGCTGAAGAGAGACAATATGGAAGAAGCACATTCATCTGCGTCTGTTATCACATCGGGTGATGCAGGTCATAGAACTTTGAAAGGCATTACTTGTGGAATGGGATGAAGAAGAGATAGCGAGTTTAGTTTCCAGGTGCCTAACCTGTTAATGGTGAGCGAGCCATCGAGAGGCCCGCGAGAAGATACAACTACTCTCTATTCGAGTACCGATAGGAGAAGATCACTATGGATTTTGTGGCCAATGATTCTTCCACGGTTTCGAAGCAACATGATGCGATATGGTGATAGTAGATGGTCTTGAAGTCTGCTCATTTTCTACCAGTTAATGTTGAAGATTCTTTGGAAAAGTTGGCCAAGTTGTATGTAGATGAAATAGTGAGACTCCATGGGGTTCCAGTTTCGATAGTTTCAGATCGAGACCCCAGGTTCACATCTAGGTTTTGGCCTAGTTTGCAGGCTTGGCCCGTTAGGGACTTCGCCTACATTTTAACCTGACATTTCATCCTCGAGACGGATGGCGGTCGAGAGAAGGACTATTCGGGCGTTAGAGAGGATATGTTGAGGAAAGAAACTTGTGTGATGGAATTCAAGGGAAGTTGGGATACTCACTTGGCACTAATGGAGTTTGCCTACAACAATAGCTATCAAGCCAGTATAGATATGGCTCCATTTGAGGCGTTGTATGGCAGGAAATGTAGGACTCCAGTGTGCTGGGATGAGGTTGGTGAGAGAAGACTAGTAGGCCCTGAACTAGTCTGAGGATCACTTCAGAGAAAGTGAAAGGATTCGCGATAACTTAAAGATAGCAAGAGATAGGCAGAAAGCTATGCGGACAACTAGTCGTAGAGACTTGATTTGGAAATAGGTGATAAAGTCTTTTTAAGATTTCACCTTGGAAAGAACGATGTTGAGATTTGGGAAACTTGAGGCAGAAGCTTGAGTAAAGTTATATTGGACCTTATGAGATCGTAGAGCAAGTGGGACATTAGCTTATAGATTGAGATTACCCCCGGAGTTGTCAAGGATTCATGATACTTTCCATGTATCAATGTTGAGGGGAAATATATCCGGGTCTTCACATGTATTGAGAGAGCAACCCGGTCACGATTAAAGGAGAATTTGACTTATGAGAGATACCTGTGTGCAGTTGTGAGTCGCAAGGAACAGGTGTTGAAGCAAGTGATTCCATCAGTTGATCTTATGGAAGAATCATGAGAGGGAGCGGCTACTTGGGAGCCCGAGAGGCCCCGGATGCCTCCAGTACCCTCGGGTGGCCTTCCGGATGGGGGTATGTTCCCTTTCCTTTTGTTTGGAGTTTGGTTTCATTTCGAAGGCCAATGTTCCTAAGGAGGAGGATTTGTAACACCACATTAGAGAGAGTGTACAGTACATGATCTTGTAGGGGTGTATAAAATTACGAAGTATCACGTATTAGTATTTTGGAGACTAAAATATGAAAGAAATTTGGAACCGGAATTGTGGTAATAAACCAAGGGAGTACAATGGTCATTAAGCAAATGGATATGGAAATTAGAAACAAATTAGAGATGGGCCATAGTGAAATTGAATAAGTTACAATTACCGTAATTAAGAGAGAAGAGAGGCTAATTACAATTAAAGAGCGAAATGAAATTTAAATATTGGGAGCAGTAGAAATAACTCATTTTGTCTCATACTTTAGGTTAGAGGTTCCACGATTTGGTGAGAAGACAGAGCCAAGAGCAAGAGGAAGAGAAGGAAGAAGAAGGAAGAGGAGAGGTTCAAAAATCAGGTATGCCTTTGTCTTAGAATCAAGTGTATGGGATTTCTAGGGCTTTGGTATGGAGATTAGTTCTCCTTTGGTCTAGGTTGGTGCAAAGAGCACATTAAGCCTTTGAATGGTTGGGGTTGTGAGAGTAAAACCCCAATTGATGTAAAAGAAACTTGGAATCATCAAATTACATGATGTGTAGAAGAATTGGTGGACCTTAGGTATTGTTCTTGGATTTTCACCTAGGTTTTGTATTTTGAGGTTCAAAAACACCAACTCATGTTGTGGAGTTGTTTTTAGATAAATTCAAGTTGGTTTGAGGTATTATGAATTACTGAAGTTGTATGGAGTGAATTGGCATCAAAGTGGGAAAAACACACATTCTGGGCACTTTTTGGAGACTTGTACCGGTACAAGTTGAACTTGTACCGGTACATTTGCATTCAGTCATTTTGGCCAACTTATGCAGGTACAAGTTAGACATGTACCGGTACACCTTGTTCTAGTTTTCCTATTTCGACCCGGTTTTCGTATTTTGGCCATAACTTCCTCATTTCTTATCCGATTTAGGTGATTCAAATTAATCTACGTAAAGTAGACTTCAAGAGAAACAAAACTTAAGAAGTAGGCATCGTCAAATTATGATCCTAAGTGGCCTAAATATTCCATAAGAGGTAGAGTGTGTGCAGAAAATTCCTGCATCAGCTTGGGACATAGAGTAGTCCGGGTTGTTTCGGACGTAACTTGAGTTTCGGTGCTCCGAATTGGGTGATTCCAGTTGGAATAGAACCCTTAGCACCTTATCTTTAAAAGAGTATGAAGAGTGTGACTAAGTCTAGGAAGTACGTTAAGTTATACGATTAATTTGTCGTCATATTCGTTTGAGTGTAGGTTAAAAGTAAAGGCGGGATAAGTGTGGAACTGTGCTCAAGTTAAGCAAGCAAAGATGTGAGTGTTCTAAAATCATTTTTCCAAATACTAGTGTATTGTGTGTATTATTATAAATTGTTTACAACAGTATTTTGTGTTTTTTGAATGCAAACCATTTTCAAAAACAAGCAATGAATTAGAAAGCAAGCAAATGGTTTTGAGTTAAACCATTTTTGAAAAGAAAGCATTGGTTTTAAATTGTAAAGCCATAATTAAGCAAACGAGCAAGTAAGCAAATGGTTTTGAAAAGTTAAACCATTTTTCAAGCAAGCAAGCAAATGGTTTTAAATTGTAAAACCATTTTACAAAAAACAATGGCAACGAGAAGCAATGAAAGTTTGTGAAACAAGGCCTTCCCTAGTTTTAAGCAAACAGAAGCGATTGGTATCACGTCGTGCCTTTGTGGTGTTAAGTTTCATACATTGTAGTTTTGCAGTCGGCAAACTTAGGACATACATCATGCATTTAAGGCCAGGTAAGCGCGTCTGTGAGGGAGTATATAAGGTTATGAGCTCTAACTAAGTATGGTGATGGCGACACGAGGTCAATTCCACCATATTCACTGGAAAAAGGTGGCGGACAAAGGTCCTTCCACCGGCACGGTTGAGCACTGGGTTCCGTGTTCACTAGGGTACATCAAGCAAAAATAGGCCTCCATTGGTTGATGTTTTATAAGCATGATATGTTGTTTTGAAAAATCAACCATTGGTTCCCGATCGCCCAAGCTTCCGAGAGTTTTAAAGCAAACGGTTGAGCTCAGGCTCCCGTTTAGATTTCAAAACGATTGGTTGAGCCAAGCTCTCGTGGGTTTTATTTTCAAAGCATGTAGTTGAGCTCAAGCTCCCATTTTTATGAAAAAAGTTTGGCGTTTTAAAAGCGAGTTTGAAAAGTTTAGAAACTTTTAAGCGAAGCAAGAATAAAAAGCGAGCAAGCCTGAAAAAGTTTTAGAAACTTTTAAAGCAAGTAAAGCTTCTGGAAAATATTTGTAAAGAGTTTACATTTTAGTATTTTTCGGAAAGAAAACCTTTTATAAAAGCATACACTCATGGCTCGTTTACCTCATTATTTTTGTATTTTAAAAACTATTTTTCAGTGCAGTCACTTAAGGCATTTAGACATAATAAGTTAGTCGACATTATACAAGTCTTGTATTATATTAATTATATTTTGCAAGAACATACTTTGAAATTGTATAATGGGACATATGTATGTACATAGTTAGTTGTGAAGGAAATGTGTTGAGGTATCTTTGGTTGCCATGTTTGGATATATGGATTTAGAATTGGATGCATCACCGAGATTTGGAATTAGACTATGTGTGCGGTAGTCATCTTTCTTGAAGTTTTTCCGTTGTTAAGATTTTACCAAATCCTAAGTTATAATAAAAAAGAAAATTTTATAGGAGGTTTAAGCAAGTAACGACTTGAAAACTGCTGAAATTTCTAGTCGTTAGAATTAACGGTTGGGAGATTTACGTGGAATTAGCGCGACACTTGCTGCACTTATTCTTTGGAAGGGATTTGGGGTGTGTCAACTTCTCTCTAGGATTCCCGGCTTTCGGACAGTCGGATCGCAGGACGAGAGCAAAGGTGTTCTAGCGGCGGAATTTACGCGTGGGCCACCGGTTTTGGGGATTTTTGACAACTCCAAAGAGTGGGGTTTTCTCGCAGTTATGATCACCACATAAGTGTTTGTTAATGGTTTGAGTGTTTGAGGCCGTGGACTAGCCGTTTGATCAGTCCCAAAACTTGGGACCTGGTGTTGGAATTTTGGGACCGCTTTAGAATTGTCTCGGGATGGTCTGAGCTGTTATATGTCCATGGTATAATTTATGCAATAAATTATGGTTTAGGTGTTGTTGGGCCGGAAATGGCCGTAGTTTGATTTCCACAAAAGTGTAACCGATGCCAGGTGATGGAGCCGCCCACGGATAGCCTTTGCTAGGTTTTGGAATTTGTTAAAAGCAGGTCGGTTTTGAGATGATTGGACTAAAATGTCCGTATGTTAGTATGAATTTACTTAAAATGAATGGCTTGGGTAATGTGGAAATTTATATGTTAATGCATGGAATTAAATGTGTTAACATGAGTGTTTGAATTATATGAAATATAATTGTGGAAGAGCCATTGGAATTAAAATGAATTGTAATTATGTCAAGTGAGCTAATTTTGATGTTATTGATGTGAAATAATAACATGTGGTATGTATGTAAATTTTTGTTAATATATTCATAATTGATATATTGGCATGTGTGGTTTAGAAATGGCATAATGCATTTCATATGCACCAGGGCAACCTAGAATGTGGGGTGCTAGATACATTTGGCCAGAAACGGCGTGAGAGTCGGTGAGGACTGAGACACAGGATTAGGCATGAACATTCAAGTAAGGTCATGTATTTGCTTGAGTGTGTGTTTATGTTGAATCATTGCATGTGCACTGGGTGGGAGTAACCCACATGTACTTGGAGATTTTCCTCTTGGGCATTGCTCACCACATCGAGAGATCATTATTTAGAGTCTGAGGGGGCATTCGAGAAACGGCGCTCTTTGGTGATTTTAGAAGAAAGTCGGGTTGTGACTTTAATGTTTTTGGTATTCGTTTTGTAGAACATGTATTAAAACTTTAAATTTTGATATATGTTTTGGTTAAGAGTATTGTAATAACTCTTGAACTATTGGTAAATAGTTGATGTAATTTTGTGAGTATTAATGCATGGGCCCAAGTGGCCATTTTACTCATTTTATCCGTATGTGGACCCGGTGTGGTCTTTGTACTGCTGTAAGAAAGAAAAGGAAAAGGCGCCAAGCCCTTACTTCTTCTTCGTTGGGACAGGTTGCCATGTGATTGTGACCAGGTTGCCTTGGGCGAGATCCCATTACAAAGGAGACTGCGCCCGATTTTCATGAGTGGTGTACGGTGCAGGCATCAGTCTTACATTTGGTGTGGGTTGTTGTTTGCCTTTTTCTATATAGACTAAAAACCCCTCAAATGTACATAGTTACAAGAACCTTACACTTCTCTTGCACCCATGTCACTTTGGATAAATTTGCTTAATTAACTGAATCTGTCTTGATGTTTAGGATTTTAAAATTGGGTTAGTCTATGACCTTTATGAGTGCCACCAGGTCATGTAGTAGTAAAATCTGAATGTAAGTCGAGAATTGTCATTCCCACCAGTCGACGCGAATTAGAATCAAGTACTGACTACTGAAGTTCTATGCTTTATTTGGACTAAAGAAATTTGATAATGAAATTTTTGTCTAAAATGATATATCTAGACTATTAACTAAAAATAGAAATTAGAATAACATGAAATCAGCTAAAAATATAAAAGAACTAAATCTTTGGGATCTATCCCATTCCTGGCAATGAAAACTATCGGTGAATTACAATGAAAGCAGTCAATTCTGCGTAATACATTGCTCTATTGTATTAATGGTCACGGATTTGTCCAAGATTGCCTAAATATTTGGAGTTGGATTTCTCCATATTCACTGGTTAGAAGCTCTTGCTTCTCTCGAAGTCAAGATGGAACCAGTTACTTGTATTTTACTACGCTTTTCTTGCAAGATACGGATGTTTTCTTTCTCGAGTACTTCACACCCATTTCTTGATGACTGGAATCTCACTTTTGCTTTCCTTCCGGGATTTTGCAAAAGTTCTACCCATAATTGATGGCTCTCGCCCGGATCTATTGGTTCGTCATTTTCCTTGATTAGATCTCGGCTAACACAGGGTCGGGAACTTCCCTTTAGATTAAGGTGAACTCTACGATTGTTTATATTGTTAAATGCTCCCTCAACTTCAATTATGAGCGAATAGGGTATTTATCAAATGAGCTTTCGGAAGCTTAACCAGTTCATGATGGTAGTCTAACATACCCTTAATAGAATGCTCTGTCTCGGGAATCTCCATCTACGTGTCACGCGGAGGGCATCCACGGAAATCGGAATAGATACATTCCTTAAATTGGTATATGGGTGCTACTGTTAGAGACTTATCGATTCAAAATGACACCAAGTAAGTAAATCCCAACCCAAATAATTTTTCTCCCAATTTTCTTGAAAGAAGACTATAACTCTAATTCAAATCTAGTAGAGCTGTTTAGTGCGCATTACGATTAAAGAAATGAATCTGGGTACATATATCCACTATAATCGCAATGGAGCGAGAAGAAATGAATTCAAATTTGTCTAGATTTCATAAATTTTCAATGATAATTTTAAGAAGAAAAATAAATAAATCAAACTCACTCGTTTCTGCGTAGTTCGCAGATTCAAATCCAGAAAAGAATTAAAAAAATAAAAAAATAAAAATAAAATTCTACTACAAGCTATACTGCGAGTTCCTCTTTGTTTCCTTTTAAGGTAGTGAGAAGACGGAAGCTGCTTTACTATTCTAACATGTCTATTTATAAGCGTCAAAAGGGTGGAGCTAAATGCAAAAACCACCAGGTGGAATTCCCCGAAAGAAAAGAAAGTGAGTTTGCGTCACACAGAGTCGCAACCTCGGGTTGATATCACGACATGGATTTCCCTTGTTTGCTCTTGTTCAGTCGCGACCTTATTACTTATGTTGCGACCAGGTTCCTTGCAGCTGTTTTCATTAGTGGTCGCGACCTTGTTGGCTCAGTGCTTCTCAAGAGTTGATGTCGTGACCATGGTTTCACGTTGCGACCTCGTTGTCTTTCCCTTCTACTGCATTCTGAGTCACGACCTCAGTTCTTTGTCAGGACTCCTGTTCTTTCACGTCGCGACCTCAGTTTTAGGTTGCGACCACATTCTCTCTGTTTCTCACGCCTCGTTCTAGGTTCTGACTTCTTTCTCTTGTCGCAGCCTTGTTTGTGGTCTTACGCTACAGGTTTAATTTAAGTCGCAACCTTAAGTTGTGTCGCGACCTCTTTTGATGTTCATTTCTAACTATTACGTGCAACCCCTAAATTCTTTAAACACCTTGATTTCTTCTTTCCAACCTCTATGCAAGGTTGCGACCTTAAGGTGATGTCGTGACCTCATGTTGCTCTTTTTATGGTTGCATGTAGTCCCAATTGCTCAAGAGTAGTTGTGACCTGGATTTCTTACCTTTCCGAGTTCTTCTTTTGGGTGCGACTGGATAGTGGCTAGTGACATCGTTTGTGGTCCTTGATTAGTTAATAAATGGTCGCCAACTTAGGTTTATTGCGAGGACCGTTTGGCAGCGAAGTGCGACCTCCCTTTTTGTTCTTCAACTCTTAATTTGGTTGCAACTTCAATCTTTACATTTGAGACTCGGTTCCCGTTTCATGTTGCGACCTCAGCGGCCGCGTCGCGACCTCGAATGGAGCCTTTCATTCAAAACTAGTTTGCAACTTCATTTTCTTGCAGAGACTTCCCTTGTGGCTTTGTTGACGGATCCACGTCGCGACCTCAAATTGACGTCGCGACCTCAATTATATTCAATTGGCGTCGCGACACTCCAGGAGTGGTGTCGCGTGAAAGTTCTCACTTTTGAATATTTCCTTTAGTCTCGACCACACTTCTTTGCCTCAGCCTCTTTTCACTTGTTGCTTTAATAAATTTTGAATTGTGAAGCTTAATAAATCACGACTTCGTTTGAATAAGCCTTATTTCTTCTCAAGGTACAGTCCTGTTTGATGTCGTAACACAGGATTAAGCGAACAAAAGCGACTTCGTCGCGACTCAGACTTTCAATTGCGACTTCATTACGCCCCAGCCAAGTGATCTCTTACGGTTTTTCTTTGGGATTTTTAAACCTGCTTGTACCTTTTATAAAATTAAATTTGAGCAAATTATCCAGGGTTTTACTGTGAATCAACATTTATTTTGTAATATGCTTTCAGAAAAAATGGATTAAAAAATAAATGAGTTTTGGGACTCATCGGTTGTCCAACGGACCCAGGAAATGGGCGTCATAGAATAAATTACCATGTACCCACATGAGACTCGGCCAGAATGATTCATTAAATCTTCGTCATTTACCACATTTCATGCTATGTCATTCTACATTAAGCATTTATAAATTCGGATAATTATATTTCCTACATATAATTTCCATTCATCAAAATTTTCTTGTGTTAATACATCCACCCCTTGGCTTGCAGTATTAACATGATTTACCTATAAACAACATATTATTTATTTTCCAAACAATACAACCTACAAAACTATTAAATCTCGGACCCTCTCATTGGCACACCTCAATTCACTTCCTGATTCGTCACCCGAATTCTTGTGATACCAAAAACACACAAAACCGAGAACTGGCTAGTCAGGATCAAAATAAACTATTGAGTCCGAGACACCCAAAAATTGTCTGCAAATTATGTCGGATTTATTCGAAAATAGTCGAAAAATTCAACTAATTTGTTTAGAAAATGATCAAAAAATTCCTAAAAATTTCTACACTCAGTCCCAAAAATTTAGGACTGAAATTTACGACCTCTAAGAAAACCTCAAGCCATTAAATGACCTTTCAGCTAGAAATAACCCAAGTAGAAAAATTCCCTACCTCGTGGAGTTTGACGAAACTCCAAGATTTTGTTTTGCGTAGCTCTCGTGCATGTGGTGACACATACGCTGCATTGAAGCCTACGGTTCGATTTCCGTAAATCTTAGAGAGAAGCTAGAGCTTCTCTCTTTAGAAATTTTGTTTCTCTCTCATCTCACGCCTACTCTCATTCTTGACTTTCCTTTTTTTTTTTTTTTTTTTTTTTAAATTTGGATACATGGCTCACATTGCGCCATGTGTCCATCTCTTATTCGAGTTCGTTTATTAAATAAAAAAAATTATTAAATATTAAATTGAATTAAATATTCCATTTTTTCAAATAATATGAGTCTCTTTTTTCCTTGTTTTAGTTCAACAAAGTAAATGGAAATAGTAAAGAAAAAAGCAAGAAAAAATAATATTAAAATAATAATAAGTCCATCAAAATTCACTATTTTAGAGTTTGTTCTTTCTTTGATGGGACTAAAAAGATTATTCATTACCTTTAGTAAGAGTGAATTTGAGGATCGTTGTTTGATCCTTTTTATTATTATTATATCCTCTTTCCTTGGATTAGTACTTGGAGCTCATATATCAAAAGAAGTTCCCGATGAAATTTAAGAAGGAGATCAATTATTTCAAATTCAGAACTAGTAATTGAAGAAACAAATGAGATTTGAAAGGAGATAAGTTAAATTTGAAAAGTATTCTATTATGGTAACTATGTTAATTTTTTTTTTGATTTTGTATGGTGTTTCTGCTTTACGAATATGATATTTTCTCGGCTTTTCTAATAATATCAAGTGTTATTCCCATTTTGGCATTTTTGATTTCAGGAGTTTTAGCTTCGATTAGTAAAGGACCATAGAAACTTTCTAGTTTATGAATCGAATTTATGAACCAATGGGCGTGCTTGGTTACAACGAATCCGTTATTATAATGTTTGCTCTAGTTTTTGTAGTTTTATATGAAAAGGATTTTTCTTTATCCATGGGCAAATGAGTTTCAATTTATTGGAGTGTATCCGGCTCATCTCTCTTAAACCTAATAGATTTCTAGATCCAAAAATAGAAATGACCCCTCCCTCTAATTTTTTTTCTTTATTTTCATGTTGAGAGTTTTATATTGAATTTGAATGTGTCTCTAGCTTGAAGAATTCGGGAGGGGTCAAAGTTCTAACAGATGAAAAAAAATGGAATTTTTATTTGTTAATATATAACAAATTCCATATTTAAATTTCAATAATAATATCTATTAAAAAATTTACCTCAATTATTTGTCTCTTGCCTTGACTTTCCTCGAGTTAACATGCTATTTTAAAGAGTTTCTTGAGCTTCTTGTGGATCAATGTCACTACCCTTCTCGCATCATACTAAAACATTGATCTCATTGTTTCCTATTCCTAGCAAAACCACCCATGAAACCACTTCGTTAACCATTGGTCGTTAAGGCGTATTCTCGTCTACTCTCTATTTGGAGTTCTGAGCTGGGCATTTTACCGAGAGGTTTCTATTTGGCAATCGTCTACCCTTGTGTGATTCTGTTGAAGCATACTCGGGAGGTGGGTGCGAGAAGGATGGTCTGGCATCAGATTAGTCATTCTAATTGACATTCTATATATAAATCGATTATAAATGATGTACTTTACTTTTACTCTAAGTATATTAAAATGAGAAAAATGGGTCGAATTCTGATTCTTTTAGTTCAATTTATTTTAAATGAACTTAGCTCAAGCCATTTCTTGAATTCCTAGATTTTCAAAAAAAATCTTATCCTTGGAGTTGCTGGCAACTTATTACCCAAAAAATCGTAAAAAATTCCGATTGTCTCGAGTGAGTAATTTTTCTAGTTCACTTCAGTTTAGGTGAGATGGTTAAAGGCACAAGCTAGTTTAGTCATCAGGATCTAGATAATTTTCTAAGCTTCGCTGAACCATTATTACAATTTATTATTATTATTTTTCATTTTGCATTTTTGAAAATTTCCTGATACTCTCCGAGGGTTTATCAGATAAACGGCTTATTCAAGCATTGGACAATCTCGAATCATGACTTTATTCAAAGCTATGAAATGCACTCGTGATGAGACTCTGGATTGGACGTAGTTCAAAGTAGAGCTCACCACCACTCACCAAGAATGATGAATAAATCATGGCCATGTACACCCACCACTACATTTAATGCGATGTCCCCGTGCATATGCAATCTGAGATACCATTGCATGTTATATCATGCCATATATATAGTGAGCACTATGGACATTTTAAAGCCATGCATAATACCCATTGCCATCATTAGAATAATCATATCCAATTAACATACAATTTCCAAATAAGCCACACCATACATGTCAACATATTATACACACATATATTGACAGCATCTACAAGTCATCATGTCCAGTAATGACTTGTATTATACTCACAGAAACTAATTGTGACACCATGTCACAAATAGCCTACAACGAACCATCGCAATGGCCTTGTGTAACGCCTAGATCTGAGAGGGTGTACGATACGATGCTTAGGTAAGGGTCACATATGTGCTAAGGGCTTTGCCAGAATAATAATAATAATAAATTACGAAATGGTTCGAAACTGCAAAATTCTACAGATCTCGGATGTGAAACGGACTCTGTGTAGTTAAATTTGTCTCACAAAATCTAGTGACCCATAAAAGTTTCATCGAATTCTAAGACAGTCGGAATATTTTTACGATTTTCTGGGTGATAAGTATGCGTGATTTTTAGGGATGAGATTTTTACGAAAATCTCGGGAAGTGGGAAGTGGCTTGAACTAAGTTCATTTAAAATAAATTGAGCGAAAAATAAATTTTTCGGGTAGAAATGGACTGAATGAGGTAATATGGAGTCATGTATCCAATGTAATAATAAGAATAAAAAAGGATAAAAGAAAAAAAGAAGTCAAAAGCGGAGAGAGAGGATTTTTTTTTCTTTTTCTTTCTTCGCTTCTCTTTAAGATATACAAAAATCGGATCGTAGGTTTTCGTCAGAGCAAAAGGCAAAGTCGGTCCATGCATCGAGAGCTACGCGTGGGCACCAAAATCTTAGCATTTCGTCAAACTCCAAGAGGTAGAGAATTTTCTTACTTGTGTTATTTCTATCCTAAAGGTCATTGAGCTTAGGATTGGCTTAAGTAGTGAGGAGGAGGTTGTAGCTTTCGGAGTCCAAAATATTTGGGCTGAGGTTTAGAAATTTTAATTTGTTTCGGACACTCAGGTTGAATTCTTGGGACTATTTTTCGAACAATCGGGTTGACTTTTCGAATTTGTTTGGGATAGTCGGGATCGGATTTCGAGGAACTATTTCGAGCGATCCGAACTGTGTTGAGGTTTGGTTTTGATCCCAGGATTGATGTTTTTGGGTTTATTTTCCATCTAGGAGTCGTTTTGGTCTTGGTTGAGCATTAGGGGCTGTTTGGATGGCGTTTAGAGAACGACGCATTTTCTGGAAGGTTATATGTCAGCTTCCGTGAAGCCTCTGAGCTTTTGGTGACATAACTTTTTCGTTCGAACTCAGATTTGGGTGTTCTTGGACTCTACGGAAAGCCCCTTAAGTCTAGAATCTGTCCATATGCTTGTAAATGGAATTTGGGGCCCACATATTTTTTGAAAAGTTTAATTGTAGCACCAAGTGTGCAAGTTGCTTGGTTGTGATGAATGTGGTCTAATGTGTAGGGTAAAAGCGGAGGCGGAGAAATTGTGAAGTCGTGCTCGATTATTGCTGTGGAAAAGTGAGTGTTCTAAACTTTATTTTCAATACTAGTGTATTGTTTACTCGTCGTTCACGATTTGTAGCGTATTATGGTTTTAATTGTTAAACCATATTTTAAAACTTATAGTTTGATTTGTTAGACCATATTTATAAAGCAACTGATATGCTTTATTAAGCAATGACAAGCAAGCAAAACTTATATTTTATAAGTTAGGCTTTAAGAAATCCTTAGTCTTAAGCAAGCATTACAGGTCAAAGGTATTCCGTACTTGCACGGGGAAGTTAAGACATGATTGCATTTCATTTTATCTTTGCCTGGTTGGCAAACTTAGCTCATGCATTATGGCATATTAGAGGAGAACCGTGGCACGTACTGGAGTATATAGGGTTAGCGCGCTAGCTTATTATGTGGTGATGGAGCATTCTACGATATTTCTTAGGAATAGTGATGTGGACACAAGAGGTCTTTCCAGAAGCCTGGGGTAGAACCTGAGTTTCTGTGTTTACTATAAGTACATAAAGCAAGAAAAGGCCTCCAATGGACAGTCATTCTGTTATAAGCATTTACATACAACTTAAAATCGACCCTTTGATAAGCAAGTAGCGTTTTTCGAAAAGTTTAGAAACTTTTTATAAACAAAGCAAGCAAGGTTTTAAGTGTTTTGTAAAGATCGTTTTTGCAGTTTTGAGACATTTTCGAAAAAGCAAGCATTTATAAAGCATACACTCGCTGAGCTCTTTTGGCTCATTATTTTCGTATTTTTAAATATTATCTTCTAGGTGCAGTGCGCGAGATGCTGGGACATATCGGGGGTCCTCCCCGATTTTTAGTTATATGTCTTTGTGTTACTCACTATTGTATATATTTGTAAAGAAAATGTAACTAAGTTTTGTTAGAAAATACATTAAACTTGTATAGTTGTGCAAATGTATGTACATAGTTTTGTTTTATGAAAATGTGATGAGCTTGAGGCTCTTTTGAAGAAGTGTTGTTGGTTGCCATATTTTAGAAGTGTAAATTGTATTTACAGGTTTTGGGACATGTCTTATATACAGTTGTTATGCTACCGAAATTTTATAAAATCACAAGTTTAGAAAGGAAACATTTTTATATAGGTTTTCAGCAAGCAACACGGCTTAGCTTGTAAAACCAGGGAAAAATTATATTTTTCTTAAAAAGGGTAAAACGGTAATTTCGATTGAAAATATGAAAATTTCTAGATTTTGGATGATGAAACGGACTTCAGTTAGATTAGGTCTGCGAAATCTAATTTGACTGTCAATTTTGTCGAATTATAGAATAGGTCAATTTCAGTTTTCACGAGGTGTCGGGTGTGGTGAAACCCCACATGGCATGCACCATGTGGTACGCAGATAATGGCTCACAATTAGCTATATTTGATTGATGATGCAATAAATGAAATAAAGGAAATTAAGAAAAAGGAAAAATAAAATAAAAAGAAAATAAAAAAATAAAAAGCATAAGTCAAGAGAAGGAGCAAAAGGAATGCGGAGGCGAAAGAGCGTGGGAGAGAGATTTTATTTTTTATTTTTCTTCTCTTAGATTTTTCTCAATCTCACGGAAATGGTTGTAGGTTTTTTAAGTCGAGGGCTGAAGGCATGATTGATCCATGCGTGAGGGCTACGCGTGAGTGCAAATCTTGGGTTTAAGAGTCGACTCACGAGGTAGGAAATTTTCCTACATAACTACATTTTATCTTAAGGCCATTTAATGGCTTGAATTTTAGAGGCTATGAAGCCATAAATTTTAGTTCAATTTTAGATCGAGTGTAGGAATTTTAGGAATTTTGAGACTATTCGAATCTTAGCTGAATTTGGGATATTTACGGACAGGTTCGGGTTGAATTTTGAGTTGTTGCTCGAACAATCGACAATATTCGAAATTGTTTAGGCAGTCTGGACTATATTGAGTTTTTATCGAGGCCGGTATCTCTTCGGGTTTGCGATGTGTTTGGTATCTATAACTAGGAATTCGGTGATGGCGTGAAGGGACGATAGGTGCCTTTTTGACATATGGGTTTGAGATTTGGGCCATTTTGTGTGTGTGCTTGATTGAATAACATGCGTGTGAAGAATAACATGTTAATGTATCTTGTGATTTATGTTGCATGGGTGTAATTATTCATGTGACATAAAATAAATGTGTTGGCATCATGCATTGATATGCACAAGAACATCGCATGACATTAGGTGTGAGTGCATGGTTTGGGTCGATCCTATGTTTAGTGTCAACTTTTGGGTGAATCGGCACCGTGTTTGGTGTTTGATAGACTGTCGTGGGGACATGATGAGATGAGCCTTGTGGTTGAATTGTCGATGGTAGGCTCGAAGTGGCATGAGACTTAAATCCCGAACTAAGCGCATGGTTTTAAAGTAATCGGAGAATGTCCAGTGTTAAAATAAAAGTTTCATTGGGAATTTTCCAAGGTTCGGAGTATGTCTATTATTTGGAGGATGTCCATGATTTGGAGGATGTCCATGACTCGGAGGATGTCCATGATTCGGAGGATGTCCATGACTTAGAGGATGTCCATGATTCGGAGGATGTCCATGATTGAAGAAGGATGTCCAGATTGGTTCAGATCCAGTGTTCGGGGGATCTTCCGGTGTTCGGGAGGATGTCCACGTTGGAGGAATCATTCCAAGTCGGAGATTTCCAGTAAGTCGGAGTGTGTCCCAGGGTTCGGAGGAATGTCAATAGTTTAAATCATAAAGGCAAAATGCCTTTGTTTGGGAAAATGGTTGTCATTGGAAAATGATGATGGATTCACTTAACAAGAAAATAGCATGTGTGAAGGAGTTGGTGTGGACTCGAAATATGGGATAGGATTGAAGTCACTTTATATCTATGCTGTAGACATTCAAGTAAGGGACATACATGATTCACTTGAATGTTTACATTGGTTTGTTTATATATTATATGGCCTGCATTTTGGGTGAGAGGCTATCCCTTGTAGGAGATTATCACTACTAGGCTTTGCTCAGCTTTACGTCATGGGACCCCATTTGGTGCAGCAATAAGTGTAGGTGGATTGACACTTGCAGGGATGAGAACGAGATATAGTTCATGTATACCTTTTGTTGTATGAAATAGTAGTAAATGGGCCCGTTGATTAAATATTATATCATATATTTATGTATATTTGTGAATTAAATATGCAGGAATAGGTCTCAATATATTGAGACAAATGAGTGTGATATTGGGACACCCGATATCCATAGGTTTCCACAGGTTGACGGGTTGTCAATGGGACCCTCGGGATAGGGGTGTCACATAGCTTCATAGGATTCTCTAGTCATTAGAAGCATCGGCTGGGAGTTTCTATGGGGTTGCCGGCACATCGCCTGCTAGTAGGGTGGGGGTGTGTCACCTTGTTCATACATAAACACATCACAAGCCAAGCCATTAGAACACACAATTTGACTTTCACACAATTTCAACCAAGTATATCACTCAATTCAAGCAATGATATACTAAAATAATATACTAATTGTGGAATATAGATACCCACACACTGTGAGCCATGAATTGTATAAAACGATCCATAAAAAATCGGTAAAGAGTATCCCGACATAACTCTTTAGAAAAAGAGCATAAAAAAACCAAATCTGTGAGAACCAAAATTCCATTCACTAACTTTTGGTTAGATTCACGATTCGAAGCTTTCCATAGAGTCTAAGAACGCTTGGGTGGAGTTCGGACCAGGAGGTATATGGTCGTCGGAAGTTCAACTGCCGTTCGCATGACCAATTTTACCGCCCATACAAAATTTTCTCACACCATCCTGAATTTTGCAGGGTCTGCGAAATTGGGATCTTGTAACCTTGCGAATTTTTGCAAGGTGCCTTTCCATCCCTAATCTGCTTTGAACCAATCCTAGTTCCAGCCACCATACAGTCCCTGTTCAAGTTGTAAAAGCCTCAAACACCTAGACCCATAACTTGATCCCGAAAATGGCGGTCCACAGGGCAAAATAGACGAGAAAACGAGGTCTTTCGATTGTCAAACATAGTCAGCTTTGAACCAGGCCTATGGTTAGGGCTGATCCCAATAGCCATTGAACGACCCTTAAGCATGAAATAACTAGAGTAGTAGAAAACCCTACCTCTTGAAGCGTGAGCAACGACCCGAGAGTTCCGAACATACTGAACCCCGAATCTTTCGGCTTCCCAGAGACCTTAGAGGTGAAACCTTGGCGAAACTTGGAGTTTCTGGTATCCACTAGTAGCCCTCCTTAGATCGCAACTTTTCCCAAATCTTAGCCGTCAAAGACGACTACCTAATCTCTGTAGATAGTAGATGAAGTTGGAGCTTCTCTCTCTACACCCTCTTTTCTCAAGCACGGTTGGAAGGGAAAAATCCAATTTCTCTATTTGCCCATTTTGTCTAACTTAGCTTAAGTTGGATAAGTGGCTCTTAAAGAGCCACATGTCACGCGATCCTAGCTCGGATCCGTTCCTACCCCGAAACAATTTATTTTCGGTTCCAGTTCAAGTTTAATTTATTTTAATAAACTTAACTTGTGTTATTTCCTAACTCGAGATTCTAAGTAAATCTCGTTCTTAGGAATCCTTTAGCCTTAGTTACCACCGAAAATCATAAAAATCCAGGCGTGTCTTGGAATTCAACACGAAAAATTTCTGAGCAACTTCAGATTTTGAGGCGAATCAACGGTGAAGTCTGTTCATCATCACGAGGATCTAGAGGATTTTTCAAGCCACTGAACCATTATGACCAATTTTTATTTTTTATTTTATTTTGTTATTATTATTATTTTTTACATTTTTTCTTAAATTTCTGACATTTTCGGGTTTACATTTAACCACTTAAGCCAAGTCTTACTGACAGTAGAAATTAGTTAATTTGTAAGTCATGTTGCCATCAAAATTAGTTAATGTGTATGTCATGTTGCCCTCATTTATGTAACCCATTCCCAAGATGATGCTCTTGTAAGTCAAACTTGATAAAATATATTTCCAATGTTTAGTTTCACCCGAACATAAGCAGGAAAAAAAAGAAATCTCATTCATGAAACTTGATATATTGCCAAAAGGTTTAAAATTTGAAAATGCGGAAAGCAACAATTAAATAAGCATAAAATTCATAAAAATAATTTAATGGCTCAAAATTCCTTTAGCTGCTTCTAAATTCTATCCTTCCACCACTTTCTTCTTTTCTATATTTTCATAAAATTTATATAAAATAAATGACTCTCGAAAAAGATATAAGAGAAACATGAAATAGAAAGAAAATTACTTATCAACTTATTCCTATTTTATTTCTGCATATTTTATTTGAAAGAAAAAAAAATCATATAGGATTGATAAAAATCTTAAACTTAAACTTAGCTTATTCCTTCTTGATTTCTACTTATTTTATTTGGAAGAAAAAAAGTTATATAGGATTGAAGAAAAATATTTTACTCAAACTTATAAGTACTGTCTTTTCTTTGTTTTCTTTTGGGCTATGTTTTTTTTTTAAAGGAGAATATTATTAATTGTATCCTTCCATCACTTTCTTCTTTACTATAATTTTTATGAAATTTATATAAATAAATTACTCTCAAACAATATGAAACATGAAATAGAAGAAAATTACTTACCGTCTTATTCCTTCTTGATTTCTGCTTATTTTATTAGATAGAAAAAAAAATCATATTGGATTGAAGAAGAATCTTAAACTTTAACTTAACTTATTCCTTATTTTAAGAAAAATATTAAACTTCAACAACTTACACATATTCACTGTCTCTTCTTCATTTTCTTTAGGGCTATATTTTTTTGTTTTTTTTTTTGAAAGGAAAATAATTTTATTGATTCAAACTAGCAATACATTCGATAGAAAAACATAATCAAATTCAATAAAAATTCTAAAGGATGATGCAACATCCAAGTTAATAGCACAATGAATGAAACAGCTTCAAAGCCTACACATTTGATAATTATTATATGATGATTTATAAAACATATGACTCCGGTTAATATATTGGCGACCGTTTGGCTTTATAATCTCTACTTGATCGGTTTGTCGTTTGAATCCTCACACTGAAAAGGCATGATAAGACGTCGAAAACTAAGCCAGTGTATTAAGACGACATAAACCATACGCCACACAAGACGACGACAAAAATACACCGCACAAGATGACGATAATTCTTGAGGGCTATGTTCTCCAAAAATATGAGGGGAAAATGGTTGAAATTAAATTAATAAATCATTTTTTATGTTACTTATAAGCAATCTTCTTATTTTAAACTATTAAATTTAAAATATTAAATAATTTTAATTTTACTTGATTTTATTTATATTTTGTTTTTTGATATTTCTACTATTTCTTCAACCAAATAGAACTTAAAGTTTTTTTTTTTTTTTTCTATCCTTTGATTTTTTTTTTTAAATAGATAAATTGTGGACCATATTCTGGGCATTCGGGCATTTATCTTCTTTTGGGCCATTTTTTAATGCTTATAGAAGCTTCCTGATTAGTGCCCAAAAAGTGATATTTTGAGCCCTATTTATTGTAGGTTTTGAGCACTTTTTGTGTACTAATCAACTGAATTAACCCGATTTGCACATTAAGGTCCGGCTATTCTTGATCACATTTTACTTAAGCTAATTTTGTAGTTTTTACAAGCTTTTAATACCAAATTTATTGAATCAATCCAAGCACAGTGAATCAGAGCCAAAACTAGCTTACATATTTGAAATATGGACGGAAGAGCAGAAGATAAAGTGAGCAGTTTTTCGCATCCACTGTCACGAAAATTTACGCCAACTGGTGTGAAATATTTGCAAGTGCGAAATTTTTTCTCTTCTCTATGTTGACTTTTTGGTTTTGTTTCCTTCTTTTTTTTTGCCACTTTTGCCCTCCTTGTATAATGCCTTTTGAGGGTATGTTGGTATTTTACCTCATGTGGAGCTCTATATATGTAACACCCTGAAATATACCCTAGTCGTTTTCGACATGTTTAGGGTATTTTGTAAGCCTAATTTGAATGTTTCGTGAGTTGAATCTGCAGCTTAACGGGAAATGAGGGCAGGAAGTACAAAATTAAGGATAATGTTTTGTAATTGGTCCAAAGGGGCTTAAAAGTCCTAATGTGAAAAGACTGAGGCCAAAATACAATAAAAAGGAAAGAAAGTTTATTTATAAATAGAAGAGTTATGGGCCAAAAGCAAATAGAGAAAACTTAAAAACCAAAAATGGGTTTTTGTCTAGGCCAAACATGGCCTTAACAAATCCATGATTTAAGACCAGATGAGTGCTCCCAAAGAGGAAGCCAGGATGGGAGAAGGAAGAGGAAAGAGAAGAAGAAAGAAAGAGAAGAGGCCAAACCCAAAGGTATTGATGCTTGACTTTGCTATAGGGTAGCATGGACAGTGGGGATTCTAGCATGATTTTGATACAAGAATTTCTTAGGTATGGATGGCTAGGGTTTCATTTGGACATTAATTTGGTTCCCTTCTCTAGGGTTTTGCTAGGCAAACATTCTAACTCTAGATTTAAGGAAATTTTGGTTGAAAAGCCCTAGTTGATAAGGAGTAGAGATGGAATCCTTCAAAATCCTAAGGTTTTGTAGAATTGGGTGAAATTTGGTATATTGAACCCTAAGTTCTTTGCGATTTAAAAGTGTTTGTGGGTTATAAAAGGGATTGCCGTATTAGTTTTGATGAAGGATGCATTAGGAGTGATATATGGATGATAAAGCATGAAAAATGGGAGAAAATAACCATTCTGGGCAATTTCGGGTGAAGTGTACCGGTACAAGTTGAGCTTGTACCGGTACGATTCAGTCACTGGTGTCATTTTTGGCCCGACTTATGCCGTGCATGTTAGACTTGTACCGGTACAAGCGCCTGATACAATTTTCTGTTCTGACCCAGTTTTTGTATTTTGGCCATAACTTCCTTATTTCTTAACTCCGATTTGGGTGATTCATTGGCCACTTAAAATAGACTTCAAAGGAGAACAAACCATATTTAATAAGTTTCTCAAATTATGACTCCTAGATAGCCCATAAAAATTCACTCAAAGTGGGGTATGTGCAAAGCGCATCTTCTGCATCAGGTTAATTCATAGAATTCCCGATTGATTCGAGCGTAGAAGTTGAGTTCCGGTGCTCGATTTGGGGTGATTTAATTGGAAATGAACCCTTAGCACCTTAACTTAAAGGAGCACAAAGAACCAGTGTCAAATATGGAAACAAGGCACTGGAAAAATTAATAATTCAAACTATCCCTCGGTAAAATCGGTAAACCGACTAGTTGGCATGAAAATGCCATAACTTGAGTTTGGATGATCCAATTGGATTGATTCCAATCCCTAAGAAAAATAGATTCATAGAGGGACTAGAATACATGAATGATGTGTGGATGGAGCATCATATCGTACTGAAATATATGAAATCTTGAAGTATGGAATAGGCATGAAGCTATGAAATATGAGATGAAAATATGAAATATGAACTGAAATGACAACATGTCATAAACACACATAAATGTGGCTAAAAATTTATTATAAGATAGTAAGTTATTGAACTCCTTATAATTGTAAAATTGCCTAAGACTGAGTTATTGAATGACGCTTTATGTTACGTGGCGGGGCCGCATTATAGTACCGGTACTCGATTAGATGCGGCCGGCACTCTCACGATGCTCGCGGCACGGTAGTACCGGTGCTCTCTGATTAGTGCGACAACACTCTCTGATCGTGATTCGGCACATTAGTACTTGATTACTCGATTAGTCTGTGGCACTCGTCTGTATTGTACGCCCGGGCACTTATTGTGTTTAATGTCCTACTCATTCCGTATTATTTTGGTTTAAGATATATGATAAGACTCTGAATAATGAATAAGAAATGAATATAGTAAAGATCTGAATGTACCTACGAGTACATCTGTATATGTTCACACCGAATGCACCTACGAATTTGTCGTATATGTTAATAGTACCCTCACGGGTACCTCTGTATTTGCTCTGTAGTACCTGCGGGTACTTTTGTACACGTAACATCTCTGTAGTACCTACGGGTACTTTTGTATACTAAGAAACTCTGTAACTCCTATGGGAGATCCGAATAAGTATAAAGTCCGATGTTTTCTGGTACTCTCATTATCGGTAACACCGGTGTCGATCCAGTAGTACCTAAGGGTACTCTCATTATCCAATAAAATAAGTATAAGTTACGTAGTACCCACGGGTACTCGTATCGGAAAATAAGTATAAGTTACGTAAAATAAGTATAAATCCGATCGTACCTCGAGATCACTTGAAACTCAATGAGATACGTGATCTGTACCTACAGACTAATGTACGTATCTACGTATAAGTCACGATCAGGCCTTGTACGTGCTATGATCTGATGCGATTTCCGACTTATAAGTACCTCACAGTGCCTTCGTAAAAGAATAAGATCCGAGAAATACAAGAGTCGGTTAACAACACAAGTATAAGATCGTAAGACAAGAATAAGTTACGTACACACAACTATAAGTTAGTAAAGATAAATATAAGTTAAAGTAATATACATATGAATGCGAAATACATGTATAGAGTGTAACACACGTATAAGATCAAAATACCGAGTATAAGTTTCCGTCGCATTCAATATAAGTTACGTAAGACAAGTATATACTCGGTAATACATGTATAAAATACGAAATACATGTATAAGTTTTGAGAATACATGTATAAAATCCGAAATACATGTATATGCTCATTTAATACCCGGGATAAGATCCGAGAAATACGGGAATAAACTCTGTAGTACAAGTAGAGATCCGTAAGACAAGTATACGTTCATGTATATGCCAAGATCTGAAATACATGTATAAGTTACAGTAAAAATCAAAATACATGTATATGCTCAGTAGCCTTTGGATAAGATCCGAAATACCATAATAAACTACGTAGTACAAGTAGAAGATCGTAAAGACAAGGATAAACTCATTAGTACCTAAGATGCCCTTATAAGTCTAGGTATACGTTAACATGGGACTTGTTGGGATGTGGTACAACCTGAGTTGGTATCAGATCAGATATTTGATCAAGTAGTACTTACGAGTACTCCGTATAAGATTAAGTTCCGCAAATCCAGTATACGTTCCGTAATCTCTGTAATACCTCTACAATTTGCCCCGAGCAATTGTAAACTTAGTAGGATAATTATGAGTTACGTAAGCTCCCTACGGGAGTCGAGATAGATCTAAGAAATATCAATACGTGTTTAAGTACCTGTATAAGCATAGGTTGCCGTAACTCCTATGGGAGATCGAAATAAGTTTATATGCAGATACAAACATAAGTATAAATATATGTATCCTACGGGAGATAAGTATCGATCGATAAAGTTTAAGTATATGTCCTTTGGGAGATACGAATAAGTATAAGATACGAGATAAGAATAAGTACTTTATAAGTATAAGATCCGATTGCTTATAAGTATAAGCCCGGATGGAATGTGAGTGCTATGAGTATAAATTAAAATAAGGATAAATACGCCATAAGTGTAATTCACGAGGAGTAAGTATAAGATCGAGAATAATATGATAAGTATTAGTCTTGTATAAGCATAAGTAATTATATACGTCCATGGTTAGATGTGAGAGCACGATATACAGTATGGTTATACACTTATTATAATTGTGTAAATGCATGTGTTTCGGTATAAGAAATGTTTCCCACTAAAGCGTAAACATGCGAGGTTACAATAAGTGTAGGTACGGGAAGACATCGTGAACATCATGTCTGGTGGGCTGACACACTTGTAAGGGTTCACTACATGTAGGTTCGAAGTATACGATTGGTAATTGTAAAAGTCTGAGTTTGTATTTGTAAATGGGACTCGATATATGTGTATAGATTTTGATGGACACCCTACGGTAGTAGTTCTTTTGATTTGTTATAAGATGTGGGCCATAACCCCTGCGAGGTGCCAGGTTGGTTTTAAAAAAAATTTCGGTCAGGAGATCTCGGTCTTGAGTCGCATCCGGGAAGCCGGTTCGGATCCATGTCAATTCGGGCGAGTTAGGGAGGCGTGACAATATAAGCTCAAACCTTGTAGAGAATGGGGACTTTTGGAACTTTTGGCTTTTGGTAGAAAATCAAATCATTGTAAGTTCTCCAGCTTTTCTTTTCTTGTATTTTTTCTTTGCTTTTCATTTATTTTATTTTTCTTGGTTTTAAACATCCTGAGGATGGTCATTCAAACCCCTCCATCCTTAGAAGAGGGCGCTACGACTAGGGTTTTGAGGTAAAATGCCAGTTCTCATGTATTTAATGCAAGCATTCATAGGTATTTATGTCCTACATTTCATAACGAGGATTAAAATCTCTTTGATGTACCTTGGTTAACTTGTATTTGGCAACTTTTAGGGTTAGGTGGATGCTCATTGCTAGATCGCGAGATTCGTAGTTGCCATTTATTGAATAATGTAGGGTAGATTTTAGGAATAGATTTTCCTTTGCCCGGGGAACATTTATGTCAATAAATGCTATAGAAAAAGTATTAGGGTTCGGTTTTGATAGCCAAATGAAGATCCGGTTCGAGGAAATGACTATAGGTCATCCTCCCCAACGCGAGGAAAAGGGCCCAGGAACCTCTCATTTACCTTAGGACTCCCGACCACAGTAGATGCTTAGGGTTCTTTTTCATATTTTACTTCATTTTATTTTGTACCTCGTCACCAACTCTCACTTGTTTTACTAAAACCCCAAATCAAATTAATTCACCATTTTGAACTTAGCGCACATCATTTACGCCAAGAAAACCCATCACTGTGTTTCGGCCTAGAGGCAGAGCATATTGTAGTAGCTGGCATCTTTCACGGCGATGGGGAGGAATTTAGGTTTATAAATATTGTTTGATTCGGAATTTACCTCTTGTAGCACGAATCAAACACGGCGTTGAGATGGTGCCTTAGTGCAAGTGAAGGCGGTGAACTTATGATCCTCATTATAAGTGTTGGTGAATTCGATCTCTTTTGCCTTTGCTTTTATTTCCCCTAGCGGTTTAACAACTGGGTGAATTAATTTTATCATCCCATACATAGAATTTTCATTTTTATTTATATCTAACATTAACCTTCTTGGTAGCCCTGCTTTCTTTTTAGTTGTCTGTCTGTGTTGCTTGCCTAGCGACATGCACCAAATGGGACATAATCTTTGGCCAGTTGGAAAGTCGGTGCTCCGGGTTCTTGAGGTGTGAAGTGAGCACAAGCGTGAACAAATGGAACCTCCACGGGAAACGAGAAGAGCCAACGGGGGTTGAAGGGATCAATACTACGGATCAATGAGGGATCACATACACTGACGAGGTGAGTGCACCCTCATACGTGTCCCCTGCCCGGAGGATGTGGCGGTGAGACCTTATCACGGTGCCCTAACCTGGCACTCATGGTATGGAAAATGAAAATCCATACACACACATCAGGGATTTTGAGAAGTTTGCATGACTTTCAAAGAGGGTGCAGCCGATATGGAGCTGCTAAAGTTGAAAGCCTTTCCTTTAACCCTGAAACCGAGGCTGTTGGCTTAATTCTCTAAGGCGAGAACTATCGGGAATTGGGCGAAGCTATGACGAGTTTTAAAGAAGTTCTTCGATTGCACCTGGGACTAATAGCCCGAAGAGGCAGATTTATACATTTGTAGCCCATGATCATGAAGTTACGGTCTTTGGGGAGGGAGGTATATGGGGGCCATCGGTGCACACACGCCCTCACCATGGCTTTGATACGTGGATGCTGGTGAATCCCTTTTATGGTGGGATGTCCCCTACTATGAAGCAATTGTTAGAAACCATGTGTGGAGGGGACTTCCTGAGCAAGAATCCAGATGAAGCCATAGATTTCCTCAACTATGTGGCTGAAACCTCCAAGGCATGGGATAGTAAACCCTGAGGGTAAGAGAATGAAGCACCACGACAAACGGGAGGCATGTACTCTTGTCATAGAATGTGGAAATGAAGGCCAAGTTGTCTTAACTTTGACAGCTAGAAGGTTGGAAGAGCTTGAAATCACGAATCGGCGTGAGTGCGGGCGTCATTGAAACACACATGCCTCTCATTGTTTTAATTTCAATCCACTAAGTCACCAAGGAATTATTTTGCCCAGTGCTCCCTACGATGGGTTGATGCAGAGCAATTAAACATAGTTGGTTAAAGTAAGCCACCCGATAAGCAGCTCCATATGGGAACTTTACAATCGAGTGGAGGAATCATCTGTCTGTCATGGAAGCGAGAGCCGAAACATGCTCCCCGCCAGGTTCCACACAGCGAAACCTTGTCTGGTTCCCACTTCCACGTGACGTAACCCCACCCTCATCCCCCGTAGAGCAAGCCATTATGAATTTGAGCAAGGTCATGGGTAACTTTATGGAAGAACAGAAGGCAGTGAATGCTCAGACCACTCAGAAAATCGAAACATTGGAAGGCACACTCAACAAAAAAATAGATGACTTGCAGTACTCAGTTTCAAGGTTAATGCTGCGACCATGAGGTTCTCGAAAGGAAATTTCCATCCCAAACACAGCAAATCCCAAGGGTGCATGAATTAAGCTCACGAAATGACTGAATCCCGTAATTGATGAAGTAAAAGTAGTGGTCACATTGAGAGTGGTAAGAAATTAGGCCATCCGCCCTTAAACCAGCAGTGGAAGACCCCAACGTAGTTGAACACAGCCGAGGGGATGAGGCACGGGAATCCTGATGAATAAGAATTACACCCCCCTCCTTTTCGACACTTAGAAACAAGAGAAAAAAGGCCATCAACCGGATAGGGAAATATTAGGGAGTGCTGAGCTGAGTGAAGGTCGACATCCTACGCGACATGATTAAGCAAGTCCCCACTTATGCTAAATTTTTGAAGGACCTATGACGGTGAAGAGATGTCTAAATGTCAATAAGAAGGCCTTCTTAACTGAGCAAGTCAGTGCTATCATTGAGTGCAAAACTTTGGTAAAGTACAAAGATCCGAGGTGTCCTACCATCTCAATTAATATCGGAGGCACTTGTGTTGAAAAAGCACTACTAGACTTGGGAGCTAGTGTGAACCTACTACCATATTCAATGTACAAACAACTTGGTTTGGGAGAACTTAAGCCCCCTTCCATCGCGTCTCCTAGGCGATGGAGTCTGACAAAATCACAGAAGGGGACTATTGAGGATGTTCTAATACAAGTGAACAAATTCTACTATCAGTGGATTTTGTCCTACTTGACCTGAAGCGCTGGATTACGATGGGGGCTGACCATGTACCCATCATATTGGGAAGGCGCATTTCTTGGCTACTTCGAATGCCATTATAACTTTCCGAAATGGGGTTATGCAACTCACCTTTGGGAACATGACCTTGGAACTCAATATCTTCCACTTGAGTAAAAAACATATGCAACCAGTGGAGGATAATTTGTGAAGAATACGCATAATGAACCGCAATTCTTGAAGAACAAGCTAAAGAGCAACAAGTGCAAGATGTGCTAAATGGGGTATAAAGCGACCTTGTAGAGCAACATGACCCTCAAGCATGAGTTTTAGTACATGAGCCTTTGGAGAAAAAGGAGGAAATTCTACCTCTATTGATTGGAGAGGAAGAAAATGAATCTCAACAGCTAGATCTCAAGCCCCTACCTGTGGAACTAAAATATGCATTTTTGGAAGAAAACAGATAGTTTCCAGTTATTATATCATCAACTTCTTTGAGCACTCCACTTGGGAGAACAATCTCTGCAAAATCCTCAGAGTAACAAACACAGCTTTGGGGTGAAATTTCCGATTTAAAGCGTGTCGGTAACAATCTACAGCCATCACATTTATTTAAGGAGAAGTCAAAGGCATTAGGAAACCCTGAAAGGAGATTGGATCCCACATGCGGGGAGTGATTCGCTGTTCAGATCCACGAGGATTGCTATCTGTGGGTATTATTTACCCCATATCTGATAGCACTTGGGTGAGTCCAACCCAAGTCGTGCCTAAAAAATTAGGGGTAACTACAATGCAGAATGCAAAAGGAGAGAAATACCCACACTTTGTGTACAATAGCGGAGGGTATGTATTGATTACAGAAGATTGAATGAGGTAACAAGAAAAGATCACTTCCCTCTACCTTTCCATGGATTATTCACGGAAAGAGTTTGGAGCCACCCCTTCTTTCTAGGCGGTTATTGACGCTACTTAGGATTGAAATTGTTGCATACGATCAGGACAAGACTACCTTCACATGCCCTTTTGGCACATATGCCTACAGGAGGATGCCCTTTGGCTTTGTGTAGTGCACACCACATTCAATGATGTATGCTCGATGTACAATGATTTGGTAGAAACGCGTATGGAGGTTTACATGGATGATATCCGCGATCTACGAGGCACGACGAATTCCTCATCCATTTAGGAACTGTCCTGCATAGATGCATTGAGAAGAACCTAGTGCTGAACTGGGAAAAGTGTCATTTCATAGTGAACCAAGGAATAGTGTTGGGACATATCATTTGAAATTAGAGTGGACAAGGAAAAGTGAATGATCTCTATTACCTCTCCCGCAATGTGAAGATAGTGAGGAGTTCTTGGGGCATACGAGGCTTCTATGGGGAGAGGTTCATATAAGACTTCTCAAAATTGCCAAGCCACTTTATAAGCTTCTAGAAAAGATGCGAGTTTGAGTGGGATGCGGAATGCCAGCAAGTTTTGAAAGCTCAAGGCTTACTTGACCCGATGCACAAATAAGTAAGGGCCCTTGCGTGGTTGCCTTTTGAGGTTATGTGTGTGATACAAAGTGACCTCTTCTCGGAGCGGTTCTCGGACAAAGAGTAGAGAAAGCAGAGTATGTGGTTTACTATGCTAGCAAAACATTGAATGAAGCTGAATTACACTTGAGAAAGGAATTGTTGGCGGAGTGGTCTATGCCACTAAGACCGAGTTTGATAAGTATTTGATTGGGTAAGATATAATCATCTTCATAGATCCTTCGACTTTGAAATATACGCTCCGCTAAGCAAAATGCCAAAGGCTAAGGCTTATCGAGATCGGGTCCTCTTACTACAGGGAGTTGACACAACGAGATTCGGGATAAGAAGAAGATTGTGGAAAATGTTGTTGCCGATCATCTTTCCACTAACCATAGCACTGCTTACAACCCTCAATATATGATGATTCCCGAGAGTCTCTACTCATGGGCGGTGCTCATGGTTTGCCCACATTGCTAACTTTTTTGGTAACGGGGGGAGTTGCCCGATAGAATGGAAAGCACGGGAAAGAAGTTCTTCCATGCAAAAAGTCACTCCTATTGGGAAGAACCACATTTGTTGAATCACGTGCGATCATATAATCGAAAAGTGTGTTCCATAAGAGGAGAACAAGAAGGGATATCGACCCTTTGCCATGACGAGTGCATGTGGAGGTCATTACAAGCTTCCGAGCTTGATGATAAGAAGGTGCTACATGCAGGTTTTTATTGGCCTTCTTTTTGTTTAAGGATTCACCTATACCATGTGCAAACAATCACGACAGATAAGAAAAGGTTGGGAAAAATCTCTCGTGGTCACATGATGTCGCTGAACCCTATCTTGGTTGTTGAGTTATTTGACGTTTGGGGCATCGACTTCATGGGACCATTTCCTACTTCCTTCGGATATACTTACATTCTCGTGGGAGTTGACTATGTGTCGAAATGGGTCGAAGCAATGCCGTGTAAAGTAGCAGATCACAAGGCCGTATTGAAATTCTTGAAGGAGAACATTTTCTCAGTTCGAGGTCCCAGCCATGTCGGTGATGGAGATTCGCATTTTACGCATGAGCCTTTTGAGAATCTCCCCATCGAGTGCACGATTGTCAAGCCTGGTGGCCACCTTATCATCCATAGACCCAGGTGGCCAAGTAGAGCTAGCCGGAAATCAGACCATCTTGATGAAAGTGGTGAACTTCGAGCAGGAGGATTAGTCTCTCTGAAGCTTACGAAAGTTCCTTGTGGGCATATAGAGCGACATCTGAAGACCATCCTTGGAATGTCCCCTATCCACCTAGTTTATGTCAAAGCATGCCACCTAGCAAGGAAGTGAATATAAGGCGTGGTGGTGGGCAATAAAAAAAATTTGAATGCGGACATGGGAAGAGTGACCTTAAAGACTCCTTGATCTGATAGGTTAGAAGAGGTGAGGAATGGCGCTACTTCAATTCAAAAATTGCAAAGGAAAAATTGAAGAAGTGGCATGATCAGCTCATAGCCCGAAAGAACTTAAATCAGGGGGACCAAGTCCTACTCTACGACTCCAAACTCCACCTTTTTCCGGGCAAGCTCAAATCTAGATGGATTTGACCATTCATCATTCATCGGGCGTACTGATAGCTCGATAGACCTGCTCGACCGAATGATAATAGAGTGTTCAAGATTCAGTAGTGAGAAGTAAACCCTATCTTTAACACATTGCAAACAAGGAGATTCCACTATGGCCTCATGAATCAAGGCTTTGAGAGGGAGTGATCACTCCAATTTTTAGTTGAATTTTGTTTTCTTTATTTTTTATTATTTTTATTTTTATTATTTTTTTAGTTTTTCTTGTGACTTTCTTAACTTCCTTAACCAAGGCTTACTCTTCTTTGTAAATTTTCTCATTTTCTCTTGCACATTCTTATAAGTTTTTGGTATGACATCTTCTTGCAGTATGAAATATTCTGCCTCCATCTCTCACTATCTGAGATGAATTGGAACTATGGGAGAGAGATGTTTCAGTACTGAATTGACCTTCCTCTCCCATACATTGGAATGAGCTCTCCTCCTACTAGCGATGTCATATCGCTCCGTTCCTCTTTGCTCCACGTGCCCCTCGTGGAGTGACACGAGAGCCGGACATCGGACCGAGGGCGAGTCATCTAGCACGAGGTCACGGGGCTATTTGCCACATGTCAAGGGCTGGCGATGACCCTTCCGGATCACGTCACCTTTACTATCATCCGTCTCCCCCTCTTTCATTGCGGCCTCATTACGATGGTGGGTTGATACTAGAAGTGCCTTCTGAGACATATTATGATCTTCTAGCTTTTGCTGCAGATCCCGAGCTCAAGGATTCCATGAGGAATGTGCAGCGGTACTCCTTGGAGGCTTTTATGACTCCGCGCCGGTTCTTCTACCCCCGGGTGGTCATTGAGTTCTACCATACCATGACATCCAGAAGAGTGCCTCGTCTCTTGTTATCCGCTGCCGTTGATGGCGTGAGGACACTCTGAATATACCCGATAATGAAGCGCATTCCATTTCCTGCACTTGACAACTCAGACTAATTACAGGCTATGGCCACACCCCTCGCCTAATGAGATGGTTCACTTTATATCCAGAGACGTAACAACATGGTATGTTCTCTTTCGGAAGCGTACTCAGAGCATGCTAACGCTTCGACCCGCATCTTTGCGATCTAACATCTTTCCACTCGACATAATGTGCGCGAAGGAGCTATCTGGAGCTCCTTCGCATTCGAGGGTTATTAGTTCAGCCACCTTGCCGAGCTTTTGATGACATCTGCTCCACTTTGAGGACGAGTTCACGGCAGGACGACTCGAGGGGCGAGGACCTTACCCTCACAATTTCTGCAGAACGCTTTGCCGTCGAGTATTTGGGTTTTCCACGGAAGCACGATTGGAGCACCGCCCGGGGGTTGCCCGGGACATCCTTACTATTAACAGGTGGCCACGTCATCCCTAGGCTCGACACCTCTCACCTCGGGACGTAGGCGGGGCATGGCGGTTAGCCGTCGGCGAGAAGATACGAGAGAAGCCTCGGAGTGCATCATCATTCCCGATGTCAACTACGGATCCCTGCACTCGGAAACCTATAACCTTGAGAGGGACCTAGTACATCAACTGCACTACCACAACATATCTTCATATCCACTCGGGATTTTCTCTCCATTATGGATGTAGTCCGCTCCTTCGGCCGTATCGACCATCGTTCATGGCTGCTTCCCGTAAACTAGCGAGAGAGGATGCTTCACATAGAGGCCAGCATACTTTAAAACCACGCCATCTCGTGCAATTCTGATGTCACTGGGCTGCCTCTATTCCACCATCGTACCTACTCGAGGCCTTTAGCCCCTTTGACAACAAATAGATTTTCCTGGAGTCTTTCGCACGGCACCGGCTGCCCGGATGAGATAACCTTCCACCAGGCTACACACCGCGAGGAGAGTATCACTTCCCTTCTCTTGTTTTCTATTGGGGCCCTATTGTGGGGACAATGACAGCATTTGGTTGGGGAGAATTAGAGAGTTAGCGAAGGAAGTGGCATTCTGTCACTTTGCTACCATTTGTGTTTGTCGGTGGCTTCTTTACATTTGTCTTGTTTGTGAAGTTGTTAGTTGTTTTGAAAAGTGAAAATATAGCCATTTATTTTTATACATACTATACAACCTACACTTTTAGTTTTCAAAATTGCCCCATTTTTTTGTGTTTTGCCTGGCACTTGAGTGTGAAAAATTGAAACTTGTCCATTTCTTTACTGATGTTAAGGCGATTCCATGCCTAGTTGGTGATGATTAGTTGAATTCTTGTTGCTTTCGACTTTTTTCTTCCATCTCTAGATAAACCACACACTAAGCACATTAGATTTTAACAATAGGCTAAAAAAGTGCCTAACCTCCTAAAACTTTGCAAAACCTACCCTAGTTTCGTTGACTACCTTTAATAGGTTGGACCCCGTTAAAGAAGGCGATGTGTCTTCCCGAAAGAAAAGAAAAAGAAAAAGAAAAAGAAAGAAAAAAAAAAGAGAATAGAAAAGCCGTGGCTTTGCCTTAAAACTTAATGAGCAAGGTCAGGGGTTGTATGGCGAGAAACTGCTTTACCCAAACGATTTCAAATAATGTGGTTGAGATCGCAGAGCTGTAGTGCTTTAATACATGGGTGGATGGGTGAGGTTTAGCGAGTTGTAGGTGCTGGGAGTTTCAAATCATTAGTTCGAGTTGAGGAAACTTGAAAAGTTAGTGGTCAAAGATCCTTATGACTTGGTGCCCTAAGCCTTAATTGGTTGGGAGTCATGGGTGATCCAGATTACATGGACTTTGGTGGTGGAGTTCCTCGACATTACCTTACTTTGCCTTTTGTACCACAACATAAAGAGTTGTGGAATAAGGTGGGTCACACATTCTTTAGGTTAGTTTAGTGTCCTAGGTGGCAAGCGATAAGCTTGGTTGGAAGAGTGCCGGTTTAGCGGGTTTATTGTTGAGAACTTATCAAACAAACACTTAGGTTTTGGTGGAAGTCTCTGGTTGATTGACCAAGAAGGAGGCTCTTTTGATGCTCAATTCTGTATGGCATTCATTCTCTCCAGATAGTTAATGGGCAAGGGTTTAAGTAATTCTCATTGAGGGTTAGGCATTACTCATCCACATACTTTTTGAAATACCATTTTTTAGAATATAATTTTGTTGTTATTTTGTTTACTCTGTCTTTCTTTCTTTCATTGCTAAGGGACTATGATGTGTCGAGTTGAAGTGATTAGTGTCCAAAAAGTGCTATTTTGAGTCCTATTTGTGTAGGTTTTGGCGCTTTTTATGTCCCAATCGGAAATTAACCCGATTGCACATTAAGGTCCGTTATTCTACGATCGCATTTTGTGGCTAATTTTGTAGTTTTTGCAAGCTTTTAATGCCAAATTTGTTAAGCAGATCAATCAAACCGCGATGAATCAAGCCAAAACTAGCTTCTGATTTGAAATATTATGGAGTAGAAGAAGAGCAGAAGATGAGCTTACTTGAGTTTTTAGCATCCACAATGCGAGAATTTTTGCCTCTGATGCGAAAATTTTGATCCAGAGCCTCTCTCTTCTACATGTTTGACTTTTGGTTTTGTTTCTATTCTTTGCCACTTTTGCCCTCCTTATATAATGCCTTTTGAGGGTATGTTGGTATTTTACCTCATGTGGAGCTCTATATAAGCTCAAACCTTGTAGAGAATTGGGACTTTTGGTAGAAAATCAAATCACTGTAAGTTCTCCAGCTTTTCTTCTCTTATATTTTTCTTCTTTTCATTTTCTTTATTTTCTTGGTTTTTTAAACATCCCTCGAGGATGTTCGGCTCATTCCATCCTTGAAGAGGGAGAGACTACGGGGGCTAGGGTTTTGAGTAAAATGGCGGTTCTCATGTATTTAATGCAAGCATTCATGGGTATTTATGTCTCTGTTCTCATAACGAGTTAAATCTCTTTGATGTACCTTGGTTAACTTTGTATTTGGCAGAAAGCTTTAGGGTTAGGTGGATGCTTATTGCTAGATCCCGAGATTCGTCGGATTACATCATTTATTAGTTAATGTAGGGTAGATTTTTAGGAGATAGATTTTCACTACTCAGGAACATTTATGTCCATAAATGCTATAGTCGAAAGGAAAATTATTAGGGTTTGGTTTTGATAGCTAAATGAAGATCCGGTTCGGGAAATGACTATAGGTCATCCTCCCCAATGCGAGGAAAATGACCTAGGAACCTCTCATTTACCTTAGGACCTCAACCCCAGTAGCCCGATGCTTCAAGGAGTTCTTTTTCATATTTTACTTCATTTTATTTTCAGTCTATAAATCACTGACTCTCCTTTGTTTTTACTAAATCCAAATCCAAATTGAATTCACCATTTTGAACTTAAGCGCACATCATTTTACACAAAGAAAACCCATCCCTAGAACCGCTATCGTAGTAGCTGTGCTACGTGTTAGGAAGGTGGTTTATAAATATTGTTGATTAGAATTTTCTTTGTGGCACGAATCTTCTAAGGCTTGACTATTTTCTTCTAATTTTTTTATTAGACACTTTTCTTCCTTTTTTTATGTTGGAAGAGCTGTCTTTTACCTTTTGGCTCACCTTGTATAATGAAAATAAGATGTTTGCGGAGTCTCCTTGCACTTTTTAAATAAAAAAAACATCTAATGATAGTAAACCTCTTTTCAACAATTGGTTTAAGTTTAAAACTTTTTCTTTCCCAAGTGTTTATTTTGGGGTGTACAACATCAGCCTCATAGAGTGAAATCTTCATATCAGCCTCATTCTCAATTCACCATCCCATAGAGTGCTCAATAGGTGATAATTCTGAGATACCACCTTCCTATAGATCCACAGAGACTTATGGAGACCTCCTTGCTCTGAAGTTTGTAAACTTCTAAAAAGCCATAGAGAAGTCCACTCCTCTCCACATGTGTGGAAAGTGTGGATGTGGCATGAGCACAGGGGTTAGTTAACCAGTCGACACACGAAAACTCGTGGATGTCTGGGTGACCAGATGCCGCCTTGTTAATGTCCCATTTCTTTTGGGATATAATTTAGCAATCGCCTGAGAGTCTCCTTTGTACGAAGGCTCTATCAAACCTCTACAAAACATGGTAACATGGCCCATCGAGGACCCGATATAATCTGGAAAACGACCTCATCAGATTCACATATGATAAAAAGGACCACATAGGGTCCATTTTATCCCATGTTATTTAAAAACACTCCTGATTATATTTAAAATAATTCATAGAGTTTAATTCTGTTTTGCCCTTACAAATATTACATATTAGAACAAGATTGTTCTGGGAATGTTTACAAAATGGTAGTAAGGCCACTTGATGACCTTAGCTACAGTGCGGCCTCGAATGAGTGCCATCCACCTATGTTTGTTTGCACTGATGTTTCCCATATAGAGTTGAGTCGCCTGAGTAGAGTAAACTTTCTCTGAGGCTACTCCTTTAAGTGCACATGCAATGGTCATGTTCCATAATTCACACATTTCAAACAAGAATATTCAATCCTATGTTGGAATTCTTCATGTCATGAGATGAGATGAGACTCAACCATGTACCATGCCCCGAGTCCTTACCAACTCCATCACCACGATACCTAAGCTCGTAGCGATAAAATCCATCATTTCTGGATTACATCCCATTATCATTTTACAAAACAAATTCATTTGGTTTCAAACCAAAAGCTTTTTGGATGTTACTCCTCAATGATCATTTGTATTTAGAACCATGTGTCTTTTTGTGGATAGCGAATTTTCAGGGTCTCAGCGCAGGCTTCGCAAGTCTTCCTACACTTTCACGGGCTTTCACCGATTGACACATTTGTATAACAAAAAATACCGGGGCTTTCACCCGAGGGGGTATCTATCCCTACTTGCTGTTACCCAACACATATTTTCTTTTTCATTTATACAACCGTCACGATACATTGAATTTTTGTCCCTCTGATGCAGAGTCCGTCCAGCCTTCTGGCAGTGTATATTATAACCATGCCTCACACCCGTTCAATGCGATGTCCACCCCATGCATATGCAATGCAATGCACCATTGCATGTTATATCATACCACATGCATAATAGATGCGCTACATGAACATCTTAAAGCTGGCACACTACACCGTGTACCATGGACAATTATATCAATCAGCATATAAAATTTCCGAGCGATCACACATTTCATGTCAATATATTTGAACACACATATATATAAAGATCGACAAGTCATCTTTGATAAGCAATGACATACTTTTTATCCTCCTAGGCCAAATTAGGACATAACGTGTCACAAACCAACCTACAAACAAGCCATGCATTGGCGCCCCATCATACAAACTCATCACATGTCAATACATTAGGACACATATTCACCTTCAATCCAATTACCATAAAGCATATCATTCGAACTTCAGCCAGTGAAAACTTGATCCCTCAGGAGCCGGTTGTGGCATAGAGATGCCCACAAAACATTCCACATAACAAACATAACGGACCATAGGATTGTTTGAACCTAGTTCAAACCAAGTCCCCTAACGATTCCGTCTGGACTTTGAAACCTATTCAGCCTAAAATTTGTAGAAGTCTTGGGAAATGGACCATAATCAAAATGCGTCCTAAATGCAGACCGGTGTATAGAGATTAACCCGGGGTAGCTGTGGCAGTCACGGAAAATGGACCATAACTTGAGCTATAAAGGTCCAATTTGGGTGATTCAAAAACCTACATCAAGTTTATAGATGCAACTATAGTTTCCATGAAGAACACTAGTCCAAATTCCTCCCTTTTCCCAACAGAAAATTAGTCCACAAATCTAGGCGATTTCATAGGGCCATGAGCCACTTGTTCCCCTGACTAAAAATTTAGCTTAGCTTTGACCCCTAAGGAGCCTCTTAGAGCCAGGATTATCATTCCCAAACATCCCTTGAGGGCTATAAAAAAATGATTTTTTTAATCCGGTTCTTAGATTAGAGCCAAAAAAACACAACCAAATAGCCCTTCGAGTGGAGAAATAAACAAACTAGGAAGAATCCTCTTGGGGCTTAGAAGGAAACTCTAGAGTCGTTGGCAGCTTCCCTAAACCAGCTCTTCAGTTTTATGAAACTCTTTGCTTGAATCTTCGGCGAAATCCGGTGTTTTACGTACCCGACACGGCAGCCCTCGTCGAGTAGATGAATTTTAGATCTTGGCCCGGTGACGGTCGACCAAATCAATCTCCATAGATCATAGAGAGGGTGGAGTCCCTCTCTCCTTTCTCACTTTCCTCTCTCTTAGTCAACAACGCCTTTGAAAATGATTTATATTCAAACCTAACTCCACCTTCTCTAACTTAAGTTTAGGATTAGATGAGTAGCCACGTCGTGCCACATGTCACGACGATTCGGGTTCGTTCTACCGAAACAATTTATTTATTCTTGGTTCAAGTTCAATTTATTTTTAATGAACTGCATAATTCTTTTCCACTTTCAAGATTTTTCAAAAATCCACATTTTAAATTCACCGAACACGATGGCCAGAAAATTATTGAAAAGTCGGCTTATCTGAATTCATTGAAATTAATACGGGTAAATTATTTTTCACGAGAGGAATCCAATGGTGAGGTCCGTTTTTTCATCTAAGATATAGAAAAATTCCAGTTTTGCAACTTGTACTATAGCGATAATTTACCGTTTTGCCATTTTTCGGAAAAATTCAAATTTACCTTAGCTTTCTGATGGAAGGATGTAGAAGGGTATGGGAAGGATATGGAAAGATGTGGAAGGGGTGTGAAAAGATGTGGAAAACTATGGAATCTGGAGGAAGTAATCAGAATACTTCCATAATGTTTTGTATATACTGGCACCACCTTGGGATCTAATTCTAGAATATTCATGAATGGTAGGAATCATCCAAGGTTCTAGCGATTTCTAAAGAATTTCTTTTTATGTGAGACCTCGGATAAAGTAAATGATAGACACGGGTTGCGAACACAGGAATTTCTCTGATCTCGGATAACGATGTGGGTCATACCTTTGGGTTAAATGTCTGCTGAAATCTGGGTACATGTCGAATTTACGAGATTCGAGGAGAAGGTCGAGATTGCACGTATTTGGGACCAAGCGGATGAATGAGGAGGGACATGACACTTGGCATGAAGATGCATGCCATGTGGCACCTAAGGAGGACACTTGGCACTTGGTGGAAGCCAAGTGTCACACTATCTTGCATCGAGGAGGATAGTGGTGGGAAAGTGGGCATAGATGACATGTGGATACCCTCCAAGCCATGAGGAGAGAAGGAAGAGAGGTGTTCCTACGCTGGGTAAGTATTCTCCACCTAAATCAAATTTGTTCGGTGGAAGAGAGGAGAAAAGGGAAAAAGAAAGAAGAGGAGAAGAAGAAAATAAAAAGAAGAAGAAGACAACGGAAGGAAGAGAACCATTGCTGGTTCTCAGTTAAGCAACAAAGGAGTTGCGACCAGTGAGCAGTCACGCCCGAGGAGGTAGGGTTCTCTCCTACTCTGGGATTAGTCTTCTTTCATTTAAGAACCGTGAAATGGCCATGAGGGTTAGCTTAGAGGTAGTGAAATTTGGTTTAAAGAATAATTTCGATAGAAATTGTTGTTAGTTGGACCGGTTTAGGTCTACGTCAATGGTTTTCATCAGCTGTGAGTTCTGAGAATGATTGTTGTATTATGATTTGGGATGAGAAGGATGATCTTGGTTGTCACGGCTGCATCTTTGTTTTCTAAGTTTGGAGATTTAAATCAGGTTTTTATGTGTTCACATTTCTTGTTTGAACCAACTTCACCGAGATTGTGTGAGAAAATGATGTTAACATGTACATGCTTGTATATATTAACGATGCTTGAGGTGAAGCATGTATTGAGTGTTGCATGTAGTTTCATCATGCATGTAACATGAGATATTATGTAGTGACATTATCATTGCATGTTCGCTACGAGATTTGTCGCGTGAATCAGGTGTGAGTGCATGAATAAAATGGGTATTCGGAGGGTTGTCTAATGCCAGATTCGGAGGTTGTCAATAGTGCTCGGAGGTTTGTCAATAGACTCTATCGGAGGGTTGTCGATAAGGGTTCTCGAAGATGGTGGAGTGGTTGATACTCGGAGGTTGTCGATTGGTTTACTATTAGAGGGTTGCTCCAAGTGTTTAAAATATTGAGGTTTGTAAGTCATAGGACATTAGGTGGGTTTCAAAAACAAAAAAACTTGTTTTTAAACTAGTTTTTCATACATAGCCACAAGTGCATGCATGAGAGAGTGGTGAGGGTGGGCATGACACAAACATTCATATAGAGATGTGCATATTTTATATGAATGTGTGTGAATGATTTTATGGATTATGCCATTTGCATGTGCATAGGTGGGAGTAGCCCTTGTAGGAGACTTTCTCTCTTGGGCATAACACCCCATTGTGGGAAAAATATTTTTAGTCACCCAGGAGAATTTTACGAAGAAGGCACGTCATGTGAGGTCTTAGTTGAGAGGAAGATCTACAAGATGGCTTATTCGCGTTCTTTGTAAAATTTATATTAGAAAACCAGGTTTTTTTGTTTTTAAACTGAGCATTGTCAAAATTTTGTACTTATGATGTAAATAAATTGTAATTAAACTCCGATTATATGTTTAATACAATTTGATAATGCCTTGAGGGGATGTTTGGTTGCGTCTGAACCATAGGAAGTCGCTCTATTTCGATCCTATGTATTATCCAAACTTTAAATCTGATTTTTTGTTGGGAAGTAAAGGGAATTTGGCTCTGTTTCCTTCTGGTATATTGTATCCCCATCAGTGAGCTTGATGTAGGCTTTTGAATCACCCAAATCGGGTCTACATAACTAAGATATGGACACCCAGTCGGACGGTCGATAGGGTGAGGCTGCGTGCTTCACGGGCTCTTCGCCCCGGGATGACCTCTTACAGTTGAGCTGACCTCTTCTGGCGGCTCTCTTGGAATGAGCTGACCTCTTACGGCCAGGCTTTCGGGTGGATGGAGGCTGTGTGTGGCCGAGCTCACTAGTGATGAGCTGTGTGGGAATAGTGCCCTGTTTTGACCCTATGTGATGATCAGTTCTTGAGGCTGATTTTCGGTTTGGAAAAAGTGAGAATTTGAACTAGAATCCTTCAAATAAATTGTATCTCTACCTGATAACTTGACATTAGGCTTTGAATCGAAATCGGACCTCACGAGGGCCCTGATTATGGCCTTTTGCTCGGCCCGAGTGCGAAAGGATGAAATTTGTGTGGTGGGCTATGTGGCCCGAGCTCAACGGGGATAAATTTGTGTATGGACGGCTTCCGAGAAGGGATATGGCTGTGTAGCCAACCTCAGCAGGGATGAGCTTTGTGTAGCCAACCTCGACCCGAGGGGATGAAATTTGTGTGGCCGGCGACCTCTTGTGGTAGAGGCGACCTCTTGGCGAGCTCTCTTGGGATGGGTTGACCTCTGGCCGAGGCTGGATGGGATGAGCTATGTGTGGCCCGAGCTCATCGGGGATGAGAGGTTTGTGTATCGCCGAGGCTCGGTGGGATGGCGTGTGTAGTAACCTCGGCCAGGGGATGAGCTATGTGAGGCCCGGGGCGGCCTGTACAGTCGAGGCGCTCGACGGGAATGAGCTGAGGCGTGCCAACCGGACGACCATAACTCGTCCAGTCCGTTTATGCGTTCGCCAGACTCTATGGAAAGAAATTTGAGTCTAAAATCCATCCATATATGAATCAATACAATCTGAGCTCATATTGTGTGCACCGAAAAGGATGAAAGCAGTAGAATTTTCTGGTTCCACTCTTGATCCCATTGCTCGTGTGAAGAGCCAACTTGGATGACTGCCTTTCGTTCGAAGTCGTTTCTAGGGTGTTCTTAGACTATATGGAAAGATTCTTGAGTCTAGAATTTGACCACATGCCTGTGAATGGAATTTGGTACTCAAATATAGCCGAGCTGACCTCTTCTGGCCGAGCTGACCTCCTTTTGTGAGTAGGCCTCGTCTAGGGAATGAGCTCGACGGCGTAACTTGGGGGCGACCATAACTTCCTCGTCAAAGAGTCGTTTTGTGCTTTCTTGGACTCTATGGAAAGATCTAGTGGTCCTAGAATCTAACCATAGGCCTGTGGATTGCATTTGGTGTGACGCCCCAAACCGGGGTGTCTGTTGACTACCAGTCAACCCGCGGAAATCTACATGTTTCATGTCATGAGACATACATGAGTAAAAATGCCTGCCAGGCTCATAAAACAATACTCAAATATAATTATCACAACTATTCTCCAATTATCTCCCAATAATTTAATATTTTTATTAGACTTTTATACAAACATATATTAAAATCTACTATTCTAATACATCTTTATCTTCCAAAAAGCCTCAAAGCCACCAACCGGCTTCTTCAAAATCAGTCTCTAATTGAGTTGTCTTCTCGAGCGCTCCCTGTACCTGAAAAATATAATCCTTTGACAGGGTGAGCTAATGCTCAATAGTGGAATCACCCTAAATGGGTTACTCTCCACCTAAGTGCATATGCAATGCTCCAAAGTAAACACACTCAAGTAATACATGTTCCTACTTGAATGTCTACATGATCACCCCATGTCACGAGTCCTCACCCGACTCTCCACACTTGCTACAAAGCTAATGTATGAGAAAATAATCATTTTCAAAACAAAACTTACATTGTTCTTGAAAATATACTCACCGAAGCGATGTCGGTAAATATGGGACCACCCTCCCAGGGTGAATTGGTTGAGGTAGGCTTTCGAACGGTCATGGTCCTCATCCGAAGTGATCTGTTGGCCCATCTCCCAGCCAATTCACCTCGGAATATCATCCTGTGAAATTCGCTCCTTGTCATGTCCGTTTTTACAAAAATACCATGTCATGCACTCACACCAACTTCTAGGTTACCCAGTGCATATGAAAATGCATTATGCCATTTTCAAAATCATTTATACAATATGTCAATATGCATATTTTCAATCAACTACAATTACACACGTATGTAATTCAAGCATCAATCATCACCCAATTTAGCTCACTTGAGCAAATCCTTAATCTCATCTCCAATGAAACACAGAGCACAATTTAATTCCATATAATTGTGTCATTGTGTTAACACATTAAATCATGTCTTAACCTATCTATTTCCTCACATACCAAGCCATTCACATCCACAATTCCAATGCCAAAACACATGGACATTTATGGTCCATTTCATGCAAACTGGGATTGTTTTTACAGTCCCAATAAAGCAAGTGGAGCATGCGGGCAGCCTCCTCACCACATCGGTTCTTCCCAGTGGAACCGAATTCCATAACTCTTCCGGCCTCATACTTACCAGCATACAATTTAATTCATAAATTATCACCCAAACACCCAAAACAGTCCCCTAAAACTGCTACGGACTTTCCATTAGGTCTCAAAAATTCCAACACTTCGGTTCCAAGATTTGGAACCGATCAAACGGCCACTCACGGCCTCAATCAACTCAAACATCACAAAACACTTAAATAAAGTGTAAAACAAGTAGGATGAAACCCCTACCTCAAGGAGTTTGAAGAAACTCCCTAAAACCGTAATCCACGCGTTGTCCTCTCTGAGTAGAACAACTCTTCTTCTTGTCGCGAAGGAATCCGACGGTCGGATCTCCTACAAACCTAGAGAGAATGAGGACACTCTCTCTCTAAAAATGTGAGAACAAACTTTCTGCGTCTCCTTTTCCTTCCTCCTTACGTTTGGTCTTTTCCTTTTCTTATTTCATTTCCCATTTGCTTTTCTTTCTTTTTCTCATTTCTCTTCTCATCCTCTTTCTTTTTCTCTTTCATTTTCTCCCCATTTCTCCTCATTTTCTCCTTTCTCTTTCCCTTCTCTCCTCCTTTTTGGAGCACATCCCACATCCGGTCAAAGGAGGAAATTTCCTCCCCTTTTCCTCTAACCAAATATGTGGCTCTCAATTTTCCATCCTTAAATCCTTATTTCTTTATTTCCTTTATGACATCATCCACTCAAGTGGCTCATTGTGAGCCATGGGATTCCTTTCCATACATGGCTAATTGTGAACCATTCCTTTTTATGCCAAGTGTCATTCTCTTGAGGTGCCATGTGGCATCTCCTCAACCTTGCCATGTGTCACCCGACACCCCACGCCTCGAAAAACGTGAAATCCCGACCACCTCGGAATCCGCGAGAGTCGACATGTTTGGTTGCTAAATTTTGTGAGACGATTTTAACGGAGAAGTCCGTTTCGTCATCCAAAATCTAGAAAAATTTCGGATTTTTACGAGTATGATTTTACCCTTTTGAGAAAAGTTGGATGCTGCAAGGGTTTCACCTTTGAGTACGTAGGTTACGAAGTTGATCATTGCACTAAAGTGCGCCTATTGGTAGGTGCTTGAATGAGAAGTGCTTGTTATGTGTCATTGCTTGATAATTGAGTGACACGTGAGTATGCTTGAATGAGGCTATTATATAGCTTGTTGTAGGTTACCTGTGGAAATATATATTTTTTTTAAAAATGAGGGGGGTATAGAATTGGACCAAGTATCCCACTCGCCAGCCCGATAGAGCAATGGGGGCCGTGCCCCACCCATGTCCTTCCATAACGGTAACGAGAGGTGGCTCATTAGGCCCAAACATGGATTTAGGAGAAAATAGGGAGGCCATATTCAACCCGATCCAACCCAAATCCTTCCAATAACCAGAAAGATAGAATATTAAAAGATAACCTATTCGTCAATCAAGTCACATTATAAAGGAAGAAAAAGCAATAGAGAGCTAGTTAGATGTTCTGATAAAAGAAGGAGGATTATCCCAAATAAACTCCTTGACTAATCCGTTTGCTAAATACAAGGCTAACTATATGAGGAAGCGTATCCTCTAATGGAGGACTCCTAGTCATCGTCAACGGATGAATATCCACTATAAATACAAGACCACTCCACCAGCGAAGGTAGGCCAATACTAAAGCATTCTAAGCGATACTCTCTATTTCTCTGGGGCGAATCGACTTAGGCATCGGCGGGCGGCTCTGGTGAAAGCCCTCGCGACCCTCCTTATCTTGGTTTTTTTGCGAGGGAAGTCTGCCGGAGCCCGCGAGGCCACATTGCGACCATCCTCGGGCTGCGGGGCGGTGCATCCTCCGGCTCCACCGCCGTGATGCTTGGTCGAGGCCAGCGACCCTCACACGCCCCGGCCCGATTAGGTTGAAAGCGAGGCATCATCGGTTGGCGCCGTGCAGCCCAGGAGCGACTGTTCTGCACAACATAGCGATTTCGATTCGCGATGGTATCAACGGGGAACACGAGCATGAGCAGCGCTAATCTATAAGGATGCAGACCCACGGGAGATCGCCGGGCGGCGGCCACGGGGCGGCGAAGTGATCGAGGCGACACAAAGCGAAGTGGAAGCACTCCGCCTGATCGACCGGCGCTTGATGGGGAGATGGGAACAACTTTCTGGAACAAATACCCAACACCCGAGAAGGCGACGGACTCGGGAAGGTCACAATGTTCCTCTACCACGGGACAACACGTATAATTGTTCCCAGGAAATACGGAAGCGGAGGGGCGGAATCTGAGTGAGCCCCGGGGCCACGGGCTGCGCCCAGCCCACAGTAGGAAGAAGGCAAACGTACCACAGAGGATGCGGCGAGAGGCATTAGAACCACAACATCCCTCACCGATCCACAAGAGGAAGCGGAGACATGGGAGCAAGGTTCGGGGACCTCCAGTGGCTTCTGACCATGTAGAGGGAGGTGATTAAAGGCGCTTGGGACCAACATGGACACCTTGAATTTATGAAGCAGTCTTTCACCCACGAGGTGCTAAACTACCATTTCAAGGCTAGGGCCGGGATGCCTCAAGTGGCGTTCGTTGGCGTCAAGGATCCGATGAGCCATAATACTATAGAATGGATGGGTTATTGGTATGGAAGCCCTGCTCCGTGCGGGGGCGTTCGCCATACCTTAAAGGCCGGTATGCTTTGGTTGTGAGAATCCACCTTCAGCGATTTCTTCATTCGAGAGAGTTCTTGTATCAGTAGCGTTGGTCTCCCACTTCGCCCGGGCTAGGACATACGGGAAGCGAGCTACCATCATTAACCATCAAAACGGGGAACCTGGGAGAGAGAATTTGAGAATAATAGTGCAACGGTTTAATCGCAGGTCACGAGAGGAATAGATGTACTTAGCGAAAAGTTATTTATCCACGGCCTTCCATTGCGGGGTTGGGGTGCAGTCTGGAGCTTGATGTTCTCTATCTCAAGAACCCTCAAGCTAACATGGCCGAGGTTCTCGCGAAGCCGAAAAATACATAAGCGAGGAGATGAGGCCCTCCTGTCGAAGGAGAGCTCTTCGTTAGCAAGAGACAAAAAGACGATAGAGAGCGGCGGGGGCGGAGCCCCGAGGGAAAGCGAGGCGATTAGAAATCTGAGAGCGGGGCGGGACGATCCTAAAGACAGAATCTTGGGGATGCTGGGCGTCACATCGAAAAGAGCGGCGCGCTATTAGCCTGGCGCTTCGGCACTCCCTTAACAGCCTCGGTGTCGCGAAGTTCTACATGAAGTGCAGACGGCGGTTCTAAGATAGCGGCCTTGAGGCGAAGTCAAATCCACTTGCAGGAGATGGCACCCGTGCTGCGAGTTCCACCGGGGACTATGGACATCGCCGCGGATAATGCCACTCTGAGTTGAGAAGAGATAGAGTATCCCGTCTGAGCGGATATCTCTGACGTTTTGTATCTCGGGAATCGGCTCAAGGCCGGACCAGGCAAAACCGGGGCCTGGCTCAGCCACCACCACCTCTCGAGACGGCGACCCGGCGCATCGACAACCGAAATCCACGTGATATCTGGAAGGATTTCTTCGGAGGAGGAGAATCTGGTTGGCTGGGAAGCGACCCGGCGACATAAGATCGGCGGAACATAGAAGTGCGGTTAGTATCTAAAATGCGCGGTCGGCACTATCCGTTCCAGGCTTTCCTGGACTTGGAAGGGTGTCGGCACCCCATGGCGATGCCTTGGTAATCCGCGCAATTGTGGCCATTACAGCGGTCCATCGGGTCTAGTAGACAACGGGACTCATTGGGCATCATTTCGCATCGACGCTTGACAAAATGGGAATTGGAAGAGAAAATTTAGAACTTGTCAACACTCTCATCTCAGTGGGTTTAGGGAGAAAGGTGTACCATTGGGATCGATCAAGCGGGCCTTGCTAACCTTGGGGGAGCCCCCTTACCAAACAACAACGACAGTCAGGTTTCTCATAGTGGACGCCACAGTCGGCTGTGTATGTTCTTCCCAGGCGGGGCCCTCTCTCCAGCAGCGATAAAGCCATCCCCTCGACATACCACACGGTAATCAAATTCCCGACGAAAGCGGTGTTAGGTTCGAGGAGAGATCGGCGAGTGGCACGAGGCTACACCGCCTCTATGAAGCAAAAGACGGTCGACAATGTGAGGCATGGGTGGGCTTGATATGCGTGTGATTCGGTACTTACCTGATGGGTGAGCTAAAATCCAATAAGGTATATACACCCCTGAGTTCTACTCTTTGCCATTAGTCAAACTCTTCACAACGAGTATAATTAGTCTAAGTCGAACACACGGGGATGGGTTTTCATCCTAAAAATGGTTTGCATAAGTCTTGCGAAGGCTAAGGCTTTCTATTTGGACTTTTTGGATTTGTGTTTCAAAAGCAGTGGAAATGGTTTGGCGATAATTGCAAGCGAAAGTGAGGTGAAAAAGTTAACTTTGAAGGGTGGGTCACTAACTTGGCAAGTTAGGGGCAAACAAGTGTCCTCGGGTTATCCTCGCGTTATGACATACGACCTATAGTCCATGGCATAAGCGGGATCTGCGGCCCAACTAAGCGAGCCACGCGTGAAGCAACTCTATTTGGTCAATACGAGGTAGCATGTAGTTATGGCCCCTTTCGCATTTAAAACCCTAACATTTAATATCATCTCGGGCTCGTAGAACCATCTAAAGAATCACGGTCCTAAAGCATGGAGAGTATTGGCCAAATCAATAACATTAAATCTTATCTGACTTTAATTTGAGAAACCCCAACATATAAATATCATTTTAGAGGCTCGTAAAGACCATCTAAAGAATCACGAGTACCTCTCTCACTTGAATATGCCTTTGGATTCCCTATAGCATGGAAGTATTGGCCAGAGTAATGACATTCAATGTTGGCACAGCCATGTTTTTGAGAATATAGGGCCATAAATACCTTACATGTAGCTTTTAGTGAGAGGACAACATGCATAGGGCACACCACCAAGCTAGCTTCCTTCCTCTTCAAAGAAAGGAGGCTTAGCCAAGCATCTCTTGAGTTGTCATCCTCAAGAGGGTGTTTGGCAGCCGAGAAAGGGAGAGAAAGAAGAGAGAGAAGAGAGAAAAGCAAAACCTAAAATAAAAGACTTTATTTACAAAAATGAAAACTTACAAAAATATCTTCTCCTCCATTCTTCTTTTGGGTTACAAAACAAGAGGGGCTTATATAGGCCACCTCAAGGCATGAAAATACCAAAAAACCTATGAAATTGGCTAAGTTATAGGACAATTAAGTAATACACCAAGTTTGGAGGCGGTTTGCGCATTAATTACAAAGCATGTGAGGCATCAATTTTTCGCTAAAAGTGCAGAAGAATTTCGCTAATTAGCGAAATCAACGAGATCTAAGCGAAAACAAAGAACTTCGCTAAGGGTGGGTAATTTCACTAGCTATGTGAAATTTAGCTAAGCTAAGCGAAAATTTTGTGAAAAGCGAAATCAATTATTTTAAGCTATGACGGTCTTCAGCGAAATTTGGCATTTTTTAAACTGGGTTGCGAAAATTTTAAATTTAAGGTTCTGCGAAATTACAACAATCTTAAGCGAAATTTTCGCAAGCTTAGCGAAAATTCCTGCATTGTTGATCCTTCACTGCTTTTCATCCTGCAGCTAAGCGCATCAATTTTCTTCCTTTGCCTTTTTTTCTCATTGATTCTTAGGCTGATTCAGTGTTTGAGATTTGAATTCAACTTCACTTAGGATTCATCCTTTGTATTGAGATTGAACTCCAAAGTGTGCAAAGCCTACAAAACAGCAAAATACCCTCTAAATGGCATAAGTGCTACTAAGAAGACTAGAACACTTCAATTAGTATAAATGACATGATTAATGCGCAAAAAGCACTCAAAACCTATCTAATATAGGGTTCAAAATTGCACTTTTTGGGCATTAATCAGCGTGATGAAGTGTTCACTCGGCCCGAGCCACTCGAAGAGCTGAGACCGGTAACATTGGATGGCGGCCAGGCATCTTGCACATGTCGGCTCCAAATTAGCGAAGGCCTCAAGGCCTCACAGTTCTTAAGGCCGAGCGGGGACATCTTCGCATGGGCGAGAGCACGGCCGCAGGTGGCATCGACCCGCAGTCATCACTCATAAACTAAACACCAACCCGTCTTTCCAAGCCGGTTAAGCAAAAGCCCAGCGAGTTTCGCACGAGAGAGGCAAAGGCCATCAACGAAGAGATCGGCAAGCTCTGCTCTGGCGGGGGCAATCGGGAGGTAGAATACCCAGAGTGGTTGGCCAATGTTGTGCTCGTCCAGAAAGCAAATGGCAAATGGCGGCTCTGTATTGTTCAACGATCTCAAACAAGGCATGCCCAGGGCGACCCTGCCCGGGATCGACCTTATCGTAGATGCTGTGGGCGTAGGCTCCCTTGGCTTCATGGATGCGTTCTCGATTATAACGGATAAGCATGGACCCAGTGACGGAGAGGCGTCGTGCGTCAGCACTTACGAGGGGACCCCTCTTGTTATCGGGTAATACCATT
>JAEQBH010005203.1:0-94774 GCA_016808115.1 Tetrastigma voinierianum
TCTCTTTATTTCCGACCCAAAAGCCCATTCTGAGGTCCGGCTAGTTGACTAGAGGTGGCGAAGCCCGGCCGTGAGATTTGGTGGTAGAAACGATAAGGTATAGCAGTTCTGAGAGGTCGAATCGAGAATTGGCTTCAACATCGAGTTAATTGATGTGGCACACAATTACAGAAGGATTACACTACCAAATTCATAAACCCGTGCCCAAAAATCCAACTCTAAGGTTCAAAATTTGAGTTGCAGCTCTGATGTGCATTCCAGTAGTTTAAATCTGATCGTACATTCCCACAAGGATAACCACCTCACAATCCTTGGGGTAGAAGACTCACCAAGCAGATACACCCACTCTACGTAAGCTTTGTCAAAGTCCCCGATTCCGGGTCTCTACTTGCAGCTATTGTCACGTGGAAGGATCTCTTCCTCTTGCTTCACGAGACCTATGGTCCGATTGTCTGGTAAAATCTGCAGCAGGCATGATTCTCTCTAACTCTCCCTTTCTCCTGCTCTCCTTTTCTTATATTCTCACACTTAATCGTATTTAAAAAGGACAAGCTTCTCCTTTTCCTACACATACCACATGTCCTTTCCTTCATCATTTTTTTTTCTTTTGTATTTAGGTCCTTCTATTTCTATTATTCTTCATTTAAGTCTCCTTATTATTTTCCCTTTACTTATTTATTTCTCCAAATTCACTTAGATGATCTAAACTATTTGTAAATAACCTTAGGTCTCATTTACAATTTCCGTAAAATACCCAAGTTGGGTCTAATTATACCCGAATACATAAAAATTTTATTTTAAAATTCCCTTTATTTTGGGTGTTATCGCGGTGTCGTATTTCTTCCGCAAAGTCAAATGTCGTAGACGAGACGTCGACCGGGATTAAAAGACCCCATAGACCACCTCAATACGTAGAAAAATCATGGAATCCATTTGAAGATCAGACCGCACGAGCGTAGAGCCTCGCTATCACACTAAAGGGCCCAAAGATTACCCTGCTTAGTAGACTCCGTCCTCCGTCCCATCGCTCACGTATCCTCCATCGCATTGCCTCCCACTTTGCGCGGTATTTCACAAAGCAATTTTATTTTTAAAATATTAAAATATATTAAAGTGCTGGTTTATATATTAAAATATAAAAAGCAATAGAAATCATGTTATTTATAGAGGTCACTTATTTTCTACTAAAAGTATTATTTAAATCAATTGGAAAATCATTTTCGTATGTTTCGGAAAATAAAAAACATCGGAAGTCCAATGATATTTACAAAATCTTTGTTGTTTTCCAAGTCTTAGATTATATTTGTATTTACCAGAACTTCTTGCATATTCCATTTCAATAAAATGAAAAATAACCATTAATAAACCTATAAACCATTCATGTCTTCTTCATTCACTTTTTGTTATCTCTCTCTATTTTCTCCATAATTATAACAAAAGCAATAGTAATTTTTTAAAATAAATAAGAGAAAAATAGAATAAAGAAAAAAAAAGAAGAAATTGGATTAAAATGGACAAATCAAAAATTTTTTTTTTTACAAGAATAAGCTTTTTTTGCAAAAGTAATCTTGAAAATGTCATATTTTATAAAAAAAAAATGCCCTTAAAAATATAAAAATAATTCCTCAAATGATAACTATATCACACAAGCATTTTATGCGATTCCTTGCATTATAACTATAATATCCAGGTACATTTTTATCTTAAAAGAGTCACGTTTTTAGGCTTTTTTAAAGAAGTCATTATTATTGCAACTATTTTTGGTTTTTCCTCTTTTAATCGGGTATAAAAATGATTTTATTGTTTTTTATGAAAGAAAAACTATATACAGAGATAAGTTACAAACACTATTGAAGAAAAAGAACCATAATAACTTCAAAACTAATATTAACTACATTTTTAAGAAAATTATATGATCAAACACTCATTCTAAAAATACAAATTTATATTTAACAAAACAATCTATAGTTTTATTTAAGCATCTCTATAGACATATATAAAACATTCAAACTTCCGAACCAACTTCCAACTATCCTCCTAAAGGTTTTTTTTTTCGACTTCATCCTCCTAAAGATTGTTAGTTCTTGCTATTTTGGACGAAGCAAGCATCAGGAAGAGTGCATATAGATATGGGCATGAATAATTTTTATTTTTAAAATATTAAAGTGCTGGTTCACAGTATTCACTACTACGAATTCATCAAAGCGCCGCTTACTTATATGTGACCGTAATTTTATACCTGTAATCTATTATCATTCCTAGAAATTTCATTTATCTTTTCTTAAATTCAACTTTCTTGTCTCAAAGAATTATACTACGTTTTTATGGGAATATATTTAAAATATTTAAATGCTTTTCGATCTTTTCATTATCGAGCCAGAATAACATATCATCAATGTATACTATTATAAAAGATGAATAATCAGAGAATATTTTATCAATTTTCCTTTGGAAAACTTGAGGAGCATTTTTCAATCCAAAAGGCATTACCATCCATTCATAATGGCCTTTAGGTGTACTAAAAGCTGTAATAGGTATACTATCATTATCTATTTTTATCTGCCAAAATCCTAATTTGCAGTTAAATTTACTGTAATAGTTTTTCCCTCTTGCCAAATTTATTAATATTTCCTTATTTGGAATATAGTATCCATCAAATTTAGTATTTTTATTTACTTCCTTGTAATAATGTCATCTGTTTTTCCTTTATTTCACTATGTTTTCTACTCATAAAGATGTGTATTACTATATGACTTTTTACTTTATCTTACATCTATTTGCATTAATTAATTATTATTTTAAAGTCTTCTATATTTCTAGAGCATATCATTGGTTTGAATTCAATGACTTTATCGATTTATCATTTATATTTTACAAGAGATTGTTCCCAGCATTTTAAAGTGGTTATTACTAAATTTCTTTTAATTTTTCACATGCTTATGATCACATTTTATAAGTCATGGGATGATTATTTTATGTTTTCCATTTTCTAGCTTTTTTGACTCATAATTTATCCAAAAATGCTTTCTGAATATTCTGTACTCTTATCCAATTTCAAGAGGCAGTGTTTAAATAGTATAATATAAATTGTTTGTTGATATATTGAGAATTGTTGTAAAAAGTCATTTCCTAATATAATATTACATTTTATATTGTCGTATTGATAGACTTTTCCTATTTTTATAATTTTGTTGTGGATCATTATTTTGACATTTTCTTTTTGTTTTGTAATCTTTTCTTTATTTCCAGTTACACCTTTTATGTAGATTTAGGTATTTTTCCATTCTTTAATGTGCTTTTAAATATTGTTATTTCGATCTTATATTCTACTAATCCATATGTATATAATTTACTTTAAATATTTACTATTATAAATACCATAGTAGGGAATGCAATTTTTCATTTTAATCTTTCTAGAAAAATACATATGCCTCACTCATATATTTATATTCCTTCTTGTGATTTTATACTTATCTGTCTAGGACACTGCTTTCCTAAAACAATATCATAATATCAATTTCCTTTGCATCTCTGTTATCTATATAGCAATCTACCAAAAAATGTTATTCCTTGTAATCTATGGGTATTTCTACTTTAAATTACATTGCAATGTTTAATTCATCATAATTTTTAGAGTAAATATACGGACTTGTTATATTTCCTATACTTCACACTTATCAAGATGGATATGGTTGCAATTAGCACCGTATCTATTAAGATTTTGTTCTTCAACTCTTTTTCCCCATTGTAATAATTTCATTTTATTAGGAAAGGTGAATGTACTTATCTTATTATTTGGAAACTTCTTCTGCTTTTATTATTTCTACTACTATTTCCTATGAAGGAATTTCCTCTAAATATGGGTAAATCAATTTTTTGTATACTATTTTCTTCAGGAATATCACCTTCAAGACTCAAAATGTAATTTGCTGGAATTTCTATTATATCTAACTTTTAGGGTTCTATTATCTCAAAGAATTTCTTACTTTAATCACTAATTTCTATAAATGACTTATCTTGGTAAATTCTTCCATAATTTGAGCTCTTGATAGTATATAAAGCACTATAATACATTAGTCATTACATTATTTCCTTTCTTTCATAAAATCATTCCCAAGAATTTGGAAATATGTTTTTAGACTGTTATCAAAATCTTTATTCATAAATTAATGTTATGTTTTGGGTAGCATGTGAACATTAATTTTGTATAGGCTAAATTTCCTTGATACTTCCTAGGTGGCTTTCATGTATTTGTATTAGTCTTTTATCATGTAAACATAGTACTACTAGTGTATTTAGATTTTCATGTAATAATGATTTTATTATTATCTGTACTCCTGCTAAGTATACATACTTTATTTTTTCTCTTATTCTGTCTTTTTTATTTTGCTTAATGTTTCATTTATAGTCTTTTTTATCAGTAAATTAAGCTTTATTTTCCTTTATCTTTGTTGATTGTTATACTTCTTTTTATTTTTTGGTATTCATGGATTGTGTATTTTCTATGCATATATATTTTATTTAAGTAGCTTAGTAATCCTTCTCCTGAGGCTTTCAGATCAAAACTTAGATTATGGATTTTCTGTAATTTTATATTATCAAAAGTACTTTTCATTCTATATCATTCTTGATCTTTTGACACTACTAACTTCAAATTGAGAAATGTCATCTTCCCCTAATTATCTCTTTACTCATTCCGTATCACTTTCGAGAATCATATCATTTTCACAATAAACACTGCTCATTTCACTATCAAAACTTAGGATACTTTCTAAATCTTCTTCTTTGTTTTCTCCGCATAATATAAACGTCTTTTTCTCCTTTTGACATTCATTACTGTAATGTCATAATTCTCCACATTTCCAACATTTGCATCTACTTTTGTCTTTTGATGTATTTCTCATAACATTTTTTATTTTGTAATTAAATTTTTTCTTGTAATATTTTTTAAATGGTTTTCCCAATTATGTTCTAAATCTTTTATATTTTGTAAATTTCTTTCTTGGTTTTCCTAATTGTCTTCTAAATTTTTTCTTATAATTCTCGCACCCTAGATTCAAGTGAATCAGCATTCATCTTATCACAGAATATTTTTTCTCCATGTCTTGCACCTTTTACAACTTATCTTTGAGTGCATAATTCTGTTAATCTTTTCTTTAAAAATTATATTATGGCTCCTAAAGTATCAACATTGTGAAACCCCGAGAAAATCCTAATTTTTGAAAATAGTAAAATGGTAATTTCTGTCAAAGTTCTGAATTTTCTAGATTCTGCTGACGAAACAGACTTTTTACCATTGGAATCGCCTGAAATCAGCTACCATGTCGACTCGTCGACCCGAGATCAATTTCCACGCTTCTGAGGCACCAGTGTCTAAAAGCCGTATGATAATCATGAGCATATGCGACGCGATTAAAGTTAAGACTTCCATTACATAAAAATCTACAGCGACATGTTGCATGATTACCGGTATGATAGAGATAAATGACTTAGATTAAGCCATGTGTCAAAAGCCTTAAAAATCAAACCAGTTGACAAGGATGAAATTATGAAAAGAATAAAATAATAAAGCATGAACTTCACCTTCTTCTCCATTTCCATGTGAAACGGGAAAGGAGGGGGAGAAATTGGTTTTGAATGGAGAGCGCAACTTCTCTAGATTTTGGCTTTCTAATTACCTGCCTGGTCACCAAGAAACAAAGTTAATCTACGCTACAAGGGCTACACGTGGCATCGATTTTGAGGAGTTTTGACAACTCCAAGAGGCAGGGTCTTCCTACCCTAGCTTATTCTTTCAAGCAAGAACAATTTTAATGGATGGAGATTTGTTAAGGCCTGGATGGCCGTGTTTTCGGTCTCAAAATATTTAGACCGAGTGAGAAAATCCCTAGTGTGGCCGTGATTTGTGTGTGATTTTGTGTTGCTTAGGTGATTCAAAAAATGAATGACTTGAATTGTGTGGAAAAAGAAATTGTTAATGCATGAAAATTAATGTGTTAACATGATGTCACAATTATATGAAATATAATTGTGTATAAGCCATTGGAAATAAATTGTTATTAGTTCATATGAGCTAATTTTGATGTTATTGCCATGAATAAATAACATGTGTTTAGCATGTGAAATTTGTTAATATATACATAATTGATATATTGGCATGTGTTGCATGAATTGTTTGAAATGGCATAATACATATCATATGCACCAGCATTCTGTGATCGTAGTGTGAGTGCATGAAATGAAAGAAATTAAAAAGGAAAAATATTAGAAAGGAATTTCAATGGAAGATTTTTCTGAGAATCGGGTCGAGATTGTCTAACAATCTGCGTCGAGGAGCCCATGAATTGTTTCGAAGAGTTATCCAACAAATTCGCCTCGGAGGGTTGTCCAATTTATTTACCGAAATCAAGAAGACGTCAAAACAAAACCTTTATTTTGGAAAATGTGATTTTCTCACATGACAAAGGTATGCGAGGGAGTTCTGTAGCTGACCCTAGCATATTGTGATCGATACGTAGATATCCAAGTAGGATCATGCATTTGCTTGAGTGTGTTTAGTTGCCATTACATGTGCACTTAGGTGGGGAGTAACCCATGTAGGATAATTCCACTACTAGGCATTGTTCACCATATCGAGGGAACATTATTTCAGGTACATGGAATGTTCGGGAAGACGACACTCATTAGAGGCCGCTTGAGAAGAAAGCCGACATGTGGCTTTGATATATATTTTGTAAAATATGTATTAGAATTCTAAATTTTAATATATGTTGTATTAAGAGTGATGTAATCAACTTTTGAACTATTGTAATATAGTTGGTAGATTTTCATGAAAGATTACGTACAGCTCCGCGGCCATTTTGTTACTTATGTACGGGTCTCACATGCGAGACACTATGATTCTGCAAAGTTGATCTGCGTGGGTCAACCCAGACTTCGATTTGGGAAATAAGGCATTTTTTTTTTTTCATATTATTCTTAGAAATAATTAATTAATTTTTCTTGGTAACTTCTCAATATGTATTTGCTAAGATTGTCATATTCATATTACTATCAAATGCATCATACCATTTCTAAATTCACATGTATATTCATATTTATTTCATTCCATGACCGTAATCGTGATATTTCATTCCTAGCTTCTCTTATATCTTTTCTTCTATGTTCTATACTATCTGTCATTCACATTTCTCCTAAAAATTCATTTACTATATATCTAACAAAAGTATTTTCAACTTCAAATATATTGTTTTCAAATGCTATAGTAGTATAATTTGTAATCACATTGAAACTAGGGGTTGATAATCATTCCCACAATTTTCTAACACATCCTGTTAATGTTCCTATCATTATTTGGGTTTTAGTATTATTATCTCAACTTGTTCTTTGTGTCATAAAATATAATGTGATTGCTTGAGACCATTTATTTAATACTGTTTTAATATATTTTTGGCAATCTATATCTAGTGTTACCCCTGTATTTCCACTATTCTATCTTTGTTTCTCTAGGTTCATATTTAGGCATTCTATATTGTTTTTCAAATGTATTTGGGTGTTCTTCTTTTATTTTCCTAAGTCCTCATACATGTCCTATAGGATTTACCTATTTTATTTCATTTAAATTCATTCTTTGTACTTCTATCATTATATCCTCTATTTCACTATTACGTATTTGATTCATTCTTTTACAATTTCTTCTTCTATTATTTTTTTTCTTTATCTTATTTTTCTTTTCTTTTCTAATTCTACGTATTATTCTAATAACTTTTCATCTAGGCTTCTTTTTTCTATGTCTTCTCTTTTTATTGTTCTTTTAAGATATTTTCTAAATATTATTTGTTCTACCATTTTTCCAATGTTCAGTTTATGATATTTTACACTTTTTCCTATGCTAATAAGAGTATTTTGTTGTATTTCTCTATGTTTATCATTCACAATTTATTTATTTTTTCTTCGATTTTTTCTACTTATTATCTATTCTTACAGCTTTTAATATTTCTTCCATTAATATCTCTATTTTTAGATTCATGTTATTTGGTTTTTATAATTCTTCTTTCACAAATTTCTTCACTCCTTATATAACTGTATTCTTTGATTTTTATTTTATATTTTGATATAAGTTTTTATTTCTTTGCATTAGATTTAATTATTGTTGATGTTTCTAATTTTTATAAAGTTTAATTTTTCTACTTTCTCATATTTTGGATCTAAATTGACCCTAAAGGGTAAATATTCATTGTAATTGCTTATTATATCAGTTATTGTATATGTTAAGTTCTATATATATATTTGACTTAGTAGCTTTATTGATTAAAGAGAACTCACTTTCTAAACATTCCATAACCATTTTATATATTGTACTTTTTTATTCGCTCTATTTTACTATTGAAGGTACACATAAATTATGTCTTTTTTCTAAAGATTTTATCTCATTAGAAACCTTTATATAAACCAATTTTCTCTAAAATGCAGAAATAAGAATTTTAATAAAATCTTGAATTTTCTAGATTCGATGACGAATAGACTTCATCGCTAATCGCTCTCACAAATCTGCGTATTCACGTGCACTTTGGCCGACATCTCCAGACGCCTGAATTTCACGTTTCGGCAAGACGTAGAGTCATGACACTGACACTTTGGCGAAAGACTCTCCATGCAAGAGTTTCAAGAGTGCCACATACTTTAAAGGGTGATGAGGTCAAACAACGAGCCAAGCTAAAATATGATGTGACACATGCATCACGCCACGATGTAAAATCCATGGTAGACGGATAATAATGATGTAAGTGAATCCAAACAACCAACGAGGGTCGATATGCAAGAAGAAGACAATTTCGACCCATGTCGACCAACCACTTGGGGAGAGGGCAGAAAACCGAGAGCGTGAGAAAAGAGGGAGCAGAGAGAGCGTCACCCTCTCTCTAGATTTCCAGCGACGGTCCAAGAACTCTGGCGAGGCAAGCAAAGCTGGTCTGGCGCCTGCAAGGCACAAAGGCTTGGCACTAGCTTTCATGAGCCGACAACTCTGTATGATTGTCTCTCATATTTGGATATTCTTTATTTGGGCTACTTAAAATTATTATTATTATGTTTTAAATGACCATTTCTTTATCGGGTTCCAAAGAAGTAACCGATGATCGACAGGGCTGTCCATGTATTGTTGCGGATTGTTATTAAAAGTTCGAGTTGATGTTTGGACTGAAAGTTGTCCATGTGTTTTGCTTACATGTTATTGCTTAAATTGAATGACTTGAAATGTGTATGAGAAATAATACGTTAATTGCATGCTAATTGATGTGTTGACATAATTGTTTGAATTATATGATATATAATTGTGTATGAGCCATTGGAATTGAAAATATGAATTGACATCATTGCATTAATGTGCACGGGGACATCGCGTTGAGTCGTGTGTGGGTGCACGATATGGTTATTCACCACTCTTGATGAATGTAGGTTGAGTATGTTTTTGGGACTACGTCCAATGAAGACTCATAGTTTAAATCATAAATGTAGTCATAAACAAGAGGTGGGTCGTTAATTCCCCTAGTCAAAAGCTCGAACCTCAGCGTAGGAGACCGAGTATTATCCCAAGGTCCCGCATGGGTGGTGTGACCCACAGATTATCTCGAAAAGGTTTTATGTGGTGAGAGACCCGTGGTACTATCCAAAAAGGTGTTGTATGGGTGTTAGAGACCCGCGGTATAATCAAAAAAGTTTTGTATGAGTATTATAACTTTATGTAACCCGAAAAGTCTGCTGTCTAAAATAAAACACACACGGTCGAAAGATGATCACTCTAGACCAGAGTTGAGCAGATAAGAGCCTGATCGACTCCTGATTGCCACTCATTGGCACCGTATTTGGTGTGTCATGCACCGACAGCTGCAGATGGGTGTTATTGGCATTACCAATGACGATTGCCACATTTGACATAGGCATGTGTGAAGGAGTCAGTGAGTGACTCGGATATGGGCACGGAAAACATTTCATGCATGATATAGATCATTCCATGTACGAATTATAAATTGTATGGAATGAGGATGTTCGTATGTACCATCGCACGCGCATTTTAAAGCGTAAGTGAAATTTCAGAAGAGTATTCAACTACTTGCCATCGTCACCCCTTGCCGCGATCCCCTTCGCGCATGCGAGTATTCATGTAAAGACGACGCTCAAGAGGCCACGCAGAACATGCGTACTAAAACATTTTGATTTATGCATGCTCGTATAAGAGTGTAACTAACTTTTGAAACTATTGAAATATAATATATTGATGAGTATAGATGTACGGGTCCGACGTGGGCTATTCAATATGTACGAGTCTCATGACATGAGACACACAAAGTTTTCGTAGTCGACGTCAACGGACCTGGACTGTGTGGGCATCACACTATTGATTTTTGAACAAACGATTTTATTGTCATTTCATTCATTTCTAATTATCTTCTATATTTAGACTTTCTATCCTATTTAGATTACTAAAAAATATTTCACTAAGATCTTCTTTTTTATTATAAGCTTCTTGAATCTTCATATTATAATTTACTAAAATTTAAATCTAAAGTAATTATCATTAAATATATTTTATTTTTAAATTTTTATATTTTAGCTTTTATTAATATTTTCTTAATTTTCTGAGGGAGATTTAATTATATCATTATTATTGATTCTTGTAAAGATATTTAAGGTTTAAAGATATACAATGTTTTTAATATCTAATCATTTATTAAGAATTCTAATTTATAATAAATTAAAAGATTTATTAACACTATCATTTAGATCATAATCATCTTTTTTTTTTTCTTATTATCTTCATAATTTAATCTTTATAAGTTATATCCTAGTTTTAGCGTTTTTCATAAAAATTCTATTTTTTGATAAAGCTTAACGTTATTAGATTTTCACTATCAAAAGAGTTATCCTACCAACTCTATATATTCCAAACTTACACGTTTTCAAAACTTTTCAACTTTTCACTTTTTATTCATTTGTCATTTATTATTTACTATTCATTGTTTTTAATACTATTTGCCTTTTTTTGGGTATCAATTTCGTTATGGATTTTATTCACAAGATTCTAAGAAAGCTTTTATATTAATTAGTAATCTAATTATCCTATCAAATTCTTTATAATCACATAATTCCTCTATATGATATTCAATATAATTTTTTGTTAAATTTATAATTATTTTTATAATTTTTGTTTTAAATTATTTTATTTTTAGACTTTCAGTTAAATCTATCATACTTATATTATAACAAACTTTCTCTATATAACTTATGTTATTCCCTATTAAACCAATAATATTCACTATCAAATTATTCTAAATCATATAAACTTCAATATTATTTTCTGAGATTTTTGGATAATTTATTTTTATATTTTTCCTAAAATAAAATAATATTATTTTCCTCAAAAGAAAATTTAACATTATTATCTTATTATTATATCATTTATTCGTTTTATATTATCTAAACCTAGGGCTATGATATCATCAAATGAGGGTTGTATAAACTCAATAAAAGGTAATCTAAGAAACAACACAATAATATCAAAATTAGCTAAAATTTATCATGTTGGAGAATATTTATATGTAGACAAAAGTTTAAAATAATAAAAATTTAATATAATTTCAATCCAATGACCTTCATATCTTATCGACAAAAAACCCCTTCTTCCCCAACTTTTATTTTGTTATTATGTATTCTTATCAATACTCTTAACAAAGTTAATAGATATTAAAAAAAATTTAAATTATATTTTTATTGTCTCCAATTTTCTTTCTTCTTTCGTTTTGGCTTTCTACAATACAACATGGTTATTTTCTTATTAAAATTGTCAGTCATGTTTATTTTCTTATTAAAATTGTTTTTTAATTAAAATTCAAACCCTCTCAAGTAGAAAATAGAAATCAAATCAATGCAGAAAATGAGGTCAGTAAACGTCAATATCTTTCAACATCATACGCATTTTCATTCATTATCATAACCACTTCCATCATTCAACGTAACCAGGACTATAAAAGTGAAGATTATGACATCATCACCGACTTTCGATCGGGCCTTGGCGAACGTTTCCATCCCTAAGCCCGCCCGGGGATTTATTCTTGGGTAAAGGAAGCATCAAATATTTAAGAGTTTTTGTCCTAAAATAATACCTTTTCTTTCTTTTTTTTTTTTCAAAATTAGTATTTTTTTTTGGGACAAAACTCAATATTTATAGGATGAATGAACCAGTCATTGAAAGGGGAGATCGATCATGCCCACTGCACCCATTTCCTCAAAAGACAATCATCCAACAGAGGTTCTGGACAAAGGGTGAGGCCCGTTTCAAGCTGGAACAGACAATAATCATACTATGCAGTCTCATTATATACATATCTCTGCCCTATATATCATTCACAAGGCGATGAGGAAGCATCATCATTTATTTATTTATTTAAAACATAATCCCGCCTACCTTCCTCAACAAAGCACGCCTATCAGAGCAAAATCATGAACTTCATGTACCTCATGGCTCATACAATCATACTATCATGGCCCATCATCCATCTCATACCATTTATCAGACCAAGGATTCGGTGGTATCATTCACCTCACCTCTAAAGATGCATGCATCTTTTGTGAAAATAAGATTATGTATATCAACCAACCGAAAAATAATGAAAATCTGAAAAAACACGAGGAAGAAAACCCATGCTGGGCTGCCTCTGCTTTACTGTTTTTGTTTGTTTGCATATTCTTTTTTAGGGTTTCTAAATGAAAAAAATGATGATTGGTGGGAGTATGGATTGAGGGGGCGGCGAATCAAGCAGTTTTACAATGTAAAACACTATGCAAAGTCGCTCAACTTGATCTGGAGATTAATATGCGCAGAAGAATCTTTCATAAGGTCATAGAACAAAGACAATAAAAGCTCAGTAATTAATACTTTGTGTTCTTCACATGAAAAGACATTGACAAGATAAGCTTTCAGTGACTAACTAATGATTTCAATGGGATGAATGCTCTTACCACTCTAAAGATCAATAACACGAGACAACTTCTGAATCCGGTTCAATAAGAAGTCCCCTTGCTTGATAGTTGATTGGTAAAGAGTATTCTTTGCATCTGGTCGGTTGGTTTCTAGAACACCTGCAACTTTATCGATCTTGCAGTGAAGCTTCCCAGCTGCAATCAAACGCGATAACTCCCTGGAAATACACAAAAAGATTTAAATTACTCTCGTGCCCATGTAAATACTCCAGCCACTAGCAACCGTGGAACATCCATGAAAATAAAATCACTTACAAATCAATGAACTCCACTGTCACCCCAAAAGCCTTTGCCATCGCTTCAATGGTAACACTCTTATAAGATTCCAAAAATTGAGAATAAACAACGGTCCTGACTTCCCTCATGTAATACCGGAAGTGTGGATGCAGATAGCGGTCCAATTTTATTTGCTCCGCCAGGCCAGCTGAAATAATACAAAATGCACCAAGCATAAGATACACATAATGGACGAATTTTTGCAAGTCTAATGAGTATAGGTCCATATTGGCTCTAGTCAACATCGAACCAAAAAGACATCACATAGCCCCACAGAGAACAGTGGACCGAGACTGTGCAGCTAGATCAAGGAGCAATCTTCCTAAACACCTTATAATAAATGATAGGGGATAAGATTACTACATACTTGCTCTCAAATGAAAAACGATTTGTATTGACAATCATACAGAGAGTTCAGAAACTCTGATAGGTAAGGGATTTTTCCAATCACTGTCAGAATCTCAGGAGCATCTACCACCTGACACAAATCAAACAGGGCTGGTAAGGTATATAGTGCAAATTAAAAAAACCACAGCAGCAGAACACCGTTACCTTCTGTTTCAGGGAAACTCTATCCAATGATATAATGCTTGTAAGTACGGTGTAGAATATGAAGATGTCATAAGGGAAAAGTTCATAAGTTGTGAAGGTAGATATTGAATCCAAAAATAAATTGGCTGCCTTCTTGAAGTTTCTAGTGGACATGCAGTACAAGCCTTCATACACCTTCAGGCGGTTCTTCCTTTCCCAATCACCACCCTCTTCAAACAAGCTGCATCCACATTTAAACAATAAGAAAACAAGAGACTCAAAAGTTATATTTTGGACATCAGATGATGGCAAAAATTTGCTACAAAGGAAACAAATATATGGTTCTACTTACTTCTTTGCCTTATCAATGCTTTTGGAAATGAGATCAAAATCCATGCAGAAAAAACCAAGCTGAAGTGTATAGAACACCAAGTCCATCTTTTGTCCAACTGCCACAGTCTTGCTTTCTGTTACTTTGAGTTGCTCCAATGCTTTCTCCTGGATTAAGAGAGCATTAAATTTAAAATTAGTCTTAGCTTAAGAAAGTAAAAATAAAGTGTTTTTAATGTCACATAATGGATGCCCCACCTTGTCACCAATCCGAGTGTAAAACAAAGATTTAGCTAGATGAGCTTCCCGAACTTCACTTTCACCTAAGTTTTCTTCAGCATCAGCAATCCTGAATAATACAACCAGATACACTTGGGTAATCACAAAAAGAAAATTAACAACACAAAGCACAATGCACACACACAGTGTAATCTTTGTTAAATGTAATCAGATGGACTTTATGCAATACAAGGAAAATTAATTATCAGTGATCCTTCAGATACAAAGCCTATTATACTGTAAGGATTAAACTTTGCCTCCCCAAGGTTTGAGCCAAAATATACTTACCTAGAATTAATTTGAAATTTCATCATAAACAAACCCCTCTCTCCTTTCCTCCCTTCTCATTTTCTAATTTCACTCACCTCCCCTTTACTCAAAGTAAGGGAGGAATTTTTAGGAATTTCAAACTACTGTTTGCTAAATAGCCCAAACCTCAAGGGAGGTAAGAGATTAATGCTACAAAGTAATTGTGAACTAGCTTATATCTTGAATTTTAAACCTCAATGATTCTCTCATTGAAGCAAACCAACTCAAACAAAGATAAATGTAAACCACCAATAGATGTAGATCTTCACAAAATAAATACTTTAGGGTGTATACACGTGGCAATGATACAGAACTTGTGTCCAAACTTGTGTAAATTCCACAGCATTTGTTAATGCATGCTGTTCTGTCCAGATTTTCTCAAGGCCATACAATTCAGAACTGGTTAAACTTCAATTCTATGGCTGAATTAGAATTAGGGACGGTTAGCAACTAGACTCAGTTAAATAACAGGTACAACAACATAACTTTCTTCCAACTTTAAATATTAAAACTAAATTAAAGTAGAACAAATAAATGTAGCCATAGTAAAGCAACTACAAGGCCAAGTATATTACCAAGGTAGAGTTTATTTGGCAAAAAGAGGATCCATAGTAGTGAGTTCCTCATCCCTAGTGTTGGGTTGCCAAAGATGATATTTATCTTCTAAGATTTAAGAGCAGTCATTAATTCTCCACCTCCAATATAAGCTCAGTTCTTAAGTTAGAAGTTTGAACATTGGAGTTAGAAATTAATTCCAGATGGGAAAACAGTAATAACTTTTTCTTTTTTTTTTTTTTGATCGGTCAAGAGCAATATATAGATTAAAAAACGAGCACAAAGCTCCCAAAGAGTACACAAGAGGATTACAAAAAGGAGAACACATACTCACTCTCACCTATACCCCATCCAGGTTAGAAACTCCACCAAAGAATTTAAGTTATCAACACTATACAACTTAGCCCACGACCACAAGGTAAACAAAAAAGTAGATTTCATCCTGTGAACAGAGGGGGTCTCATTCTCAAAAGCCGCCCTATTCCTTTCGTTCCATAATGTCCAGAATAAACAAAGAGGGGCCGCCAACCAAACTCTCTTTCGCTTTTTGCCGACACTAGCACTTTGCCAAGCAAGGAGAAATTGGCAAACCGTTAAGGGGAACACCCAGTTATAGTTCGTAATGGCCAAAAATAGATTCCACAACATCTTTAGCTTCAACAACGGATAAGCAAATTTACCTATCGTTTCCTCATCATCTTCACATAAAAAACACCTGTTTACTAGGGGGATCCCTCTCCTCTTTAACTGGTCAAGAGTAAGCACCTTGCCCCAGGATGCTTCCCAAGCAAAGAAACCCAGCTTGGGGGGAACGATTGGGTTCCAGATGGAACGACAAGGGAAATCAGTAGGGAGAGGGTGCATCAACTTACGATACATGAGTCTAACTGAGAAACCATCAGCAATAGTCTCCTTTAATAACAATCGATCCTCTTGAAAGGGCCTAATTTTCTTGTTGTGAACTTTCCACCTCTTCCACCTCCCAATCATTAGAATGTCTTAGGAAGACTCGGGACCAACCCCCATCCTCCCTTGAGGAATCCCAAACATCTGCTACCCTAGCATCTTTGTGTACTACCAAATTGAACAGAGTGGGGAAGGCATTACACAGCGTAGTCTCACCGCACCAAGGGTCCTTCCAAAAACGCAACCTCCTTCCATTTCCTAAGGAGGAAATAGAGTTTTGAGAAAAGGTGAGCCATTCTTTTCTGATGTCTTTCCATAAACCAGTGCCATATCCTTCCCCAATGTCACTGGTGTTCCAACCCCCATCTTCTTCCCCAAATTTGGTGCTGATCACCAGTCTCCAAAGAGAATCCCTATCATTAGCAAACCTCGTAGCATCAAGAAATTCCACTTACGGGAAAAGCGCAAATCGTGAATTTCGATTACAAAAATCAGAATTTCAGGGCTTAAAAATCCCAAATTTGTTATTCAGATCTCAAATGACTAAACGGATCAAGACCACGGGAATCGCCTCGCGAAATTAGCCAGTACGCAGAAATGGTAGAAACCCCAGAGGGAATCAGAGCTGACACGCTTTTCGAGGCACGCAGCCTTCAAAAGCCAGAAACGATTTTTGATGAGACGAAAGTCACGTATAGCATATACTCATGTGCCATAAGTGGTATGAGTAGAGAAATGATGAAAATGGACGGCCGAGATAGTGCCGAATGTCAAAACTGGGAAATGAGGGACATAATGGTCATTTTGGAATTTGATTTAAATGATAATAAGACAAAACACTAAATGTTTGTCTTCTAAATAGAAAAGGCAAACGGGAATTGAAAAAGGAGAAAGGGAAATGAGATGCAGTAAACAAATGGCGTTTTAGTGTGAGAGTCTTCCTTCTCTCTAGAAATACGGACGATCCGACCATTCGCGTCTCTGCCGAGAAGGAAAGACGCTCGCACGCGGAGCAAAATACGCGCGACCGGCCAGGAGCTTTCGACAACTCCGAGAGCAGAGTGCTTCTCCCTACTAGCCATTCCTATTTCAAGCTGCTTTACGAACGTTGAGCCGAATGAGTCGTGAGAAGTTGACCGTCCCAAACCCGGGACCGAATTGATATAAATTTTTGAAATCCAAATGTAGCACTGCGGATCGCCATGGTCGATTCGTGGTCGAATGTTGCATTTTGTGATAAATCATGGATTGATTGGAATGAGGCCAAATGATCAGAAATGGGTTCACAAAGTGAACCGATGAATATGTTGTCGGGAACCGTGAAACCCAGGTTTTTACCGCTCATAGGATCATTGACACAAAATATATTCGTGTGAAATGTACTTGGTCGAGTGATTCAAGTCGAATTGCTCATATTACCATAAATTCGCGAGCTTAATTTGATGAAATTGATTAATTACATGACATGATCATGATTGATATTATGCTGATACGCAAGACATTACATATTCAGACAAAGTTGACAGACTGTGATTTAATCAAGATACGCATTCCATACGCACTAGAACACCCTGTGACCATAGGAGTGAGAGTGCACGAGATGAGTCTGTAGAAACTGGGCTCTGGAGTAATGGCCTAAAAATGTTAATTATCTGGAGGTATTCAAATTAAAATATCAATCGCCTGAAATACCAATCACATTCATCGATAGTATTCCACAACAAATAAAATATCAATCGCCTGAAATCTTACCAATTGATATTCATCGAAGGGTAGTCCATAAACAAATAATATATCATCGTCTGGAAAGGCCCAATTGATATATACACTGAGGGTCATTCACAAACAAATAAAACATAATATTCTCTACACGGTGCCAGGCGAAAGCAGGAGGGAGTCGGTGAGGACTCCTGATCCGGAGTCGTCATGTAGACATTCAAGTAGGAATATGCATTCACAATGCGCTGCTTTCATGTAACATCAGACCGCACTAAAGCAAGGAAGAGAAATTCCACTTGTATGATTCCACCATCGAAAGATTAAATTTCACCCGCGCTGACATTATTTTACTGTGCAATGAGCGTGCGAGGGGACTCATTTCATTCTAGAGACTCGAGGATTTGAAGAAAGCCGAAACAGGGCTTTGGTTCCTGATTTACACATGTATTAGAACTCTATAAGTTTGATATATGCTGTATAAGAGTAGAAACATATTAACTTTTGTAACTATTGGGTATATAGTTGGATTCATAGTTAGTATGTATTATGAGTATTTTGTGGGCCCAAGTGGTCAGATACTCATGTGATTGATATATTGATACATTAAGGATTATATCGACTGTTCATGTGCTCGATGCAGGCTTGTATTCGGTAGAGCCCCCGTACAAAGTTGAGACTCCCCGCCCGATTTTCAAGGTCAGAACCCGACATCCACTAGACCCGGAGTGTCGATGCGTACTAACGGACTTCGTGCTGGGGCGTTACAAAACCGCCAACACCACTTACAAAGCAATGCTTTATTCATCTTGGAGAGGCTTCACCCCTAAAATTTCTACTTTCTGTGCATACCGTTTAGTCGACAAAGTGTGGTTTTCAGCCTAGATTGCTACTTCACCCTGCAGAAAGTCTCTCGAATCTTCTCCACTCTTAACAAACAAGCTTCGCATTCTAAAATGTAGAAAAGAAAAGAATCTTAAGGCTAGACAAGATAATTTCTCGAATTTAGAGTGAGCCTCCCACCCTTTGAGATGTATTGTCTTTTCCAGGATGACAATCTTCTTCTGAATCTTTCTTCGATAGAATCCCAAACCCCCATAGCCCTGTGAGGAGCCCCAAGGGGAAGGCCCAAGTACGTAGTGGGGAGGGACCCAACCCCACAACCAAGCTCAGATGCTAACACCTCCACATTGTCCACCCTACCCAGAGGGATAATCACACTCTTGTTCAAGTTAATTTTCAAGCCTGAAAAGGCTTCAAACCACATCAAGGTCCATCTCAAATACATCAGCTGCTCAAATTTGGCTTCACAAAAAAGGATAGTATCATCAACATATAAAAGATGAGAAATGACAATCTCCCCTCCATCTCTACCCCAAAACCTGCAACCAGAAATGAAATTGCCTTCCACTACTCGCTTTAGCAAACAACTCAGGGCTTCCATTCCGATAACAAAAAGATAGGGCGAAAGAGGATCCCCTTGTCTTAGGCCTCTGAAACTCCGGAAGAACCCTGTAGGAGAACCATTAAACAAGACGGAAAAAGAAGCTGTGGAGATGCACCAATTAATCCAACTAATCCATTTTGAGCCAAATCCCACCTGATGTGATCATAAGCCTTTTCAATCCAAATTTTTACAGAGAATCCCTTCTTTCCTTCAGAATAGAGTCCACAGCCTCATTAGCTATTAACATTGCATCAAGAATTTGCCTCCCTCTACAACGTATTCTAAGACTAGACACAAATCCTATAACCCTTTGATTCTCACAACACTTTCGATAAGATTTTGCAAAGACTTAATTAAACTCGATGGGTCTTAGATCCTTAGATCCTCGACAAGATTTCCCTTGGGGAACTAACCAAGAACAGAAGATCTGCGCTTTTAACAAACTGGTTATGCTCAAAGAATTCTCTAAAGAAGCCCATAACCTCATCTTTTACGAAATCCCAACTGAAAGACTAGAAGGCCAGTGGGAAACCCTTTGGGCCTGGGGTTTTTTTTTTTTTTTTGATTGATAAACAATTGTATTAATACCAACAAAAGGACCCCAAGGGGTATACAGGGCGTATACAACTAGGAAACCAAAAAATGTACCCAACACAAAATGAACAAAAAACCAAAACAAAAAACAACGCAACCCACAAAGCCAGCGCTAGGGAATCTTGAAAATATCTCTAACAAAAGGGTGTTCTACATCAAACATCAAGCTAGCCCAAGAAGAAAATGTAAATAAAAAACAGGATTTAACTGACTCGAGAAAGCTTCATCATCAAACACAACCCTAATTCTCTCTTTCCAAATAGCCCAAAACAAGCAAAGAGGGACCGCTCTCCATAACTTCGCATCCTTTTTCCGCATGGGAAAATGCAGCCAATCCCACAATCAAATTTGGGCCTAGGGTTTTATCACCATTAAGCCCTGAGATTGCCGCTAGGATTTCCTTCTCAATAAACATTTCTTCCAGCTTAGCAGCTTGATCTCCACCAATCAAATTGAACAAGAGATCGGGGAAAGGCGGGCACCAATTGTTCGAGGCTGTGAGAAGACTTTGGAAAGCGCCAACCAGACCTTCTTTAATCTCATACTCCTTGACAAAACTTTTGCCATTAATACTGATGCCCTAATGTAAAGGCCCTCCTATGAGAATCACATTCCTCGTGAAAGAAACCTGTGTTTCTCGTCCCCTTCTTTCAACCATGTTTCTCTGGATTTATGTCTCCAAGAGACCTCTTCCATATCAACCCACTTCTTATAATCCTCTCTAGCCTTCTCCCTCTCCTCAGCTTCTCCGAGGACAGAATCTTTTCCTTTTCCAAGTCATCCCAAAAAGAGATCCTAATCAAAGCCTCATTTTTTAAATCAACTCTACCGAAAACCTCTTTGTTCCAAGCCCTAAAAATTCCTTTCAGGGCCTTTAATTTGGAGGCCAAAACAAAGCTAAAGGAACCAGAGAAGTGAAGGCTTTGCCACCAGCCTCTAAGGAGGTCCTTAAAGCCTTCAAACTTCAACCACATGTTCTCAAATCGGAAGGGCGACGACTGGATTTAATCCCTTCACTGTCTAACATAACGGGGCAATGGTCAGACACTGGTCTCGGGAGAGTACTTTGGATCACATTGCTGAACTGACTTTCCCAATCAGCCGTTACCAAAAATCTATCCAGACGAGACATACATTGGTTGTTGTGGCCTCCTCTCCAGGTGAAAGGTCCCCCCTGCAAAGGGAGATCTCTAAGCCCCAACTCATTAAAAACTTCTGTAAATCGCCTCATAGAGTGCGAGAGCCTACCCTCCGTATTCCTTTCATTGAGGGAAAGGACCAAATTGAAATCTCCACCTATGCACCAGGGCCCCTCCCACAAGCCTTTCAACGATCCCAATTCTTCCCAAAACATTTCCCTTTTGCACCTCTCAACCGGCCCATAGACCCTTGTGAAGGCCCACTGAAAACCGTCCTCCACGTTTTTAAACATGCACGTAACAGAAAAATGGCCTAATTCAACCTCCACCAACTCCAATTTTCTTTTATCCCAAAACACAAGGACACTCTGGCAGCTCTCACTCTCCACAACCTTCCACTCAAATTACAATCTACTCCACCTCCCAAAACTGCGAGCATCAGCCGAGGATATCTCTTGAATCTTGGTTTCTTGCAAGCAAACCAAATCCACCCTCTGAGACCTAATAAAATTTCTAATGACATTCCTCTTTTCCGGATTGTTCGCTCCTCTAACATTCTACGAGAAAAGCTTTAGCTTCATTTTAACTTTAACAAAAAGTTCCCCGTCTCTTCCTCCTCTATTCTGACCCTTCCCACTGTAGTTTATAGTGCATTCCAACTTCCTTAACTCCCTCTCACATCTAGACTCTGTAGGATACCCCTGCCTTTTATCTCCTGGCTGCTTAGACATCATTTTTCGCAACAGCTCCAAAATCTCCTCTTCATAACCCACCGTTGGGACCCCTAGGAATTCACTAAATTTGATCAGGCAGCTATCTTCCCATTTATTATATCCCACACTTGACGTGCATTGTGAGTTCTCCCCGCAGCCCAAGCCCCACTGCTCGATCGCCCATAAGATCCCCGTTGTCACTTCCCCCCACTCTCTTCCGTCAGCTGAAACCACCCTCAGTGGTTTTATTTCCCCCATCGCCTCAAGCCCAAGGAAATCCCCCAGGCCTGAAGAGCCCCCAGAAAGTAGAGGCCGGCCAAAAACAAAGAAGAGGGGAGGAGAACAATCAACTGAAGGAACAGTTTCATACCTAGGGACTTCCACCTCGAGAACCCTAAGAACCGATTCCACTAGGTCTGTGTTTGATCACCTGAATATCCTCTTCTCCTGGCCCTCGCGCAGATCCCACTTCCATCAAGGCCGAAGACACATCCCACACCCTTTCCCAAATAGCCTCAAAGCTAACACTCCCCCACTCGCACTGGGCCCATTTTCGTGGGCATCCAATAGGGGACCCCGCGCACAAATCCAAGTAGGATCATCCAGAGGGTCCGAAAATGGAAAGCCCTTCGCCCCAGGGCGTACGTCCCCGTCTTCAAGCTACGTTTCTTCTTTAGAACAAGATATAACACCCTTTGGGCCTAAGGAGGCCTCTTTTGAGCCCTTTTTCAGACCCCTGAAATCCCTTTGGCCATGCTTTTCAGGTGTTACCAAATTTAACAAACTATAAAGTTGGTTCAAGGATTTGCCACTCCCCTTGACAGCATTCTATCATATTCTTTAGGTGAAAATGTTTTTTGACACCAACAATCCCAACCCTCACCTCAATCTTTATATGGCTCCGACACTGTTAATCATCTTCCCATTGATCAAATACCAGTCGGAAAAATGTTACTCTTACATCAATCTTCTGCTTACCCTAATGAGAAGGGAAAAAGAACAGAGATCTAACCGAGGTTTCTGTTCACCATGACAGCCCTCTTCACTTTCATCATCACCACATGTTTTATCTATGACACACAACAACTTCCTTGAGATTTGGTTCACCGATAGCTAAGGAAAATAAATAACAGAAGATGTAGAAGTAGATTCCTCTTAATAAATTCTCCTAGTTCCCAATACATTACCAAGCGCAGCACTATATCTCAGTTCTAGTCAAAAGTAGTATGCATGAATCCTTGCTCTACCAATGATGAAGAAGCGTAAGCAATCAGCTAATGGGAAAAGTAAGCTCCTGGCTTGTCATGTTTATCAACGTCCTCATATAATATCTATCAACCTTACACTCTTATCAATAGCAAGTTCAGGAAAAGACCTAGAATACTTCAGAGGACATTTCTCCCAGTGCCCAGAAGAACTAATATGCACAGATCATTAGACCTGGGTTTCCAAATAAGGTATTAATTCTTAACCATTTAACCAACAACTAAAACATCAGCCAACAATTCAATACACATTTAGGGGGGAATAAGGATTTCAAGTCATTGAGAAATTCACAAACCATAGGAGACTAGTTTGAGAGGCACCTAACCATATTGATGTCAACTAACTCAAATTCAATTGCTACAGCCTCCTTACTTTGGAAAACTGAATCGAATTACTCTCAAAGTCTAAATCTGTTCTGAACTTATAAAATACGACAATTGTAGCTTGGCTCCATATGTCTCACTCCATCATAAAAATCGAAACCATTGGCAATTCACATTCCACAGTTTCACGCTCCACAAGAATTTGCACACAAATCAGCGTTTCTTACAAAAAAAAAAAAAAGAAAAAAAGAGAAAAAGAAAAAAGAAACTAAGAAGCAAATGTTCGATTTCTTTTCTTTATGATCCTTTCTCGGAAACCAAACATAGCAAAAACAAAAAACAACAAAAAGACTCACTTCTCATCAAGCTTCTTCAGTTCATCATCAATCTTAGCACGCATTGCATCCAAAACAGCCTGATCCATTTCCAGCACCGAATCAGCTGCTAGGGTTTCGTATAATGAAGCCATGTCTGAACCAATAGAGAGAATACAAAAATGAGATGGAGTTAGAAGAAAAGTCAATGAAACTCGTGGGGGAAACTGGGAATTTACCGTCGGCTTTGACGGCGGCCAAGACTTCTTCTTTGAGGCAAACTTTCTCGATGTCTGGAGCGTCCGGGTGGGTAAGAAGGAAAAGCTTGTGAGCCAGAACCAAGTGTGGTTGCTGAGTTCCATCTTGGCCTTCCATGGCGGCGGCGACTCAGTTCAAACTCACTGAGTCCGGTAACCCGATTTGAATTTTCTTGGGGCTTTGCTTGAGGAAGGAGAAACCGAGATGCTTTTCAGAGTCCCCTTTCGCTTAATATAAGAGCAGGATGATAGGCTAGGTAGGATGGGCTGGGCCTGGATGGGCCTGGCTGGACCTCACCTCAACTCATATTGGGCTTTCATACTAAAGGAAGAAAGAGCTGGTAGTGCTTAATGTTGTGATTGGTTCCGGATTAATAAAAGAAAAAAGAAAAAATGTTTTTTTGGAAGGAATAAAATAAAAAATGTTAATAAAATTATTATTATTTTTTAACATTTTCGGTTCGTTCTACAAATTTTAAGAAAAAAATCAAAATATTATTAAAATTAGTTTTTTTAAAAGATTATTATTATTAAAATTAGTTATTATATATTTTAAAATGTTTTAATCTTTTATAATGATGAGTTTTACAAAATAATGAGTTTAAAGATGCAAATACAATAATTTATAAATTTTTATTTTTCGTTTTTTTTTCAAATTCTCTTTATCTTCTTTCTTACATTTTTCCTCAATTTTTCTTTTAAAACTAAATAATCTAAAGTATATATTTGGACTGAATTTAGAAACACAATAATTTTTTTAACTATTTTTATTTAGAGGGCGCAAGGTTCAAAAAATAGATTCATATAAAAAAAAAATAAAAATAACAACTTTTTCTAGAAGTTTTAATATAACTTATTCAGTATTAAATTTTTTTTTCATATGTGTAAACCTTTTTTAAATTTGAATATTACTTTTTGAAAATTATAACTTTGACTATTTTTTCTGCAATTAAAACCCAAGCAGGCTCTAGGCATTTTTATTATTTAAATTTTTTTTCATGATAAAAAAATATAAGGGAATGAAGGTAGCCATGAGTAATTCCCTACTGGGGCATGTTTAGTGATTAAGAGATGATATAAGAAAAATGGGAAAGAAATTAATTTTCAAATTGGATAATTATTATTCATATCTTCTCATTTTGTTGTGTGTTTTGGAGATAGAGATCATTATTCACTTGGGTGTGTTTGGAACATAGGAATGAAAATAAAAAATTAAGAATGTCATTACCTTTTTAATCAATTCCCATGTTTAGATTAAAATAAAAGAAAGGGGAATGAAATGAAAACTAATTTTAAAAATAATCAAATCATACTTCTAAATAGGATTTTGATTCTTTAGATATAAGTGGTATTTTAATTCCACCAAAATATAAAAACTTAAAATTATTATATTATAATTATTTTATGTTCATCAAACTTGATAGTCTAATGCTCCTAAAAGCTAAAACCAAGAAGCCGAAAATAAAATAAATTATTTTTTTACTCAAAAATAAAATAAAGTATTAATTTTCTTATAAAGTTTTTTTTAATCTAAAATAAAATAAAGTTGGAAAAATATAAACACATCCAAAGATAATTTGTATTATCATTTTCTATTATCTTTAAAAAGTATATAAAGCTTAAAATTATCGTTTTCATCCATTATTAAATCAAGAGACTTTCTAGGTCCGTACCTTGATTTTACCTTCTTATTAATTTGCTTTAAAAAATGTTTATCAATTTCAATCTTGATTTTGTATATAAGTCCAATTATGAAATAATGATTATTTTTCCAAATTAAAAAAAAAATTATCTTCATCAATTTAAAAATATTTTAAAATTCTTACAATTTTTAGTTATTTCATAAAATGAATTTTTACGTCATAATATCAAACAAGATTACACGAAAATAATTTATTTTTTAAAATTCCTTACATCTAATTATAAAATAATTTTATTTTATTTTTATTAAAAATATAAATTCTAAATCTTAAAGTTTAAAAAATAAGATATTCTTATTAAAAAATGAGAGCCCAATTATGTGAACATTGTTTGACTAAGTAAAATAATTATTTGGGTAAATAATTATTATTAATCGAGTTTATTCTTTTAAATTCATGAATCTTGAAATATAAATAAATAATCGTTCATACGTAAGATTCTGGAAGCAATCCAAACCTTCAGAGATGAAATCAAATTATAGATTGATTTAAATTTGGAAATATAAGAATGGAAAGAGTTAGCGATTTTCGAATTCTCAGTTCTCATGTTCCAAACACACCCTTAGAGTATGTTTGGGTCATGGGATTGGAGGTAGAATGATAAGTAATAAATTCTGTCTTTTGCTTAATTCCCGTGTTTGGATAAAATTTAAACGAGGAATGGCGAAAATTAATTTAAGGGGGCGTTTGATACGAAGGAATAAAAAGTGGGAAATGGAATCTCATTCCATTTCTCACCCATTCCTATGTTTGGATAAGTTTTACAAGAATAAGAATGAAATCAAAAGTGATTCTAGTGGAATTAAAAGTGATTCCTATGGAATTTGTGATCTACACTATCCCAGGGGTCAAGTTGATGACCGTCAGTACTACAACGGAAGCACGTAAATATCAGTGTCAGAATGTCAGTTTCATTTGTCTCATATATTGAGACCCATTTCTATATATTTAATTCACAAATATACAAAAATATATGATATATTATTTAACCGACAGTCCATTTAACAGTCATTTTATATAATAAAAAGGTATACATGTTTTGGTTCTGATCGAATATAATATAAGACAAAAACAAAACAAAAGCAATAGCGTCGGCTCTCATCATATGAGTCCCTCCCATATGCGGGTCGAGACCGCCTACGCAGGACACATTACTGAAAGGGGTCGCGACGGGGTGAGTAATGCGAGTAGAAAGTTTTCCCTGAGGGTTCTCTCCTTTAAATCACATCTTGATGACATACATAAGCAATGTTCGCATTTCATACGATTTATCTGACATTATATGAAATGTTACGTGTCATCGCGAGATCTGACCCCTCATCTTTCCTTGTGCAAGTCGACGATTCCCTACACACAGCCAATTGTCAGTGTGAAAACCAGCCATTGTTATTTAACCCAATGACTTAAATCATTGGACAACCCTCTAATTTTGTTATCCATTTCATGATTTTTCTTTTATGGGTCCTTAGTTTTGAGTTTTTACCACGGAGACCTTATACCGCCTTTCAATTTTGAGAACTCACATCGTAGAGATTCATGTCCTACTTAGTGAATAACTTATTTGGGTCTTTAACACAGGAGGATCTATACCGGCTTCTTTCGCCAACGTGTAATTTATCATTTTGATCAATTTACACATCTCTCTCTCCATACATCATTTCATCACAAAACAAGCAACCCAAACCCGGAGACATCAATCTCAGGATCAAAACCAAACCTCAACACAGTCTAGGAGGCCCTTTGAAAATAGTTTGAAAATCTTGTTTGGTTGTAGAAAATATTCTCAATTTCCTTTGAACTATCAAAACAGTCCGAAATTAGGCTTAAGTACATCAGAAAATGGTCCCAAAAATTCCTAAAAGTTCCTATACTTAGTCCAAAAATTTTGGGACTGAAATTTACGGCTTCTCATGATCTCTAAGAAAACCTCAAGCCATTAAATGACCTTTAGGGTAGAAATAACACAAGTAGGAAAATTCCTTACCTCGTGGGTTGTGAGAAATTCAGATTACGATACCAGTAGCCCTCGTTGCGATAGATCAACTTTGCCCTTTTTGCTCAGATGAAAACCTATGATCAGTTTAGTAGATATTAGAGAAGCCCGAAGAAAGAAAAAAAACAAATCTCTCTCTCTAACGCTCTCCCTCTATGTCCGTTTTTTACTTTTCTTTTGTTTTTCGTTTTCATCATTTTATTATTATTATTATTTTTATTTGGATGTAGCTCAATGTGCGCCGTTAGTTCGTTCTCTTATGAAGCCATTTATTTAACTTCGGTTCAAGTTATTTTAAATGGGCTAGCTCGAGCCATTTCGACTTTTCGAGATTTTCGTAAAAATCTACGTCTTTGAAATCCGTGGCGCTTTATCGCTTTTGAGAAAATCGTAAAATATTAGAAGCTTGTCTCGGGTGGCTAAACTTTTAAGGTAACTAGATTTCGCAAGACAAATTTAATGGTGCAATCCGTTTCGTCATCCAGAGATCTGAGGAATTTTCTGAGCTTCCTGATTTCTAATTTTCTAGTTTTATTTCTTTTTACTTAAAAATTTCGTCCTGCGGGGGTCGCACAGCGTACTAACGCCAGCGATCACATGCATATGCTACCTGATCAAACGATACTCTTGCCATAGGCGTGAGAATAGAAACATGCAGCGAGTCGATTGATCTGCTTGGAAACCGATTGTAAGCGATCCCAGAGCTCGACACAACACAGTTTAGCGGGTCGACGAGCAGGGGACACGACCAGAAGCCATCAATCAAATCCATTTATTCATATAAAAGTTTTCGTTCTCAAATCTTTGCGAAATCGATTTCAATTTACGATGAGCTATGTTCATTTTACATTTAACAAAATACATTTGTGAAGGCATTCATACCTTTTTCAAAATGATTTACAAATAGAGTGAGTTCAAATTGTTTTTACAAGATATGAATGTTGAAAAACAATGGAGTAGATACCATATATCAGACATACTCCATGATTCTTTCTTTATGACTCGACGTTCCTCGATCTTGCCTTGGGTCCGCTTTCAATCACTATCAATCACTCGGTACCTGCGCATTGATAGAAACAATACGCTAAGCATTTTCATGCTTAGTGGTTTTATAAAATTCCATTCTTCCGTTTCAGTTAAGTCAAATTATGCAATTTTGCTAAACAATATTTTCAAATCTTTTTGGATGATCAATGTCAATACAATATATATACTTATTTCATATACAATCATTTATGGTTCATTGATCAAATCAAAATTATACACTTCCATATGCAATAAGTCATTGATAATCCGTCGTGCATTTCACAATACTCTTTTCATTTCAATTCGCGTCATGCTTTTCAATTCAAATTTTCACAATTTCAAATCAATTCAATTCGATTACGCCTTTAATAAATTTAACGATGTTTTGATACTCTGGGATGTCGGAATCAAGTACGATCAGGCATCAGGCGGTATAAAAGCGATTATAACTGTCACGGTCCGTTAGGCTCTTGGCCAGTTATTAAAAAAAATCAATTAGTGAACACTCACCGTCACGGTCCCCATTGGCTGCTGATTAGAGTATTTTATTAATACAATGGTTGCAATTACTACTATTTTGACCCCTATTGGTATACCAATCCCCATCCTTCATACGAAATAAAAAAAGTTTAACATTCAATTAAGGCGTTCCAAATCTTTTATAGCAACATATGAGTACAATATGTACATTTTGTATAAACAGTTCATTTTTCAATACTCATGCAATTTTCATTTGCAAACATTCCACAAATCAATTCCTTGAATCCAATTAAAACAATTCTAATATGCTTTCTTATGCATTTTAGACAAATAGTTCAAATCTTGAAACTGAGAATAGGAGAAGATAGAACAAACCAAAATCATGTTAGCTTTGATTTCGATCTTTGGAATCTCGACCGTGCGGGTTTCTCATAAGTCGACCGCACATTGATACAATGATCAGCGTATTAGTATGTTGATACAGGAGTTTTGGTCGGGGTTTATGTCTACCGATGCCCCTTCACTTGCAAAATTTTCTGGGGGACACATGAGCTATAATTTTCTCATGCTTCCTTCCAGAAAATTTTATCTCCTATGAGTCTATTTTTAGTAGAATTAGAATCATCTCATTTAGTTACCCAAACTCAAATTCTACGACATTTAATGCCAAAGCTGGTCGGTATCTTGACTCACTTGGTTACCTACTGTTATTCCCAATTTAATGGGTCTTAACTCCATAAATTGGTAATCGTTCCTTCTACACATTTGAAGCTATGGTTCTAAGGTTTCTTCTCTAACTGGAATTATCCAATTTGGATCAACAAAACTCAAGTTATTGCATTTTACATCTAGACTAATCCAATTTGCAAAGCAGAATCATACTGTTCTTACACATAGCTCCACTTTGACAAATTTTTGGGCACTTTGGGGTTATAATTTGCATACACTTCCTTCAATTAAATTATTTCCCTAGAAGTATATTTTACCCAGAATTTTGAATCACTCAATTTGGATGAGTGAAACTCAACTTATGGCCAAAACACTATAACAATACCCAAAACAGAGCATAACCCGTGAGCTACCCGAGCTCACCTTTAAGCCATATTTGGGACAGAGCTAATTGCTCCTAGTCCCTTCACCATTTGTAGACCTATCTCTTATGGTTCTTTAACAATTTTAATCACTTCATTTGGATGATTATAGCAATATATAGCCAAAACAATAACAGGGTCTTGTGAAATTTGACAGCATTTCACAAACCCAACATTTCCTTTTACAAACACTCCTCCAAACCAATCTAAACAATACAAAACAATCTCAAACTAAACTAAAACCATCAAAGAATAGCACATACCACATTTGGGGTTTTATTAAACCCCGAACACAAGTAGAAATGGGGTTAGGGTTTTGGTTTTTCTTTACCATAAATCCCTTTCAATCTTCAATGCCAAGCTTTCTTCTTCAACTTGATCTCTTAAACTCTTGCTTTAATGGAGCAAGAATCACAACCTCCTCACTTTGCAAGCCCTAGCTCTCCCTTCCTCTCTCTCTCAAACCGTTTTGCTCAAAATGAGATTCCAAGACCACTTTTGGTCTTAAATATCCCATGTCACAAAAGGCCTTGTTTAACCTTCTTTAAAAATCAATTTTTAGGTTTAAGTTCTCCTAATTGCTAGCTTGCCCACTATTTGTCTCTATTTGCATTTAAATTCTCATTAATCACACTTAGACATTTCTTCTTCTAACTTATGACCCTTAGGTCCTTATTTCATAATTTCCAATTTTTGCCTTTTTCCTTGGATTTATTTCCGGTTCAATTAATTTCTCATTTTAACATTTAATATTTTAGTGGCTGTACATATAATAATTTAATCAACATTCATTTAAAATTCGAAAAATACCCAAGTTGGCTCAATTTATACCCTGAATATATAATAAAATTATAAAAAAAAAATTTTAGGGTATTTTTGGGGCGTTACAATTAGTCTAAGGTATCACGGCGTGGTGCGCCCACAGGTCCACTGAAGTCGGCTTGAGAGTCCCGTCCTCGACCTCATTTTATCTACGACCTCTACGGCGTCTGCGATCAAGTTACTGTGCGCACCACGGGACAAATGCGGTTTCCTCGGCCTATCTTTGGGGTAGGAGGAACAAATTTAGCTGCATGTCCCATTGATGATTGGGACTGAGGTGTCCCATAACTATGGGATCCATGCCTCTATGGGCAATCCCACTTTATATGTCCAGGCTGATGGCAATAGAAGCATGTCATCGGCCTTGGATGGCCCTGTACATGGGGCGCTCGTGGGACATAAGTCCTCTGTCTCTTTCCCAAACTCGAAGAAGGCTAATCATCCTTCCTCTTCCCACCGGAACTCGCATTCGACCATGAGTCCATGTCCTGTAAGCGGAGGCCCACAATCTTGCCCCGTATGGACAACTTCAATAAATTCTCAAATCTCCTAACATTGGCCATGTTTGTGGCCACATAGTCATCATAAAAATGTTCCAACTCGGTGAATCTAGCCACGTATTCCATCACTGTCATCGTTCCCTTCTTCAGCTCTAGGAACTCTTAGGCCTTTGCATGTCCCAGCGATTAGTAGAAAAATACTATCATAAGAGCCTATGGAACTACGCGAGTCATTGCCTTTATGTCTAGAGGTCTTAGCAGTCCATACGCCCAGGACTCACACTCTAGTGGCCCAGCGGCGCGATCTTAATTACGCATCGGAGTATCCATAGCCTCCAGTACCTTCTCGTCTGCCGGAACCAATGGTGCACCACCGCCGGATCCCTCACTCACAATAGCGTCGGAGGGATGATGTGACTTGAACCTCTGGAGGTTACTCGAACCTCACGACTACCAAGCTGCACTATCACGTACGATAAGCGGCCAGTTGCAACCCAGCGGTACCAATGACTGTGGCGATTAATTATAGGTGGTGCTTGGTACGGCTTAGCAATGGATGACCTCTACATCCCATCGGCTGGAAGCGCCATCTAGACATCAGTGGCAACAAACTTTATTTAATCCCATTTTAGTCTAATTAGTAATGCATATGCCAATTGCTAATAGACTTAACAACCATGAATTGACCCGTTCATCACCTAAGTGGTGCTAATTGTCAACCACTCCTCTTATTTATTTCAATAAAATTCAACACTTTCAGGTTCATTTCATTTTCCGAACCCCTAAGGTTATAGTTCCTAACCTTAGCATTCCACTTTTTCCTATATACATTATGCCATGCATATAATTTCCCCATGATAACCATGCGATCATTTCCGTATACATCCATACCATGTATATGTTTTCCATAATCTCTGCAAGCACACATCATAATCACAAACATAGACACATATCGAACACAACATAAACACCATGCGTGTAGTGGTCTAAACCGTCCCACGTGAACTCCTTAGGTACTCCACACTTTTTAAACTCGAGAGCCAGTATGGCGTTGGTATCAGTTTCACCGCCCAATGGCCGTGGCTTAGCCCATGTCCCTCAAGCCACCAGGTACTCGTATTACTTATGCTCGATACCAGCTATGACAAGGTGGTATCGGGACTATCTTTCATCAGGAGCTGGGTAATTGCAAACCCTAAACGGAAGAGGTTGTCGATGGTTTAAGTCATTGGGTTAAATACCCGATGGTGGTTCCACCCAGCAATTTGGTGTGGGAGTCGGTTAGGACTCGGGTTGTGAGCATGAGGCGTCCCATCTCATGCATGACAGAAACATTTCATATAATGTTGCATAAATTGTATGAAATGTGATTGATGTTTATATACGCCATTGCGTGGCATTTTAGGTGGGGAGTACTTGCTTCGTAGAAGCTTTACATTGGTGGGCTGGCCTGTCGTGGAACCAGCTTCAGTGCGGGTCGATCTGCGGGCGTGATTCGTTGCCTGGAGTGGGTGAGCTAAAATCAACTAAAATTTATATACACCTAAGTTCCTCACTACTACTTGGTAGTCAAACTCTGCTGCTTGATTATAGTAGTCTAGAAAGTCGAACACGGGGATGGGTTTTCATCCCCAGAAATGGTTTACTGTCAGTGCATGAAGGTAAGGCTTTCTATTTGGACTCTTTGGAATTGTGTTTCAAAACGATTAGAATGAAGTTGGCGAAGCTGTAAGCGAAATTAAAGGTGAGGTAACTTTGAAGATTTGGGATTACTATCTTGGCAAGTTAGGGCAAACAAGTGTCCTCGGGTTTTATCCTCGCGTTATGACATGCAACATATAGTCCATGGCATAACCGGATCTATGTTTAACTAGCAAACCTCACCCATGAAACAACTCCTATTTGAGTCAATACAGGTAGCATGCAGTTATGGCCCCTTTTAGTTTTAAAACCACAACATTTTAATATCATCTCGGAGGCTCGTAAAGACCATCCTAAGAATCAGTCCTAAAGCATGGAAAGTATTAGCCGATAATAACATTAAATGCTATGCAACCTAATTTAGAGAAAACTAACATATAAATATCATTTTAGAGGCTCGTAAAGACCATCTAAAAGTCACAGTCCTAAAGCAGCATGGAAAGTATTGGCCAGTGGCAGTATTCAATGTTATGCAACCATGTTTTGAAAATATAAGGGCCATAAATACACTACAGTAACTTTTAATCTCTGAGGACAACATGTATTTGCCGCCACCAAGCTAAGCTCATTCCTCTTCAAGAAAGGGCTTGTAAGCATCTCTTGAGTTGTCATCCTCGAGGGTGTGTTTGACAATAGGGAAAAGAGAAAGAAAGAGGAGAGAGAAGAGAGAAAAGAAATAAAAGCAAAACCTAAAATAAAAGACTTTATTTACAAAAATAAAAACTTACAAAATATCTTCTCTCCCAAATTGTTCCTCCTCCAATTGTTCACCCCTTTCTTACAAAACAAGAGGGGCTTATATAGGCCTCCTCAAGGTATGAAAATACCAAAAAACCTATGAAATTGGCTAAGTTAAGGATATTAAGTATCGCAAGTTTGGAGGCGGTTTGGCGTGGTACAAAACATGTGAGGCATCAATTTTATTGGTGAAGAATTTCGCTAATTAGCGAAATCAACAGGTCTAGCGAAAACAAGAAATTTCGCTAAGGGTGGGCAATTTTGCTAGCTAGCGAAATTTCGCTAAGCTAGCGAAATTATTGTGAGAAGCGAAATCAATTATTTTCGCTAAGGAATAGTGCTAGTGAAATTTGGAGTGGTCTAGCGAAATTTGGCATTTTATTTGGAATTTGCTGAAATTTTCGCTAAGGTTACGAAATTTTCGCAATCTAGCGAAAAATTTACTAACTCTAGCGAAATCCTGCGTTGTTGATTCTTCATTTGCATTGCCTCTGTCTTCAAGCGCATTGAATTTTCTTCATTTTGCCTTGGTTTCCTCATTGAATCTTGGGGTAGTTGATGTTTGAGACTTGAATTCGACTTCATGATTCATCATTGATTGAGATTGAACTCAAGAGTGTGAAAAAGCCCTATGAAACAACCAAAAATACCCTCCCAAATGGCATAAGTGTTACTAAGAAGACTAGAACACTTCAATTGGTATAAATGACATGGATTAATCTTGTGGCTTACTCAAACCTATCTAATATAGGGTTGAGTGCACTTTTGGGCATTAATCCACACCCCTAAGCCCGAAGCGTTGCTAGTCCTTAGCGATGCAAAATAAAAGATGCATGTGGTGATTTGCAAAGGTTATGATTGAGGTTTATATACATATAAACATTACCTTAAAGCGAAATTGAAATCAAGGCATGTAGATATGAAGAATCAAAACCATACAAGAGCGATTCTAGGTCAATATTGGATCCATAATTCTCAACTTGAATTTACTGATCTAATGATTCTTTATGTAACCAGTTAAGCTAATAAACTGCAAAATTGCCACCTCCCCTGACCCTAGACATGGCTGGTTGTTGAACAACCTAGATGGGAATTTGGTTACTCTTCTTTCTTTATTCATCTACATCGTAGGGTGCGATACTTAAATCGGGCTCCCTTTGAGAGTCAGGTGTAACGGGTCCAGATGACTCCTAACCCGATTAAGGTTTGGGAGCATCAAGCGAAAAGGATCAGCCACTAATGCTCTAAAGACTACAGGATAACAGAATGACTTGAAAATTAAGCACCCACAAAACATTAAACTTCACATCCACCTATGTGAACACATGTGATGACTCCCGGCCAATTAAGGCTTAGGGCATCGGGTTTCAAAACTTCGCCATACACCCCTCGGGCCGTGCTCGGGTTTCAAGGCAAAACCGACTTTATTTTCTTTTTCTTCTTTTCTTTTTCTTTTTCTTTTTGCTTTTCTTTTCTTTTCCTTTTTTGGAAGACAACATTGGTCTTCAAGCGTAGGTAACTGAAATCTATCTTATGTTGCCAGCATACTGGCCCAGGCTTTATGCAAGCGAAAGGAGGCACACAAATTCCACCGACTTGTCGAAATAATCTGGGTGCGGTGTGTTAGCATAAGGGGAAATTTCCAAGTTAGAATAACAGGCTTGTGGTGACCAAAATTTAATTCAAGCATGGAATTTGTTCCTAGCATAGAAGTGAAAACATGATTCAATCATCCAGCTTATAGCAATTCAATTGTCCAGTTTGTAGCAATTCAATTGTTCAATTGAAAAGAAAAACACATTTAAACATAGTGGAGGCACAAAATATGATATGTACAAAAAGCTGTATATATATAAACTGAATAGCTTTTGATATAGCCAAAGTGGCTAATACATGAATACAAAGCTAAACATAAAACTATCACTGCCTACTATGGCTAATACATAAATCCTAAACAAAATTAGTAGGCGAGTTGATAAAGTAGTAAATATACAAAATGTAAAGAAACCTAACCACCTCAGCTGCGTGGTGGTGGTGGTGAGTGGAGCACAGCTGGCGCTGCGGCGGAACATCAATGAAATTGCATGGTGGTAGGCTCCTCTCTGCAGGGGCGGGATCAAGGGAGAAGACCCGGATGGGTCATGTCTAGTCGACGTAGAGATGGCCAGACGACCTCACGATCTGGGCGACTGTGTGGTACAAGTGAGCGAGATGGCATCCATCACACCGGTATCTCTCTCGAGCTAGCATGGATGTACTCCGGTGGAATGATGTCTTTGAATAGGAAGGCACAGAGATGCTCTAGCTACTGTTCTTGATGTAGTATGTGGAGGAGATGGAGGTGGAAACGATGCGGAGACGGGAGTCCTCGTACCTCGGGCTCGGGGCGGTATATCATGCGTGAAGGTGGTCCTCTGACCTCGACCAGGTACCTCCCTCTTTGGTCGTGGTCGTATATGGAAGAGACGAGACCAGTCATCACCGATCCTAACGACCTTACATGTAGGCATCCCAGCTCTCATCTCTAGCACCGGAGAGCCCTCACAGGAATCCCATTTGCTCGAGAACATAGCATAGGAGTCTCGACATCGGTGGTGGGATGCTCTCAGAAACGGGCCCGGGTCCTTAGATGGACCTTCTCCTCAGCTATGACAGGAAGCCGCTCGCACATTTCGGAGGGTGGGCAAAATCCCAGAAGTCCGTTAAGAGGTGCCTCGAGGATGAGCTCCTGCGCACCTTAATGCTGTAGAGGGAACAAGGCGAGAGTACGTGAAGTGTGGTGTCGGCATCGGCGAGGAAGGCGCCTCACAGCAGAATCTTGGACGACGGTATTGATGTCTCTCGGCGGTCTTTCCGGACCATCTCCACGTGAGGAAGCGAGGTGGGCCCGAGCTGTAACCCCTCACGAATTCTTGTGTGGTATCGCAATCCCAATCTTCTTGAAATATCGGTGCAGTGCAGTACACCCGGGCGGTCATCTATCTTGGGCGAATCTCTAGTGGACCCGTCTGTCTCCCCGGATGTCATAGAGTGGTGAGGCTGGTACCACTCTTGAGTAATAAAGCTGCCGTGTTGAGTCATGAAGGGTGGGAGTGAATACTCTCGATCAATCCTCAAAGACTCGATTATACAGGGGTCGGCTCTCAATCTTGGGGATCATAAAATGACTCGATGAAACTCTCTGCGATTGAGTCGCCACATTCCGAATGGGGTTCCTACGAATGAGTGGCCTCCCCCAAATCTGAATCTTGTGACGGTGAGGTGATGAAAGTCGCCTCGTAATTTAGATGCTTGGAGATGGTGGGAGTGCGGTGGAAGATGACTTCGCTGGGCCGATGTACGGGCAGCAGGCCGGGCCCTCCTGGCTCTCCTCAGGTGGTACGGGCGATGGGGCCAGGGGTCCGTCAGAGTCTGATAACGTCTAAATCCTGCGACTCCTCAAATCACGCCTGCGGGATAGGTGATGGTCTGGGGCTGGGGCCGGCCCAGGGCCACTCCGGGCGATCTTGAATCTCACAGGGTGAAGCGGGACCCACCCCGTCTGAACCATATCGATATCGATATAAAATCTTCGAAAGAGCTCGACTCCTTTGAAAATATAAACTGCACTTTTCTCTCATTGAGAAGATCTACGAATTTGCGGAAGGCGATCTAGTAATATTGAACTAGGGCTCCATGTTATATTTGAAATGGCCACACAGGCCCGGCAAATCGGGGCTCGGGAAATGACAGATGCGGGGCCCGGGGCGCAGTGAGCTGAACCCCGGGGGGCACGGTGTCCCTGCGTAGGCTGCGGAAGCTCAACGAAGGCTCGGTCGGGGTCGGCGTGTGCGTGGCCAGGGATTTGTGGTACTAGAAAACTCAGTCGGGGCTCGGTGGCGAGCACAAGAGTCTGCGGGGACTTAGGCCGCAATCACATACGGGGCGAGAGGCGCGGCTGGAGTCTTCTTAGGAACCCTGTGATGCGAGTGAATGGGAAGGAGACTAGGCTCGAACGGGGGACTGGCGACGAAGGCTTGCTTGGTGGCGGTCACGGTATGACGAGAGGAAGATGGCTCGGGGCTTAGGCGGAAGAATATGAAGTGGCACTTTTGGATACTAGCCCAGGTTTATATAAACATCAGCCCAACTGGCCAGGAAGGGTCTTTCCAGCGAATATTCGCTACTCTGGCGAATTTAGCTCGTTAACCTCACGTATTCCAAAAAAATTTTAATTTATTAGTTAATATTTAATATAAGAATTATTATTATAAAATTTAATATTTGTGCGTAATTAAAATTCAAAGCCTGTTCTTATGCTATACTAATTAAAATTTTTGAAAAACAACTAAAACTAATAAAATTAGCCAACTTAAGACGAGAATTAAGAATTGTGAGCACAATTCGGTTTTTGAAAAACATAGAGACTGGTTCAATTTGGATTTGCACCGAGGGGGTCGGAGAGATGATCTCCTCGGCCACTCACGGTTACTGGGCTAATTCCTTGGTGTTGGATTTCCCATTTGTTGTTCGTTCTCAACGATGGATTACGAATTGGCAGACGGTGGTTTTGCGGTGGTGTTGATAAAGCCCAGACCAATATATCTTCATTTCTTGGTGATCACCTTGCATTTCACGGACCTTTGTGTTTTCCTGCACGCGATCAATTAAACTCGCCTCATCGAAATTTGATTTTCAATTTCTAACGCTCATGTTTGTTGTTGAATGAAAGATATTCAACTCCATGGTCATGTTACCAAGTTAATTGCATGACTCAATTCGGCCCAATTTATTATTGCATTAGCGGTGGCGAAATGGTCTTCCTAAGATGATTGGTACATGGTTGGGTTCACTTTAGCAATTGGTTCGGTGTCAAGTACCACAAAGTCCTCTTTGGGTAGTAGAATTTGTCTATCTTCACTAAGACATCCTCAGCTATCCCCTTAGGGTTTTCAGCGATCTATCGACGATGAGTGTGATGTTGGTAGGTTTAAGTTCACTAGACCTAGCCTGGCATATCTTGAATCTGACATTAGGTTCACAACGGCTCCTAAATCAAGCAAGGACTTTTCTATGCAATTCCCACGATATTGGCCGATTGTGGGAGATCCGGGATCTTTGTATTTGAGGTGTACCTTTGAATTATGCTTGCTTGACATATTCCGGGTGGGAAATACTTTTCTTCTCGTGCCCAATCCACTGTTGATTGTAAAGATCTTAAAGTACATAGCGAGGATTGTTTGATTGAGTCCGATAAGAGTTGTCTTCTTGCTGCCTTGAACACAAGTACCATGTGTGGTAGTTCACTTCTTCTTACTCACTAAGTGCTTGTGGAAATGGAGGTGGTATGCGGTATTTCATTGAATCCTCCTCCCAGGAGAATATATAAGTTGCAATTCTTCTCCACGCCTAGATTCTTCAACAGGTTTTGGCATAGGCTGATCAACCTCTTTTCCACTTCTCAGGGTTATTATGGCCTTAACCTCATCCATTCCCAAATTATTGGATGACCCTACCTCATGAATTCCTTTAGGATTTGGAACTGTTTGTGATGGAAACCTCCCTTTCTCTTGTACCTCTAACCTTGTTGTCTTGGTGATTGAATACGCCAGGTTATCAATTTTTGGTTGGGGTTAGCCTCGAGCCCATCTATTCTCTTATTCGGTGTACTTTCTACAGTATAATTCTTTGTGCCGGGTTCTTGCGTTAATTCCTTTTTGTTCCTCCACAAAGTTGCCGCCCACCTTGCTCAAATTCAATATGAAACTGGCTCTGCGGAGAAGAGAGGATGGTGGTTTGTTGTGTGGGAAACAGCGAGGCTTGACCTTGAGGTACATAGGTAGAGTTGGGTCTCCATGCAAGATTAGGGTGATTCCTCGATTGGAATTGTAGGTATTACCATATGGAGCATTAGTTGTTGTGGCTTGTATTGTCCTACCGGTGTTTGCACATTCGACGTCATCCTTCCCGCTGCGGGGCCGTAGGACAACGTTACATTGGAGTGTGCATGGGATTGGAAATTGGTACAAGGATTGGACGACGGGATTACCGATCCGCGCATGCACCTGCTAGATTTGTTTGCCTTGAAGCTCCTCCACTTTCCTAGCTAGGGTTGAAATCTAGCCCTCATCTCATTCATGAGCGGTGCGTACATCCCACCCCTTTGATTATTGGTGGTCTCATCACATCCGTTTCTCTAGGGTTAAGCTCGTCTGACCCTTAGAAGTTTGACCACGTAATTTAAAAATCATGGCTTCATCAGGATGTTTGCTTAAAAGTCTCAGCACATGGTTTCTAGAGCGCCTCATGGCGGGAGACATACCACCATAAAGTGGTTCACCAACATCAGTGTCAAACCAGCCAGAATGTGGGCCTTCTGCTGGAAATAGTTTCCATAAATCTCTCAAACAGTAAAATCTCTATATCCCCAGCGCAAAAGTATAAATTTGTCTTTTCAAATTATTGGGACTGTGAGTCTTTGAAAAACTTCTTGAAGTGCACTTTGCAGCTCATTGATTCTAATGGTTCTAGGCCTCAGTAAAGTTGAGCCATATCTTGGCCTTGTCCTTTAGAGTCAATGGAAATGCCTTTAGCCCCGGCAAATCCATGTCCATCATACCTTCCTTAAAAGGTAGTGCAAACCTCCTCAAAATCCTAATATGAGTGTATAGATTTTCATTTTCCATACCATGATATGTGGGGAGTAAGAGTACCAAATAAGGCCTCCTTCTTTACTTCTTGACGGGAGGAATGATACGGATGGGGCGCTAACTCTAGGAGATTGGATGTGATCCCTCATGGTTCTATAGTCATTTGGATTCATGGGGGTTCACGGTTGCTTTCTGTTGTTCCTGGGTATAGGATCCATGGTATCAGTTGGTACACTAACCTCACTAGCTAGGTCGAGTTATTGTACTAATCTATTCGATCTACGATGTGTCTACATCCTTGTTGCATAAACTTTTTGTTACAAAATTGTAGAACAACGAGCAACAAACAACTTGCAAAAAGATTAAATTAACTAACAACAATAAAGCGTGAAGGAAAAGCGAAGCGAATCAAAAACTAAGCGGTCACGTGCGCAAAGTGAGCTCATGGCGGAGTTCCTATGGCGGAGTTGCAGAGTAAAGGTTACCTTTACTTGTGATGTGGATCCTGAAGTACTCTTGACTACCATTTGTAGTTTGGCTGTCCGACAGCGGCGCCGTTTTGATTACCGTGCCACGGTGGTACGAGCTAAAATCAACAAATTTATATACACTAAGTTCCTACTACTGGTAATTCGACTCACTGTAGTATAATTAGTCCCAAGGTCGAACAGGGGATGGGTTTCATCCCCAGAAATGGTTACATCGGTGCATGAAGGTAAGGCTTTCTATTTGGACTCTTTGGAATTGTGTTTCAAAAGCGATTGGGAATGAAGTTAGCGAGAAGCGTAAGCGAAATTAAAGGTGAAAAGGTAACTTTGAAGATTTAGGTTCTTATCTTGTGAGTTAGGCAACAAAGTGTCGCGGGTTTATCACCAGCGTTATGACATACGACATATAGTCCAATGGCATACTTAGGATCTATGTTTAACTAGCAAACCTCACCCAGCAGAAACAACTCCTATTTGAGTCAATACGGGTAGCATGCAGTTATGGCCCACTTTTAGTTTAAAACCACAACATTTTAATATCATCTCGAGGCTCGTAAAGACCATCACAAGAATCACGGTCCTAAAGCATGGAAAGTATTGGCCAAATCAATAGCATTAAATGCTATGCAACCTGGTGAGAAAACTAACATAAATATCATTTTAGAGGCTCGTAAAGACCATCTAAGAATCACAGTCTAAAGCATGGAAAGTATTGGCCAAATTAATGATATTCAATGTTATGCAACCATGTTTTGAAAATATAAGGGCCCATAAATACACTACCCATTAACTTTTAATACAAGAGGACAACATGTATTTGCCCCCACCACGAAGCTAGCTTCCTTATAGCACAAAGAAAGGAGACTTAGCGAAACATCTCTTGAGTTGTCATCCTCGAAGGTGTGTTTGGCAATGGAAAAGAGAAAGAAAGAGGAGAGAGAAGAGAGAAAAATAAAAGCAAAACCTAAAATAAAGAGACTTTATTTACAAAAATAAAAACTTACAAAATATCTTCTCTCCCAAATTGTTCCTCCTCGATTGTTCACCCACTCTTACAAAGCAAGAGAGGGGCTTATATAGACCTCATCAGGGTATGAAAATACCAAAAACCTGAAATTGGCTAAGTTAAAGGATAATAGAGTAATACACCAAGTTTGGGAGGCGGTTTGGCATTAATTACAAAACATGAGGCATCAATTTTCGCTGAAATTTTGAAGAATTTAGCTAATTAAAATCCAACGAATCTAAGCAATGAAATTTCGCTAGGGTGGGCATAATTTCGCTAGCCTGTGAATTTCGCTAAGCTAGCGAGTGTGTGAGAAAGCGAGAAATCAATTATTTTCGCTAAGGAGCGATCTTGCGAAATTTGGGTGAAATTAGCGAGGGTGGCATTTTCACTAAGGTTGCGAAATTTCGCTAAGGTTTGCGAAAATTTTCGCGATCTAGCGAAGTGCGCTCTAGCGAAAATCACTGTGTTGATTCTTCACTGCATTGCCTCCTGTCTTCAACTGCATTGAATTTTCTTCATTTTGCCTTGGTTTTCTCATTGAATCTTGGGCTGGTTGATGGCTGAGACTTGAATTTAACTAAAGTTCATCATTTGATTCAGATCTGAACTCCAAGAGTGTGCAAAGCCAAAACAACCAAAAATGCCTCTAAATAGCATAAGTGTTACTAAGAAGACTAGAACACTTCAATTGGTATAAATGACATGATTAATGCGCAAAAAGCACTCAAAACCAATCTAATATAGGGTTCAAAATTGCACTTTTTGGGCATTAATCAAGGCGTCTGACCCGCATATGGGACCGTATGAGGGATGAGAGCTGGATGCGGTTTTGTTTTGTTTTGTTTTTGTTTTGTAATATATTCGAGCAGAACCAAAACATGTATACCTTTTTGTTGTATAAAATGACTGTTGGTTAAATAGTCTATCATATATTTTTGTATATTTGTGAATTAAATATGTAGAAAAATTCTCTACCTCATGAAGTTTGACAAAACTCCAAGATTTTGGTACTCACGCGTAGCCCTCGTTGCGTAGATCAACTTTGCCTTTTGCGCCGACTAAAACCTACGATCTCATTTCCATAGATCTTAGAGAGAAGCGAAGAAAAGAAAAAAAAATCTATCTCTCTCTCTAACGCTCTCCCTCTGCAATCTAGTTTTTACTTTTCTTTTTGTTTTTTTTCGTTTTATCATTTTTTTATTTTTATTTGGTTACATGGCTCATATTGCTTGAGACCAGGAAAATCAGTTTCCTAAGGAAGGATAAAATGGTAAATTCGGTCAAAATCGAATTTTTCTAGATCTCGGATGAAGAAAGCAGTTCTCAGTTGAAATCGTCTCCTTGAAATTTAGCAACCACGTCGGAATTCGTTGGTTAGGAGTGGTCGGGATTTCACGTTTTTAGAGGACGTGGGGTGTCGGATGACACATGGTAAGGTTAAGAGATGCCACATGGCACCTCGAGGTGTGACACGGCATAAAGAAATGGCTACATTGAGTACATGGGTGGCATGATCGTGGCTCCTGATAGGCCACTTGAGTGGATGATGTCATAAAGGAAATAAAGCAATAATGATTTAAGGATGGAAAATTGAGAGCCAGCGTATTTAGTTAGAGGAAAAGGGAGGGAGTTTCACCCTCTTTGACCGGATGCGAGATATCAGCTCCAAGGAGGAGAGAAAGGAAAGAAGGAAAATGAGAATGGGGAGAAAAATGAAAGAGAAATGAGAAAAAGAAAGAAAACCAAATGGGAAATGAAATAAGAAAAGGAAAAAGAAAACGTGGGGAGAAGGAAAGCAAAATATCAGGTAGCGTTTCGTTTGGTTTAGAAAACGTCTTCCTTCTCTCTAGGATGCGTCGGAGATCAGGCCAGACCAGTTCGCCAGCGACAAGAAGGAGAGTTGTTCTCGGAGAGGACAACGCATAGACACGGTTTGAGTTTTGAAAAACTTCGATAAAGGTAGGAGTTTCTCCCTACTTGCTTTACTTAACTGTTTAAGAGATGCTTGTGTGTGGATGGGGATTTGTTGAGGCCTGGATGGCCGTGATTTCGGTTCCAAAAGATTTGGACCGAGTGAATAAATCCTTGGAATGGTTTGGACAGTCCACGGACTGTTTGTGTGATTTGCTTGATTTGTGTGGTGTTGTGTTATTGCCATGAGAAAATAACATGTTGTGTGATGTTGTGGGCAGTTCCAAGATGGACTGCCGGATTGTGCCTTAGCCTATGTGAGCTAAGTTTATGTTATTATTATAAGCTGAATAACATGATGCTAATGGAATTAATTTTGTTAATATATGCATGAGTGATATATTAGCATGTGTTGGATGTTTGTGTGCTGTGCATTGCATAGGTGGGGAAGTAACCCAAGTAGGAAATTCCACTACTGGGCATTGCCTCCTTGTCGTGAGAATATATTTTCAGGTCTTAGAAGAAGTACTTGGGGATGGGACGCATCCGGGACCTTAGAAGCGAAGAAATGGCCAAGATGGCCCTTTCTTGTATTTTGTAAAATTCAGGGCAAAGAGCCAGATGTTTGCTGACCGACAGAATGGTGTAATGAAATCATTTTTGTGCGTATACATTTTATGAGTATGATGTGTAGGCCGAGTGAGCCGTTTTACGTGTCGCGTGCCTGTGACTTGAGACATGTAGATTTCCGTGGGTTGACGGGTAGTCAACGGACACCCGGGATTGGGGCGTCACAGCATGATATCAGAGCTAAGGTAAATGGTTACCTTGGGAGCTTGGTGGGTGTAGAGTTAGGTATATGAGATACCTAGGACTTTGTGGGCACGGGATAGATCATACATCATTGTGCATTTTGGTGAATTAAAGGTGATGTGTGATGGTGTATAACATGTTTGTGGTATGTGAATTGTATGGAATTGTATGCTTGGTGAGTAGGTAATTTAGACAAGGCTGGTAGCTAGCAGGAACGGGTGAGTACCCATTCATTCCCTTCATCTTCCTTTTCCTTACCTCTTCATCTTCTCCATCGTCTATGCACTGCACCACGGATCTCCCAGAAAGTCTAGGATTAGAAATCCAAGAAAGTGTACTCACCATCGCGGCATCAGCTAGGATTAGAAATGCGATTCATCTCGCGAAACGGAGCGAGAATACCAAACATGGGACACCTCGGTCCAAACATCGATGCTAAAGGCAGGTTAGGGTTGCCATTGAGGATGGGCGGATGGTATCTTGCCATTGCGGCGCCGGACATATGAGACGGGATTGCCCCGAGACCAGAGATCGGGGATTTTGGGGCGGTATGGTCAGTTAGGCGTAGAACAGGCGTGCGGTCGTTCCTCCACCTAGTGCGAATTAAGAGGAACCGGTTTCGATTTGGTGCTATCCCGAGCACCTTGACGCCTGGTGGGCGGGGGCGAAAGTGTGGGTCGGTCAGTCTGGACTTCGCGAGGCTAGGACTTCTATTCGGCAGAGCCCGAGCCCGATATATTTGCGAGCAGCTTGGACATATGGCGAGATTGTCCTAGGGCGAGATCTCGTGGTACGAAGGCGGCGTTCAGTTAGCCGGATATGTAAGTGCGTTTCTACTCGCACTTGTTGACTAGAGTAACGTTAAATTGGATGCATCATACTCGTTCTTGTTGCATCTGGTGTGATAGACTTGGGCTTAGAGGTTGAGACCTTTAGAAGAGAAGCCCAGATGGATGTTCTTCCCTAGGATGTAGGGTGAGAGTTAACCAGATAGGTCGGGATTGGGGGTTAGAGATCTCCGAGATTTGCTTATAGTGGACCTTGGGATTTGGTGCCACAGTATGGCAAAATTGCATTATACATGCACAAAAACATCGCATAACATGGGTGTCAGAGCATAGATGAGATCGACACTGTGATAGGTGGTCGATGGTGTGTCGTGAGTGCAGGTTGTGAATCGACACTGGCATTGTAGATTGTTGATTAATGGGCTCGGTGTGGGATGACGTCAAATGAGTCGTATGGGTTAAGGAAATGGAAATGGCTCATTGCATTTCATATGCACTAGGGCACTCTAGAACATTAGGAGTGAGTGCATGGTGGGGTTTTTTGAGAGAATCGTTCGGAGGGTTGACCGATAATGTGTTATCGGTGTGTCCCTTCTGACATCGGAGGTTTGTCGATTGATATACTCGGAGGGTTGTCGCGTATAATATCAATGCGTGGGTATGCCCGATTGATATACTCGGAGAATTTATCCATATATAATATCAATCGTCGGGTATGCCCAGTTGATATACATCGGAGGGTTGTCCATATATAATATCGTACGTCGAGTATACTTGATTGATATATCGGGTTGTCCCTGAGATAGATTATCGGGTAGGTCCACTATTTATGTCACGCCCCGATCCGATTGGCGGATCGGGAGCCGAAGTGGGCGTGATGCTATCTATACTATATTTACTATTTGGGACTCGTTGACACATTCTTTCTCGGAACGGTACACATTTTTGTGGGTATAAATAATTTCTGTAAAAACAAAAAAAAATCATTTATACATACAAAGAACTACCATACAGGTGGTGTGCATCACAATCATACACATAAGAGTCCCTTTACTTGTACACATATACGAGTCCGTTACCTATACATTTAAAATTTTCTATTACAAAAAAACATCGGAAGTTACGGAGGCAGTAGTGAGAGCACCTATCTATGAGTCGGCCTTCTTTGCTGATGTGGAATGTCCTTTCCTCTATCCTTGTCTTACATACATTACCTACACGGATTGAACACCAGTGCTAAGCTTCGCAGCTTAGTGGGAACATAAGCATGGACAACCACCAATGGCGATCCTGTTATACATATGCATATTATCTATCTATACATATTTATATAGCTTTAATTACTTATCATCTCTACAATTCTATTGCATGTCAATCTTTTACATTACATATTCTATGTCTTTAGCCTATCTCTTATCTATGCACTACGTATTCCCTATTTCCTATACTTTGCATATTCCTATACTTATCACATTGTTCATCTTTCACGCTTGTTATATGTCTTTTCAATGTTCCTATTCTTTGTTAAGTTACATAGCATGTCTCTAGTCTATGTCTTTTCATCTTCGGTTCTATGATTTATTGCATTCTTCACTTTCATACTTGTACTGTGTATACTTTCCTATTATAGGTGTTCATCTTGTACTTTTCATATCCACATTTACCTGTACTATTCCTATACTTCTATACATTTATGCGTTCTTATTCTATCTATATACTTTGTGCTTTTTGTATACTTTTATTACTTTTCTTGTGTTCATATACTTATTTACATATCAATTTATACCGTACTACTTGTTCTTGTAATTGTCTGTACTTTCATCGCATAGCAGTGCTATGCTTCTCATATCAGGTCATATCTTCTATTCATATCATTTCCTTTTTGGTTTCGTAATACGCAAATACCTTAGAAGCGGATTCGAGGAAACTATGTGTGCGAAGGTACTATCAGCATCTGATGGTGATCTACATCACCGTGTGTACCCAGAAGGTACTATCAGCATGCGAGACAATGATTTACATCTATGTGTACCCGAAGGTACTATCAGCATGCGGCAGTGATTTCGGTCCTATTAATGACTGACCCTTGGGGCCACACGATCAAACGGGATACATATCATGGAAACCCCGAAGCGGGGCCTCAATGTGCATCTATGAGTATCTTTGCGACAGCGCTATCTTCCCTATAGGCATGCCTATCTATCCCTCTACCGGGTCTAGCGGACAATCGACTTTATTACATTTTACGTACATATCTCATAAGCATGAATAACTATTATTATCATATTTGCTTATGCATATATCTGCTCTACGTTACTTTACTCACGTAGTTCTCATAGCTGCGTAGTTTCACATTTCGGTTCTCATATATATATATATATATATATAATACATATATTCATATCTTTTTCTATGTTTAGTTTTGTCTATCATATTTCATGAATGCATCTATGCACTCTTACTTAATCTTATATTCATATAGCTTTCTATATTCATATCTCTTTATATCATTAATACATTTCTATCATGGTTGCTTCTCCTGCCGTACTTTCCTATAATCCTATCGGTAGGCTTTCACTCATTCACATTTTCATATATACCTATCATTTATGCAATTGTTCTCATTCCTATGCTTTGTCATCTTTTGCTTATCTCTATCGTTCTTATCATTTATGTCTTTCTATCATATGTTCCTAGCGTGTTCCATCTTATTCCTTTCGGTATGTCTATCTTATATTCCTATCATTTACATATTCTGTCATGTCTTTATCTTCGTATACTTTTCATATTTATCGTATTCCGTCTATTCGTTCATGTATGACAATCATATGTTCACAACATATAATCTTATATTCATATGTGCCTATCAATTGTGTACTTTTAGACTATCGTATCTTATGACATATCTATCATATCTTATCATATCTTATGACTTATACCTATCATATCTTATAGCGTATCCTATATTAATATCATATTCATGTTTTATGAACATATCTATACATATTGCATTTTCTATATTTTTCTTGTTTCACTGGCTATTACATAGCACTTCCTTATACTTATGAAGTATGATATCTTATGAGATCACACCTCATTCATATTTTCTTATTCCTCTATGAATCTATTTTACTTAGGAATTGGGAATCAATCAATGGGATCATCTCAAAATAAAGTTATGGCATTTTTATGCCAGCGAGAGTCATTTTACGATTACCCTCGGGGACTGTTTGTATCACTCATTTTTTCCGGGGTCTTAACTTCATATTTTGTGATGGGTCAGTACTTATTTAAAGCTAAGGTGCTAAGGGTTCTATTCCAACTGGAATCACCCAATTCGGAGCACCGAGACTCAAGTTACGTCCGAAACAACTCGGACTACTCTATGTTCAATGGATGCAGAATTTGACTTGAACATGGCCCCACTTTGAGTGAATTTTGGGCCACTTAGAGTCAGAATTTGGAGATACTTATTAAATATGTTTTTCTCCTTGAAGTCTATTTTAAGTGGCCACTTGGATGCTCAAATCGGATAGAAATGAGCAAGTTTATGGCCCAGGAAATCTGGCCCGGTCGAAACTGGGAAACCAGAACAAGTTCTACCGGTAGAACTTAGCCTACCGTGAAACACTGGCAATGACCAGAATCAATCTGGGTGAGACTTAACTTCTACCGGTAAGAAGACATCAGGGAATGCAGATGGGTGTTTTCTCACCTTTTCCATATTTTTTGATCCCCGTTTCAACTCTATACTTCATCTACACTTCAGAGACCACTCCATATGTCTCTTGTAAAGCTCTTTTCTACTCAAATTTCCTCTTTCAATACTTATTTTCTTTGAACAATTTATCCTAAATTACTCTCAAACCCACTCCTAATATGGGTTATTATCATACAACCCAATCCTTGATGATTAGTTAGGGTTTGTTCTAAACCTAACTCATTTATACTAACCATGAATTCATCCTTAAAGGGAGGATTCTATACTTTACTTGTACTCTTTAGGTTTTATTCACCTTCCTTTCCATGATTATTGGTTTAGGAATGAAACCACAGCAAAAACCTAGGTTTGGAGACAACTAATAATCCTTACAAACTCCATATGATCTATACGAGATTAGTTCCATACAAGAATCAAAGATCCATTACCTTAGTTTGAAACTGCTTGAATCCTCCTCCTTCCTCTTCCTCTCTTCTTCTTCTTCTTCTCTCCCTCTCCTTCACGTTTTGTTTTCCTCATGAGACCAATCTTTTGGTCTTTAAATCCATCTTTTCTAAGGCCTTGTTGGCCCTCCAAATAACCCATTTTTAGGTCAAGTTTGTATTTGCTTTTAAGCCCATAACTCATTCTATTTGCAAAGCAATTTATGTCATATTATACTTTGTGGCCTCTAATTTTGTCAACTATGACTTTTATACCCTCTTTTAGACCAATTTCAAAATTGTCCTTAAGTTTTGTAACTTTAAAATTGTCTCTCATTTCAGGTTTCACATTTAACTCCTTGAAGCAGGTCAGTTGAACCCCACAATACCCTAAACATGTCGAGAAAGCGACTAGGTCTATTTTGGATTGTTTAATTTATATCGGGTTGCCACGGGTTCCAAAAACAAATGCTGTTTGGAAATGGTTATCACCCGGGCTTAGGGTTAATTGATAGGAGTCGGGAGTGACTCGAGGAGAGCCTACGGATGGCAGGACATCACGAGACTTAGGAGGTTGAGGTGATAGGGTCGGGAGACTCGAGATGAGGACATACGGATATGGTTATCACCCAGACTTAGAGTTGAGTGATAGGAGTCGGGAGAGACTCAAGGTGAGGACATACGGATATGGTTATCACGTAGACTTAGAGTCGAGTGATAGGAGTCGAGAGTGACTCGAGATTTGGATACCCATTGAAAATTTCATTGGGAGTTGGTGAGCCGACAAGGGCTTAGTTTATGGATGTCATTCATGACATGAATTAGGTTGACAGTCCATTAGATTGTCAGTGATTGTGACCTTGGGAAGGTCAGCGTTTACACACATGGTAAGGTTAAAGAGATGCCACATGGCACCTCAAAAGGTGTGACACTTGGCATAAAAGAAATGGCTCACATTGAGCCACATGGGTGACATGATCCCATGGCTCACAATGAGCCACTTGAGTGGATGATGTCATAAAGGAAATAAAAGAAATCAAGGATTTAAGGATGGAAAATTGAGCCACATATTTATTGAAGAGAAAGGAAATTTATCCTTTTAATGGGATGTGAGATGTCTTTCAAAGGAGGAGAGAAAGGAAAAGAGAAAGGAGAAAATGAGGAGAAATGGGGAGAAAATGAAAGAGAAATGAGAAAAAGAAAGAAAACCAAATGGGAAATGAAATAAGAAAAGGAAAAAGAAAACGTGGGGGAGAAGGAAAGCAAAATATCCAGTAGCCATTTTCGTTTGGTTTTAGAGAGATAAACGTCTTCCTTCTGCTCTGGGATTGTGGGAGGTCGTAGTCAGTTCGCCGACAAAAAGGAGAGTTGTTCTGCCGGAGGGATACTTAGCGTAGACATAGGTTTCGGGAGTTTGAAAACTCTGATAAAGGTAGGGGGTTTTTCTCCTACGCTTTGCTTCTTGTTTAAGGGTAGCGTGGATAGGGATTTGTTGGGGCACGGATGGCCGTGATTTCGATTCAGTTTGGGCCAGTGGATAAATCCTTGGAATTGTTTGGACAATCCATGAACTGTTTGTGTGATTTGCTTGATTTGTGTGGTGTTGTGTTATTGCCATGAGAAAATAACATGGTGTGTGATGTTGTGTGGCTGATTCAGGAATTGTTTGCCGGATTGTGCCTTAGCCCATGTGAGCTAAGTTTATGTTATTATTATAAACTGAATAACATGATGTATGGAATTAATTTTGTTAATATATGCATGAGTGATATATTAGCATGTGTTGAATGTTTGTGTGCCATTGCATTGCACTTAGGTGAGGAAATGGCAAGTAGGGAAATTCACTCTTGGGGCATTGCTCACCACATCGTGGGAATATATTTTTAGTCTAGAGAAGAAATCTTGGGGATGGGACGCATGGAATGTAGAAGCGAAGAAATGGCCAAGATGGCCCTCTCTTGTATTTTGTAAAATTCTGGGCAAGAGACCCATTTTATTTTGTATAAATTGTAATAGATACAATTGTAAACAAATCATTTTTGTATAAAATATACATTTTATGAGTATGATGTGTAGGCCCAAGTGGTCGTTTTACACATGTACGTGCCTCATGACTTGAACATTAACAATTCGCGGTTGTGGTAGTCTTGGACACTGAGGATTAGGGCGTCACCATATTGCCACGATCGGATCTGTTTACGCTAAGAAACAATTTATTTCTTGGTTCAGCTATTTTAAATGAGCTTAGGCTGAGTCATTCTGACATGAGGATTTTAAAGTAAAATCCTAGTCCTTAAAGTCAGTGACATCACTCAGAAAAATCGTGAAATATTTGGCGTCACGAGTCGGTAAACTTTTCTGAGTCCACTCAGTTTCATGAGGCAATTGACGTAGTCCATTTAGTTGTAGGATCTGAACCCTCTAGGCTTCCTTGAACCCTTATAGCAATTTATTATTTTATTATCATTTCCATTTTGAAAGAGTTCATTCAGGGTTTGAATCAGTTCTCCTTCTAGTAGGTTTGGATTCATCATACCTAGGTGGCATTTGATTAAATCCACTTTGATTCCCGATCTCAGAGCCCAAATGGCGGATCAGAGACAGTTGAGGCGTGAAACGCTATATGCGGTGAAACTCTTTACCTGCTTTATTAGACGTTGGTGTGTCCAAGTATTATAATTGTATCAACATATCGTATACAAAAATACAAAATAAAACTACCATCGTAGTGGTGTTTACAGTGTCACATACATACAGATCCGAGTCCCATTTTACACCTGCAAAAAAACTATACATTTGTTTACTGTGGAGCGCGAGAACCTACGGTAGTGAACCCCTACTCGTGTCTTTGCCAATGAGTGCGGAAGATCAACATCTCCTTCTTCCCCATGCTTACACGGATTGGCTTAGTGCTAAACTACGCTTAGTGGGAAACATAGGCAATATGCATATAGTTATAGTGGCGTATAACAATATGATCTCGAAATTTGTATGCATTCATATAAGGGAACTTATACAATTACTTATGCTTCATGGACTTATGTATTCGAATCTCATATGACTCATATACTTGTACTTATAGCAACTTTATGCTTGTTCGGATCTCAGTAAAGTTCTGAGGCTTATTGCTTGTTCGGATCTCCGTGGGAGTTACAGAGCTTATTCTTATTCGAAGTGCAGTAGGTATTACGGATCGAGGAAACGATACACATTTCATTTACTCTTATTCCTCATTCGGGTTATTATCATATAAGCGTAGGAATACCTATACCAATACTAGTAAATGAGTAGACACAACACAATAAGTATCAGAAGATGCTATCACGATTGCTGAAGTCTTGGTGGCACCAAAGCGAAGTCTTAGGCGAGAGGTCTTGGTCGCTGTCGGAGTCTTAGGAAGTACTGGCCCAGAAGTCGCGAAGTGCTAATCGGAGGTATCAGAAATTGCTAATCGGAGAATAAGAAGTACTAATGTGCGAAGCACGGTCGGAGAGTCTTAGTCGCACTAATGGAAATCTTGAGTACTAAGCCCAGTATCAGTACTATACGTGCTGCACGTAACAAAGTCTTGGAGTGTCATTTAATACGGTGGCATTCCTGCAGTATGTGTATTCGACTTCCTATCTTGTGGGGGTGGGTTTGCCCACATCGAACTTCATGAAATGGCTGAAGAATGCGGTACGTTTTCACTTACTTCTTTCTTATCTTAACCCTTGGTAATCATTTATTAGAGTTCTAATACTCCGTTATCACGAATTATAGCTTAACTATGCAAAATACCAAAAGCGGGGTTACGGGGGACTAGTGGTGCAGATACCACTCTGTTTGGTGCAGTCTTGAACCGGTTACGGAGAGTGGTGTCGGTACCACTGGATGGCTCTGGGTGCAGTTTAGTACGCATAAAGTGATGCAGAGTGCCACCCTCTGTTTTGATACTTTGTGCCAAGGTCTGGTCTGCCAATGGTAGATTCACCCTTTAATACCTTTTCTTCCTGAATTCTCTTATATTCCATCCTTCATCAAAAACTAACATGGAATCCTTCAAAACAACTCCACGAGCAATTTTTTTATTAGCCAAAGAATCCAAGATTCATACCAAGTTCTCCAAGCTACAAAACCATACACTTATGAAGGATTCCATATCTAATTGATATCGACTAGGGTTTTCAACCCTGACTTCCTGTAAATCTAGAGTTAGGATGTATTCGCAACAAAACCTAGATAAGAACCAAACTAATATCTAAAAAGAAACCCTAGCAATCCATACCCCAGTAGTTTGTGTCTGAAATCATACTAGAATCCATACAAGGCTTTAGAATTTCCATACTAATGATTCCATACCTTTGCTTTGCTCGCCTTCTTTCTCTTCCTCTTCATCCCCGACCCGTATGAGCTCTCTTTGTTTGGAGACAAAAATGAGTTATTTTGTCTCTCCCATTTATAATTCAACTTTATTTTATTTGCCTTTTAGTCCTCCTCGTTCCATTAATTGCACTATACTTTATATTTATTTTCCACTTTGGCCACACTAATCTTATCAACTCATGACTTTTATACCTTTTGACAAATTACGGTGTCCTTAAATCTTGTACAATTTCCGGGTTTCTCAATTTCCATTTTTCGCATTTAATTTACGAAAAATTCAATTTATGCCTACAAAATACCCTAAACATGTTGAAAGCAACTAGGGTATATTTCGAGGTGTTATAGATTCCCTCTTCTAAAAAGATAACGTAAAATAGCTTCAATTTACTATTTTACTTGAAATAATGTGATAGTGTATTATTGCCAATTTGTTTTTTTACCATTCCAATTCCTAGTATTACCGAACAATAGAATGAAAATAAACCATCACTTCCATGTAAGATTCTTAAACTAATTCAAACACCAAGAATTGAATCAAATTATTGATTCCATTCCATGAGAAATAAGAATGGAAATGGATTCTTTATTCTCCACTCCCCATTCCAATGTACTAAACACCCTCTAAAGAGGAATTAAAATTTACTTCTAAGTAGGATTTGGATTCCTTAGATATAGTTGATATTTTGATTCATCCTTTTTTTTTTTTTTTGACAACTATTTACCCTTCTCAAAAAACATCAAAACTTAAAATTACTATTTTATCTCTAACATTTTGTTCATCAAACCCATAATTCAATTGATAATTTAAAGCATTTTACTTAAGCTCTTGATTGAAAATCAAAATGTTGTCTTAGGTGTATTTTGAATTTTTATTCATTTTTTTGTTAGAAGTACGTTAACATTTTATTTATCATTAAATTTATAATCTTGATATGACATTTTTATAAAACCGTTACATAAAACTAAGAAGATGGTGATAAAGGTTCTAAAAAATTTTTTTTTTGGGGTGAAAATACTTTTGAAAATTATTTATTTTTTCTAATATTTTATTTTTAATCATATGACTATAATTATTTTTTAAAATATACTTTAAAAATGAAAATAATAGAGAATAATTAAAATATTTTATCTAACAATTAATGACGCTAGTTTAAAAGAAAACAATAAATGACGTTTTTTTTTTTAAGTTCTAGAAAAAAAAGCATTTGGAATTTATTTCTAGAAATAACTGCATTTTTTCTTAGAGAAGAAAAATGAAATAAAGATGATTTAAAATCATGTGGTAGAATAATATTGTCAATTTATTTATTTTTCATTCAAATTTCTAGCGTATCAAAAACTAATCCAAACACTAATAGTAAATCATATTATTGATTCAATTCCATGAGAAATCGTTCCTATTCCTTGCTCCAATGTACCAAACACACCTATTTCTATCAAGATTTATAATTTTATTTTTAATATAATTTCACATTTTAAAACTTGTAAATTATTTGTTTGTTAAAAAATTGATTGTTTGTTTAAAAAATAAATCAATTTCCATAGTATGTTTTAAAATATGTTTTATGTTTGTTTGTTATGTTCCATTGGTGTAAAAAATAAACCACACAAATGCTTTCTTCAATTTCAACATAAATAATTATTGATATTTTTCTATACGTTAATAAAATATGATTTAGAGATGGACTATGACTATAATTCTTTTTTTTTAGAAATTTTTTTTTTCATTTTAAAAAAAAGTGACCATTAAATTTGGTCATTATCAAGTTTGTTTTTTCTTACGGAATTTCGCGAATACACTTAAATGAAAAGAAGAAGAAGAGAAAAAAGATTACAAAGAAAACAAAAAATTAAAGATTAGAGAAAGATCGAGCCTTGTTACACAATCTCCTTAAAGTAGGTCGCCTTCTCTAGTAGTTTTGAGATTTAGTGGCATTTAACTTCCCGAATATAGCTATAACACCCCAAATTATACCACGATAGTTTTATAACATGTTTTGGGTATAATAGAAAATAAATGTATATTTTTGGGCATAAAATAATGCTAAAAATAAAATAAGAAAAATCTAAATTAATATAAGAGTTAAGGAGTAAATTAGTAATTTGCCAATTGGGGACCACGGGTCATAATACAAAGAAGGTATTATGCAGTAGGATTTTGATAAGTTAAATTGAGAATAAGTAGAATGAAGGACCAAAAAGTAAAAAGGGAAAAATTAGGCAAAATTGTATAAGGTCAAACATGGCCTTATTAATGAAAGGCAAAATATCTCATTTTTTGCCTAAAATGATAGGGGCAAATCAGTGAGAGAGTGGAGAGAGAAAGAAAGAAAGAGAGAGAAGAGAAGAAGAGAGGAAGAAGAGAAGTTCAAGGAGAAGAAGAAATCAGGTATGGAATTGTTTGTATGGAATTTTGGTAGGATTGTGTATGGAATTTGTTAGGATTTGTATGGATACTTGTTTGGAGGTTTGAAATACATCTTTTTTTGTGTAGAATCCTTGTTTGGTTTGGTTGTGGTCCTCAATTGGGTTTTAGGGGAGATGCTATCCCTTTTTTTTTAAACCCATGTTTTTGTTTTAGACATAAATTGACTATCACTCATTCAAATTGAGTGATTCAAAATATGGAGTACTCAGCATCTGCAAGGCAAATCTCCTTGGAAATAGGTGTCTCCAAATTTGGACCGAGTCTTTGAAAATTACGTCAAAGTGAGGCTTTGTTTCGGGTCAATTTTGTCGATTTTGGGTTTTGAGCTGATTTTGGTATTTAGGCCATAAGTTGAGTTTCACTCATCCAAATTGAGTGATTCAAATTTTCAGATAAAATAGACTTCTAGGAGAACAAATATTTATGAAATAAAATTATATCAATTTGGACCCCATTGGACTGAAATTCAAAGTGCAGAACGATTAGGTCACTGAGGAAATGCATTATCTTAGGGTGTCTCGAGAATAGTCCCGTGAGCTAGAGTAATTCAGATTATTTTAATATAACTTGAGTTATATTCATCAGTAAGATGATTCAAATTTAAGTACAAACTATGAACATGAGAGAATAACTTTCATGAAGAAATTATGGTCAAATTATGTCTCTAATGTTCCCAGAAAATTTTCAAATATAGAACACAATTCCAGATTTTGTTCATGGAAATTGTTTAGGAGCAGTTCGGAATGTTTAGACCATATCTCCCAAATTAAAAGTCCAAATGACATGATGTTTGAACCATAAGAAACTTTAGACATAGGGGGTATACAGTTAAATGTCATTTTTTCTAACAATCCCGTTTATAGGGTCAAAATTGTAGTAAAAAATGGACTTGGGAGCTACCTAAAATTGTTCAGGCAGAATTGGTTATAGAAACTTAAATTGTATAAAGGTTATATAAATGTATTGTTATATGAAAGCTAAAGAGAATTCACGTATAATTGTGTTATACGAAAAAGTCTAATCTGATTAAATGTTTATAAGTTATTTGATAATGAATATCATAAGTATACATGATATCAATAGTTATTTATGTATATAGGATATCTTTTCGATACTGAGAATTGTTAAGAAAACATAATAAAGCGATTGCACCAGCATGATCGGGTAGTTGGATAGATAGGCATGCTATGGGGATAAGTTCTTGCATCTGTTCACAGTCTCAGAGGCCCAGTTTAGATTCGATGACATAGATCCGTTTGGATCATTGTAGGCGGCTCAGTTTGGGGTTCATGAGATAGAATCAACTGTCGCTATGCAGGTGATAGCATCTTCGGGGTACATACAGTTCTTTTCCATATCCACTCTAAGGTATTTGCAGGTATGAAACATAAGATAAATGACAAGAATATGTAAATGGCATGACATGATATGAGAAGCATAACATTGCTATGTGATGATGCGTAAGCAGGTGATAAATACAAAGGAACAAAAATGTAAATGAAAGTGATATGGAATGAAACACGATAAAGATGAATAAGTATGATATGTAGCAAAAGCATAATATAAATGATATGTTACAGAAAACATGATTGTTTGCTTAGTGTATATGTAAATGAATGTTAAAGTTATATGTAGTTGTCTAGTCTTGATGGCTTTGATTAGAAGTCTTCCATATGTATTAATTCCCACTAATTTATAAACTTAGCGCTGGTCTTCATCAGTGTAGGTACATGAGAGGAAACCGGAGAGACGGGACAATCGCATCGCGTCCAAGAAGTCTGACACATCATTAGGTGCCCAATGGGAAGACCATTTTGGTATAATGTATGTATTTTGTTTCTTTTGTGCTTGATATAAATATTATAAATGTTGAACACTTCCGTATATGGGCTTATATATTTTTATGTCAGCTACTACGAATATAGTACAAGTTAAGTGTTTAACATTATATGAATAGATAAGCTTAAATGTATAAATAGTTAATAGGAAAAAAAAAATGACACCTCGCTTGACCTTGAGATTGTCGAGTTAGAGCGTCACAATAGCGATCTTTGGAGGAGCGGTGACATCACCCAGCACTAAAGTCTCAGACGGCGAAATGGCGTTCATACTCTTCACTTGAAAAGCGAGATCAAACATAATATCATGAATTTTTTTTTAAAGTTTTTCCTTTGGAAATACGCCATAAAGAAGTTGGATCCTCTCTTTATATAGGCTCCAGAGTAAACCATCAGCAGGAATGAGAAATGAATTGAGGTAAACCATCAATGCGTTTTTGAAAATGAATTAAAGCCAAAATAAATCCATCTGTTAGAACATAAATCTAGAGTTAATTTCATTCAATCTTAAACGAAAATCACCCTTAAACAGAAATTCCAACAAACCCCCACATGAATAAAATTGACACCTAAACATACAAGACCTACCGAGTGATTGAGTACATCAGTTGAAACCTACCTAGGATAGGTAGGTGTTAACCTTTGAACCTTCCCTTGTAGAAGTATGTTTACTCCACTGACTAAATAGTAGACATGACGTCCTTGAACTGTTCTATCATTTGTGTAGATGAAGACATACCTCACACATGAATCTTCTTAACATCTTCCATTTCTCACTTTTATGTTCGTTTTGACCATGAACATACGCTTGGTTTTGCAAAATCTTAATAAAATTCACGCTCTATTCAATTCCTTTGAAGTAGCCTCACTTCACTCTTACATAGGTAGATCTCTAACTTAAGAGTAATATATTACTCTTCCTAAATTATAAGATCATTAAAGCATAGCAACTTAGCTAACATGCGAGCATAGCTGTTTATCACTAGGAATGAACATGGGAAGATCCCACCAGGTGATAAAATTAAAGTCTTTACAATTTAGTTGTCACACTGACCCTAGATTTTGGGATCTTGATCATTCTGGAATTGAGTATCCATTGGCATTAATTATTCCTTTTATGGGCTTTAGTCACCATTCCTCTTGATGACTTTTAATAACTCTTTGTTTAACCCTTGGTTAGGATCCATGATGTTATCCTTAGATCTTATAATTTAGAGGAGATAACCCCAGTGAGAGTAGTTGTCTAATGAGTATTGTGTCTATGATGGATATGTCTAGACTTACTTACCATTATACATATTGTTTTGTCTCTCTTAGCAGATTGACTATCACAATGTATGTGGAGGCACGGGTTTTGCCTACCTTGGAATATCCTATAAGAAGTGACGTAGCCATTTAGCCTCTTCCCCACATTTATCAAAGTGTTGCCGACTTCAGTTCCATCATGGATATGGCAATAACCATTTGTTTTGAGGATTTTCATGAGACTGTTGCTCTCCTTACTGTAAACACATACCCACTATGGGATTTTGAGTCTTTAACTTTGATATCCAGTTTGCATCACTGTAACCTTCAAGTACAACATGATATCTTGTATAGTGTAGCCCATAATCACAAGTAAAACGTAAGTGCTTAAGTACTCTCATGATTCCTTGCAAATGCTTGACTTTAGGATTACTCGTATAACTACTCAATTTACTAACTGAATAGACTATGTTTGGTCTTGTACAACTCATTAGGTACATCAGACTGCCTATTACTCTAGAGCATTCTACTTGAGAAACACTCTCTCCTTTATTCTTGGATAGATGTATTGTTACATCAACTAGTGTTTTGGAAATTCTAAAATTTTCTTTATCAAACTTTTCAAGAATATTATTAACATAATTTGACTGACGTAGAATGAGTCCATATGATGTTCTTATGAGTTTAATTCCAATATAACATTAGCAGGTCCCATGTCTTTCATGTTAAACCTTGAATTTAACATGTTCTTAGTAGATGTAACCATCTTATCATCACTACCGATAATAAGCATGTCATCTACGTACAGACATACAATGACATATCCATGTTCTATGTTTTTACACACACACACTTGTCCGCATTAATTAATTTTGAAATTAAATTGTGACATCATGACATCTCGTCAAATTTCTTATGCCATTGGTTTAATTCGCTGTTTAGTACATGATGATTGCTCAATTATAGACTTTCTTTTCTTGTTAGAGCAAAAAACTAAATTGGAGTGGCTCAATGCCAGATTTCTTCATCTAAATCTTCATTGAAAGGTTGTTTTCATCCATTTGATGTATGAGGCTCCTTAAGGCAGGGTGCAGCGTTCTTATGTAATTTATTTCGTCATAGGAGAATATGTGTCAAAATAATCAAGACCTTCAATTTGTTTGTATCCTTTGATCCCACAGTCTTGCTGTACTTGCCGATTGAGATCCATCCTACTTTCCATTTCTCTTGAAATCCGCCCCAGAACTTAAAGGTTCTGACTTGGTGGAAGATCCACTGGTTTCCAAGTATGGTTATGTAGTATGGAATCAATTTCACTCTTAATGACATCTTTCCACATGACACACTTTGTAGAGTTCATTGCTTCTTTGAAAGTATGGGGTTCACAAACGTTAGAAAAATTCGACCAAAATAATTTTCTTTCCTTGCTCTTTTGTTGCATCGTGGTTCTACCTCACTGTCTTTATCTTGATCCTGACTATTTTCATTAATAGTCTCAAGCACTTGTTTCAACGATCTTGACTCTTCCCTGGATTTACATGGAAATACATGCGAAGAATGATACATTCCTTGGATTTACGTTATCCACGATCTTGTGAATATCTAGGATATTCGACTCATGGACAAACAATCGATAAGTAGTATTGTTATGTGCATAACCAATGAAAATGCAATCAATAGTTTTAGGTCCTATTTTCAACTTTTTAGGTGGAGGAACTGCCACTTTGGCCAGACATCCCAACACTCATAAGTATTTATAGAATGGATGTCGTCCTCTCCATAACTCATATGGAGTCTTCTCTGCTTTTTTTTAGGTACCTTATTCAAAAAGTAATTAGCAAACAAAATGACTTCTCCCCACATGTTTTGTGGTAGACCAAAATTTATCAACATTGCATTCATCATTTCTTTTTGAGTGCGATTCTTTTGCTTTGCCACTCCATTGGAATGAGGTGAATAGGGTGACGTGGTTTCATGTATAATCAATGTTGAGCACAAACATCAACAAATGGCGATTCATAACTCACCACCTCGATCACTTCTTAGCATGATTTTCTTATTGAGCGATTCTCAACCTCGTTTTTGTAAATAACAAATTTCTCTATCGCATCATCCTTACTTTTGAGTAAGTACACATAACAGTACTTGGTAGCTATCATCAACAAAGGAAATAAAATATTTAATACCACTTCTTGTTTGTACAAATTTCAAATCGCAAATATCATTATGAATTAAGTTAAGAGGTTTAGTGTTTCTTTCAACACTTTGAACAGATAACCTTGTCAGTTTTGCCTTAACACAAGTTTCACACTTATGCCTTGCATAAATTGGAAAGTTGGTATGTGATTTAAGTTAATTAATCTACGTAATGTATCATAATTAACATGTCCTAATCTATTATGTCATAGATTAGAAGACTCAAGCATATAAGTAGAAGTACTAGCTTTATTTATATTTGACTTAATGATAGTCATTACATTAAGCTTCCACATTCCATCACTCATATACCCTTTTCCAACTTACATTTCACTTTTAGATAGTACAAACTTGTGTGACTCGAACACCAACTTGAATCCATGATTGTTTAGCAATGAACCTGACACCAAGTTCTTTCGGATTTCAGGCACATACAGTACATTTGTTAGAGCCAACTTCTTTTCAGAAGCCATCTTCAAGACCACCTTTCCTTGGCCTTTGATTTCAAAGGTGACAGAGGTGGAGAACATCTTCTTGTCCGAACGCACATGGCGAGTAGCACTAATGTCAATCTACCATCATTTGGGATTGGATCCCACCATGTTCACCTTAGAGCTTACTGTTGTGAGGTCAATGTTAGATACATCATTGCTGATGTCATAAACCACATTAACTTCTTTAGGTTTGTTCCTCTTTGGCAGTCTACAATCTACAGATTTGTGACCTTGCTTCCATAGTTGAATCATTTTCCTTGAAACTTTAGCTTTCCGGAGACTTCCCCTTTAGGTCCCAACTTAGCGCCCTTCCCTTTTTTGTTGGATTTATTGAACTTGGAACCTTGACCATGTTCCACAAAGTTAGCCTTGGCCTCGTTGGGATTGTGTGACCCTTTCTTCTCAGATCCTCTATTGTCTTCTTCGATATGAAGTCTAATAATTAGATCTTCGATGCTCATTTCCCTTCTCTTATGCTTGAAGTGGTGTAAATCTTTCCAAGCGGGAGCGACTCCTCAATGATCATTTGCCAATTTGAAAGTTTCGCTCAACATCATTCCCTCGGCTTATGTATCTCATGGAGGATGACTTGAAGTTGGACTTGGTAGACCCTTGATCTTGAAATCATTTATAATCGAGAAGCGGCCCTTTGATAAACTTCTTAGCCACAACATCCTCGGTTTATATTTAAATTACTAGTGATTCCCATAGCTCCTTGGTTGTTTTCTTCTAGACCTGCACATTTGTATAATGGATCATTCAAAGCATTCATGAGCGTAGTTCTGCGTAGAAAGTCAAAATGTTTCCAAGCATCCACAACATTGATGACTTGGATATCACGCTCATCTTCTTTGAGCTTAGGAGTTTCTTCAGTTAAGAATCTCTCAAGATTCAAAGTGGTCTATTAAAATAACATCTTCTATTGCCACCTTTTAAAGTTAAATCCGTTGAACTTTTGGTTTCTCCCAGTGAGACGGAGATGAGCCTGATAGTAGGCATCACTGGCACTTAAGCCACAATAGGGGTCACTACTTGACGGAGATCGGGTGGAACCATTAGAATCTAAGTTCATTTCTATACAAGATTATAGAAAATGTGTCATTTATTCAAACCAATTCTCGAGAATGATTTGAAAATAATGTATTTATAGAGTATTCTTAGGGAAGAAATGAGTAGAGTATAAAAAACCCGAGCGAGAACTAGCCTACTTAAACGAGAATGTCGGTTCCTAGGAAAGATTGGAGGGTCTGCTTGATCCTGCCGATCCAAACTCCTTAGACATAACTTCTCTGTATCGTAATTTCCAATTTCCTAAGACCACAAAGGAATTGACACAAACTCAAAATGAGTGTAGAGTTTAGCCTAGTAGGCTTATCTCCTTATCATATATTCCTTGCAGGAAATCACAATCAATAGCCACGACCTAATGGTTGAGGCTTTTGATGGGCTGATAGTGAGTGCGTAAAAGTTGAATAAAAATGTAGGCCTGTACATGCAAGTATGCGCGTGGAGTTCATATAGTATAGTGGCTCGTCAAGTGTCGTTCCCACGAAGAGAGCGTGTTGAATGTGGCTTAGTGACCTGGGTAATATTTGGATCGGTCTTATAGTGAATTATAGCTAATTTAACTAATCTAAGGAAAACCTAATATTAAAATATTGATTTTAAGAGGCAATGATGAAAACCGAGGTTTTTTGATCACCTACCACACCTATTAGTTTTAACCTAGATATCATGTTTATTTAATATTTCATATGATTTATGTTATCGGGTTGATCGTGCCTACAAGTCTCTCGAGATATATCGCCCATCTCGCCGATTAGGGTGTGTGCATCTCTGCTGCTTTGGCCCATGACTCTGAGATGTAAATGTCACAAACCACAATCGCTACACTTGGAATCCGGGATATCTCTATTCCCCGATTGACCAAGTGTTGCTTTACCCATGTCTTTATGAGTCATCTTTTCGATTTGAGACTCTAAATGATAGCATGCAATCGGTAAATAACATGTGATTAAATTCAAGAGTAAAAGCAATCCTTTAAAATTCATACCAATATTAAATAAATACAATTAATACATTAATCTATAATGGTGCGGCTAGGGTTGACAAAACCCTAGAAAGAAAAGGATGATTCATAATGATATTCATTACATCTTGAAAGATTTTTAACATCAATGAAGATCGGGAAAAGAAATATAGAAAGAGAGAAAGCGAGTCTTCGATCTCTCGGTCGTCTGTCAGTCTTCACTCTATCAGTATGTCCTTCTCTCCGAATGCACCTCTGATCCCCCATTTCATGCCTAAAAAATGCCTCCCTTTTATATCTCGGGATGGGCCATATTGGCAGTATTCATTCATTTCATGCTCTGATTCTAAAAGAAAACAGCACTGCGGTGCGGTGTGAAAGTACTACGCGGCGTACAGGCATTAGTTCCTTCCTTCTTGATTCGTTCTATTTCAGCGTGGGACCTCCCCTTATTTCTTCTGCAGTCTTCACGTCGTGGAGTGGAGTGCTTTGCTACCGTGTGGGTGTCCAGCTTTCCTTCTCATTTTCTTCTCTACTTCGGGTTTTTCCTTCACGTTATTTAGCTTCCTTTTTGCTTATTATAACACCGTGTCCTGCAAAACATGATAAGATGGAGGATTAGCGCAATATTAGTGAATATGAATGTGAATCATGCAATTGGGTTATAAAAAACACATAAATCTTATTGAAAAACATGCATAATTCACGCCGGTCAACACCCCAAACTTAGTTACCGCGTCTAAGAAGTAAAACGAGGACTCTTGAGGGCACGCAAGAATAAAGCGTAACTAACAACGGCGAGGATGGGTCAATCATGATACTAGAAGAGAATTCGACATGAACCAATTCTTTAGATCGAGGGATTACAGGTTTGTTCAACTTTGAGAATGCACTTGCTGAGTTAGTCGGTTGACCCAATGATCAACCCCGCTTTTTAGTGTTCAATAACCTTTCTTAAGAGTCTATAGTACGATTGGAGGTATAGTCTCAATGTATAACCCTACTTGGTACTGAGCTTGAATTTAACTTGCCTATTTAGAATAGCTTAACACGAGAAGGATAGACGCACCCATTTATTCACTTGACTAACTTAAGGATTAACTCTAAGATAAAATTGAAAGAGCACTAGTGAAAGTTTTAGGTGAGGAGTTCTGTGCTTGAGGATCCATTGCGTGACTCCACGGTTAGTTAAGGAGCCTTTGGGCATTCGGTTTCCCTCGGGCTTTACCCTGAGCACCTGACCAAACCTCGAGGGGCCCTAGGCCCGTAAATCATCCATCCTTTGTCCCATGTAGCTGGCAGTGAAGTCAATGGCTCCCGGTTAGTTGGCCCAGGGCATTAGGCTTTGAAAGACCCTGCAGTGTAGCGACCCTAGAGCAGGCTGGGGCCAGGTTGGCGGATCAGACAAAACCAGGAGCAGCGGAATTGACCATTAATCAAATCCATTTATCAAATATAAGTGTTCCATTATAAGTCTTTGTGGAAGCGATTTCCAATTTGGGCAAGCCTATAAATATTTACAAATTCAATGCAATTCCTTTACAAAATATGCATTTAACCAAAAATGGCATTTTATGCCGTTCACAACATGATGTCCAAACCGTATTCAGTTATAGGTACAAAAATAATTTCGAAGTTGAACTCCTTTTTTTTACAAAACAATGTCATGCTCAAAAATGGTGAGGATGCATGTGACGGAGCATACTCCGTGAACTTTCTGAATGACTCTACGAGCTCTTGCCTTGGAGTCCTCTTTTCAATCAGCATCGCCGGTACTTGCGCATTGAAAAAAAACAATAAGCTAAGCATTTCATGCTTAGTGGTTCACCATCGATTCTCTATTTCATTTTAGTTCAATACGAATCATGCATTTATCAAAATAATGCCTTTATACAATGTCTATGTGTAATGTAAAAGATACTTATACAAATACACCTTTTTAAATATCCATTTTTTTGCTTTTCGGTTTGCGATTTCACATATGACTATAGAGTCAACGTTCACGGCAGTTCGATTAGTGAATCCACATCTTGTTTATCATTCGATATGATATGATTTACATTCAATATTACAATCTCACACATTAGATGCAAAATTAACATTCACGATGGATTCGAGTTGGTGAATCCTTATTATTTATCCTTAGTAGTAATGTGATTTCACATTGAACAAATCACGGTTACCTTCATGGCCCGAATTCGATTGGTGAATCCGTCGTATTGGTAATTTAATAATACATTTCAAATCAATTTACTCGATACGATAAATTCACTCCTTAGTTCAAATACTTCGTGCACATACGAGATATTTGACAAACGTTTGAATATAATAATTCAAATCAATATATAGAACTTATGATGAGGTGGAGTCACATAGAGCAGGCGGACCCAGTTTATCAGTCCCTTGTCTCTTTCAATACAGTCCTAAATTCGGGTTATCGTTTTCACTTAGCACCTAATCAAATGCAAATTCCTCCACTCTTGGTAGTTGAACAATTAATCGTACTAAATAAATATCGCCGCCTCGATGTAGTCAATTTTCACTTAGTTTTTCATATTTGAACCCCGTTAATCATTTATTAGGGTCCTTAAACTATCGGTGTACGAATAAGAGGTGTTCGAGCAAAAATCCGAAATTTGTTCCACTGAGCAATTAGCTGCGTTGCGGCGTGGCCTTCAACAGCGTGGCTTTGCTCTGTTGTGGCGTACGAGGGCAGTTTGGTCCCCTTGGCCTCGTAGTGAGGCATCCCTGCGGCGGGATACGCGTGCGACGTAGGTGCGCCATGGCGTGGGTTCCTGTATTCTGACCTTAGGAGCTCGTTTTGCTTGGATTTTCCGGTTCCTTTGCGATTTTCTCCAAAGTGCCTAAACCCGAAACAAATCATGGCAATCACTCGATAAAATCCCAATATCATCTAAACCCGACCATGAAACGAAAACCAGTGGATGGATTAGGGTTTCTAACGAGCATGTTTAAAGAAACTAGGGTTTGGTTCACCACCTTAAATCCCTTTGAATCTTCTTTACCCAGATGCTTGATCACTTAGAAGCGAGAATGGGGATGATCCCACGACTTCTTCTTTATGACCACAGCTTTCTCCTCTATCTTCTCGAAACGTTTTGGCAGCAAAAAGTACAAATGTGCTATTCTAAAGACCATTTGGTCTTGTTCCTCATTTAAGTGTAAAGGCCATGTTTGGCTTACCCAAATTCCATTCTCATTTTCTCCTTTTTTGGTCTTCATTTAGCTTTCATTCTCATTTTAATTCGCTGTATCTAAACATTATTTGACCCTTAGTTCCTCATTTACAAATTTCCAAATTTGCCATTTTTCACCAGGTTTATTTACGAGTTCAATCAATTTCTCATTTTAGCATATAATATTTAATCGTATCTTTCGCGTATTCATTTAAGCGCAGCTTATTTAACCATTTGTCGGTTTTCACGGAAAACCCAGTTTAGCTCAATTTATGCCGGAATATATAATAAAATTATTATAAATTCTAGGGTATTTTTGGGCGTTACACCTCCCGGATTGTGTTTAGGATTCCGATTGGATGATCCACTTATTCGAACCATAAGCTTTATTTTGGCTTTTTCTTTTCTCCTTATTTTTGTTTTTGTTTTCTTTTGGGCTGGCGATCCTCTTTTCAAATGTGTCCCGTCACTTAGATATTTAAACTTTCCAAGGTTAGTAGAACTCTTGTATGTTAGTCAGTCTAGAGCATACCAGAGATCCGCGTGTGTGTGTGCGATAGCTTACTTCAGGAAATGGTTTCTTGAAGTCTAAAAGAGGTGGCGAGACATGGTCATTCTCAACTTTTTACAATGCAGTCCTGATCGTCAAAACCTTGGAGTTCCCTATTTACTCTAAACACAGTCATTCTGTGATTACTATGACTCCCCTTTTTGCAATCATGGCCAAGACTAAAGCTGAGAACAATTAATACCGTCAGAACTACCATATCATAATAGTACAAGCATGAGCATATGGCACATAATGAGCAAAAGCGGTCTTCGAACATGTTGAAAAAATAAAACCTTAGTGGACCTAAAACATGAAAAATAAAACTAAGCCAGCAGTACACCCACACCGCTAACGTAATGCCTTTGAACTTAAAGCGATAGTGTCCTCGATAATGAGAGGAAATAAGGGCATGGGAATCGTCTTAGAGAATCAGCTACGATTGGCGGTGAGGTGTGAGGCCCAGGCATTTGTTGGAATTTATATGGATACGGTTGGAGGCGAATGATGGCCATCTGGCCTTAAGGGCGTCATATCTGGGCTCAGGGCAACGCCGATTGCTCTTGAGACTCATCGATATCATTCGAATCGGCGTGGTGAGAGCATGAATTTGGTCGGCCGAGGGCGGAAGAGTCCCACATTTGGAGGAGACCTCGAGTCGGCGGCCTCGAGTCACCCTCAGAGTGTTTTTGTGACATCCTCGCTGCTTCCCCTTAAGACCTCTGGGCTCCGTGCTTAGCCTTGGCGATGGTATGGGTAAGTGCTCACTGCGCTGTTCCTCGAGTCGACATCGGGATTTCAGCCCGGTTGGCATAAGCGAGTAATCAGCGAGGGTGGATCGGGGCTGATGCATCGCCAGCAGGTCGACTCGATGACCTCATCTCGATGGCTGAACTCGATGCTCGGGCAGACGAGGTCATGGCGTGAAGGATCGTCTTGTCCTTCGTAGTATCTTTAAGGTGTAAGGTAAATTTGGATTTTCACGCATAAAAAGTGCGATCCTTAGCCACCAGCGTGAGTGCATATGAAATTAGTAAAGTCACCAGTCGATGGTGGCGTTTCCACATGCAACCGACCTTTGGTCGACTCACACGTCAGCGTTATAATTAGTCATCCTGGTAGGCTACATATTCCATACTATCGTCATCCAGTAGGCGGTAAATCCGATTGATGGCTTAGGCACCAAACTCGACCCACTTGCCTCGGACAAAAACAGTGGTGTTGACTTTGAATGGCAGATTTAAGTGGAATTCTCGCCTGTCGGGGCCCTCGAGGATAGAGTTACCTGGTGCGGTAGCGGTTTTTGGATGATAAAGTTGAAGGCATTGGGGTTGGAAAGCCTCATTCCGGGACTCATGGCCGGTTGAATAGGGACTCGTGATAGATTATTTGGGCCCCTCTCGGAGATGGCCGGGTGGGGATCCTCGGAGGGGTGGGTGGCCTTGTGAGAGTGGAGGCCGGATCGTTGTCTTTCTTTGGGATCGAGCTTAGTAGGCCATTGGGGATGAATCCCGGGATTCAGGTTTTCGGAAAACAGAGAAAACGAGAGAGAGAGAGAAAAAGGCAGCCAAGAATTCGTGTAGGGGGAAAATGAAAAGCTTGTGATATTTTTAAAAGAAATCAAAATTTGTAGCGGTGTACCTGAAAGTTGGAAAGAGCTACACGTGGCGTGGGTGCCACTTGGCTGGGTGTCTTAAGTTGAAAAGATTATAAAACACGAAAGTTGGCTATCTCAATCTATAATGAGCCTTAGTAAACCCTTTAATTACAATGGCACCATAAGCAACCTTGACAAACTCCTGAAACACATTAAAACAAACAAAAAGTAGAGATTAAAAAGCGAAAAATGCAAGAAAGCGATTAAAAAGGCAGAAATAATGCAAGTTTAAAGAAGAAGGGGATCTCACAATACTTGGGTTGCCTCCCAAGAAGCCTTGTGTTTAATGTCGTTAGCTCGACATTCCTGCAATGTACAACACTTAGACCGGAAAAACTCTGGCCCGAACTCTGGGGTGACCTTCCACCCTTATTGTCCTACTCCGGTGTGCTTAGAATGGTGTCTGTCTTCTGTATGGAATTCTCTTTCCATAACCACGGTTTTCATCTACAGGCGTGACTTTGGATTATCCCTTCTGCAGATGCATTATTTAACTCCTCGCAAGGGAATGCCAGACCCTTTGTGACGGACGACCATTTTGACTTTAACATGGGAAGAGTTTCGACTAGGAGTGTGAACAAGCGGGGGTACTTCCTTATTTCGAGCTCTTCCTTACAATATGTTTGTCATGCCAAACTTTCGTCTTTTCATATAGGTCGAGCATTCTCGTAGCCTCATTCGCGAGTTAATCTGTCCAAGCTAAGTTGCCAGCATCCGCTTCTCTTGGGCTACTTTACTATCCACCATTAGTGACTGGTTACTTCATCATGCTCTATGTTCTATTCCACCGACAAATTGGCATGCTTTCCCGTAAACTAGTTGGAATGGCGACATACCCGATAGGGTTTTAAATCTTTGTCTGTATGCCCAAGTGCATCGTAATCTTCTTGACAGTTTTCCTTGAACTATTGACTGTTTTCTCTAGAATGTACTTTATCTCTCGGTTTGACACCTCTGCCTACCCATTTTCCTGTGGGTGGTATCACGGTGATGTCTTGTTGCCTTTTACCATATTTTGCAAGACCTTATCAACTGGCTTGTTGCGATGAATTACCTCCATCATGTGCTCAAGTGGAGTCTTAGAGCCCAGTGCAAATATGTGATTTGTGAAGGAACTTGGCTACCACACTAGCATCATTAGTGTGTGTCGAAATTTATACCATTTGGGGCATAATCCCTTTGCGAGATATACAAGTTTGTTGAATGAAGAGGGAATGGACCCATAAAATCCATCCCCCACAAATCAAATAGCTCAACCTCTAGAATTATGCGCATGGGTGGTTCATTCTGTTTGGAAATGCTGCCCATTCTTTGGCACTTATCATAGGTAGATACAAATTGGTGAGCATCCTTGAACAAGCTAGGCTAGTAGAAACCTGATTGAAGTACCTTTGTCGTTGTCCTCTGGCCTCCAAAGTGGCCCCCACATGATAAGGTGTGGCAGTGATTCAGAAACTACCCATTTCGTCTTCTGGTACACATCGCCTTAGCACTTGATTCGCATAATGCTTGTATAAAATAGGTTCGTCCTAGTAGTAGTGCTTGAGAATGTCTGAAGAACCTCTTCTTACATTGGTAGCTAAAATCTAGAGGATCACCTTGGCCTTAAATAATTCACATGATCGGCAAACCATGGAGCCGGGCTTTGTGTCTTGATTATTAAATTTGCTCATCACAGGAAATTATCATTAACTTGTACCTCGTCTCTAAGCCCTTCCAACCATGACAGATAGTCCGCGACTAGGTTCTTTGTTCCCTTCTTGTCTTTTATCTCTAGGTCAAATTCTTGCAATAGGAGTACCCATTGTATTAGTCTCGGTATTGCGTCCTTTTTAGTCATTAGGTACTTAATGGTCGAGTGGTTAGTGTGCACTATTACCTTATTTCTAATCAAGTAGGGCCTAAATTTATCAAAGGCGAAAACAATGGCCAAATATTCTTTTGATGGTGGCGTAGTTCAGTTGGGCATAATTTAAAGTCCGACTGGCATAGTGGATAACTTGAAATATCCTTTCTCTTTTCTACCCCAGCACTGCTCCGATTGCATAGTCACTGGCGTCGCACATTAGCTGTTGGATGTCCCGATGCGGGTGCTTTACTATAGGGTCGATGCAATCCTATCCTTGGTGAAAATCCTTTTCTGTTTGCTCCTTCAAAATCAAATGGTGTTTCCTTGAACCCGACAATTTGGACAGGCTTTGCGTCGAGAGAAATCTTTTATGAGGCAGCTATAGAACCTGTGTCTTGAAAGCTTTTATGCCTTTATGATGATGTGGTGGAAATTAGTTTCTCTGTGCCTCGATCTTTGGTTGTCTACCTCTATTCCTCTTCTGAAATCCGATTTTAAGTACTATTCCTTCTTGTACCATAAAGTGGCACTTCTCCCAATTCAGCACAAGATTGGTTTCCTCACATCTAATCAACATCGACCTCAGGTTTTCAAGACAATTGTCAAAGGAGTTCCCCAATACTGAAAAGTCATCCATGAACACCTCAATTTAATAACGAAGCATATGAGAATATGGCCATCATCTATTGGAATGTACTTGGTGCATTGCACGTGAAAAGACATCGCTGAATGACGAAAGTACCATAAGAAATTAAGTGAATGTCGTCTTCTCTTGATCCTCTGAGGCTACAACGATCTGATTGTAACCGGAATACCTATTCAAGAAACTGTAGTATTCATGCCACCGCGACATCTAACATCGATCCGAGAAGCGGTAGTGGAAAATGGTCTTTTCGGGTAGCCTTATTGATTTAGGTAGTCGTGCAAGTCTGCCAACTTGTGATTGTTCTAAAAGGCAACAATGTATTATTCTCTGTCTTTATCAATGTTGTTCCTCCTTTTTTAGGCACTACCTGTAGCAGACTCACCCATGCACTGTCAGAATTAGGATATATAACCTCGGCATCCATTACTTGATTACTTAATGCAGAGGACTACTTCTTTCATGGTTGGATTCAGTCTCCTCTAATAAACTTCCCACTTTGGGGCTTATGACCATCTTCTAGCGGGGTGATGCATGCACATAGAGGCGAATCCGCTAAATTAACGGAGACCGATGGCCAGCGTCCTTGGCGATCTCTTAGTACTCGATAGCTTATCTTCTTCTGCTTTGACCCATCGGGATCTTTGAAATAATCTGTTGGTAAGGTGGAGGCGTCCCAGTGGCTTATACCTCTAATGGGTGGGTAGTGGCTTTTGCTCCATCTTGGGTGGTTGTTTAGTCTTGAGGTTTGAGTGTCGCCTAGGGTTCGTAGTATTTCCTTCTATTAGGTTGGAAGGAGTCCATCCATATCACATACTCTTTGGCCTCTTCTCCTAGTTCTTCTGATTCACTCTGTACTAGGCTAGTCTCTAAAGGGTTAGTGAGACCACTTTGGCTAGACACTATAGCCTCTACGGTCTCTACTATGAAGCATGTATCACTCTCTACCGGGTGTCTCACAACATCGAACACATTGAACTCTTCATTCTGCACTCTCAATTTCAACTCTCCCCTCTACACATTAATCATTGCCCTACCAGTTGCGAGAAATGGTCTACCCAATATTATGGTATTTCTTTATCTTTTCCTGTCTAGAACGATGAAATCTGCTAGGAAGATGAACTTGTCTACCTTTACCATAACATCTTCTATCACCCCCCTGGGGATGCTTTGATGACTGTCGATAATTTGGAGTGTGGTGTAGTTAGGGGCGAGCTTCACTTAATCGATTGTCTGAATGTGACAAGGCATGAGGTTAATACTAGCTCCGGAGTCACCGCAGGCTCAAAGAAAGTTGGAGTTCCCGATGGTACAAGGGATAGTAAAGCACATGGGTCTTTCGGCTTTGCGGTAGTTTCCTCACGAAGGATGTACTTCTACGTTTCATGGTGGTCTCATGTCACCGAAGTCCGGCCAGTCTTCTTTTTCTTGACGATTATATCCTTCATGAATTTGACATAAGCGAAGCGTCGTTCTAACATCAACAAATGGAATGTTGATGTGCGATTTCTTGTTTCTTCCATAAACTTTGTGGTGCTTGTCCGATTTATTCCTTTTGGGCGTTAGGGTCGCGGAATTGGGCCGGTGGGTTGTCGTGGTTGGTCGATCTTTAGCCCCAGTTTCTTCTTCTGCAAACTTTTTCTTCAGGGGCTGCTCCCTTTCTATCTTGTCATTCGGCTAGTCACGGATTACTTCATAGTTTCTACCTCCTATCACTAGTAAGCTGCCCGATATTGCTAATTCTCTATAACTTCTCAATGTGGTAGCTTTGTATTCATTACCTTCGTCTCGGGTTCACCTCGGAGTTATTAGGTAATGATCGAGTGTTGCCTCTTAATTCGACAATGTGTGGTTGGCTATTTGCACCCGGGTTTCTGAGTTGGGCTCCTTGATTCTATATTGGGTGGGTGGTTTTAATTTCTTTGAGCTTAGTTTACAGATGTGGCCTTCTGTCTGTTCATAAATGTCTTTATGGGAAGTCATCATATGAGCTAAGGCCTTTGAATCTACTTTGCTTCTGGTGGTGGCTTGCTTGCTTAAAGTGGTGGCATACTATTTTGGTTGTTCCTCCAGCCATAGTTATGATTGCTCTGATTATTTTGGTTCTTCTCCTTCTGGCCTTGATTCGATCTTTGGTTCTGGTACAATTACGATGGGTATTACCTCCATCGCATCCCCTATTGTTGTCGGTTTGTTAATTCACATCTTGTGCTTGCTCTCTTGTCATCGTCGCGTGGCGATCCATGATACTATGTTGTCCTCGTAAGATTGCGGATCTCCACGAGTTATTACGAATAGCATTCATTACCTTCTTTATGTAGTTGTTTAGTTAACTAGCGGCAGCCGGTTTACCGGGTTACTAGAAATTAATGTTTGCTCCCTCACATGGACTTCCTAAGTCTTTGCTTTCTACATCTCGAGCCCGAGTTAGTAGTAGTGGCTGTATCTTCTTCTCTCATAGGCTTGGTTGTAGTCTTCTTCATCGGGGCACCTCCTGCTTAGGGGCATCGATGATTGTCTCATTTGAGATCGCCTAAACCATTGTAGGCGTGTACTTTACATCCACACAGGTACAACCTCTGATGTGGGCAGCTTCTCAATAGCTATGAAATCTCTCCCGGGGCCTCGACTAAGTTCTCTTCCTCAGTTAATACGAATGTATTTAATCTCTTGCACTGGTATGCGATCTTTGTGGAGTGGGAAGAATTTGGTCGAGAATTTATGTACCAAGTCATTCCATGAGGTAATGGAATCGATGGTTAATTTGGTCGACCAATGCTTAACGCTTCGGTCGCTAAAGTGACGGAGGTGAAATAGGCGGGTCAGAGCTAATTACTCCATTATACTTGAGCGTATCACAGACATTAATAAACTTGTCGGTCATGCGTTCGAATTCTCACTCGGCAACCCATAGAGCGTATATTGTGGGCATTTGTAGAGTTACTCCTTTCAACTCAAAGTTGTTAAGCCAGATAGATTGGTAGTCGTATATGATTGAACAAATGTAGGTGTGAAGCGAGCTCCTTAAGTAGCATATGAGGATCATCAGGCTGTACAAATGATCTGGTGGCATGATTTCTATGATTACATCCATTCGATCAACGTGGTTCATTCCTATCTTAGGCATATTACCATTTTCTTGATTCTACATGATTTTAGATCGGGTTGCGTGTGCTTCTCTGCGTAATAGATGTAATGTCCGTTCTGGTTTAGGATCGAATGGAAGTAATTCCCTGTGATCTTACCTTTGCATGCACACTAATTGCTTTCCTGAAATCACAAGTATGAAGTCGAGACCAAGTCACAACACATATGAAATAAGGCAAATAACTAAAACAAAGAATAATAAAATGATTAATAAGTAAAAAGAACTAAATAAAATATAATTGATCCAAAGTAGAATCTATAGCATTGTTGTTAATATCAACACTAAACTTCTCCCCGACAACGTCGCCAAAAACTTGACGGGCTGATAGTGAGTGTATAAAAGTTGAATAAAAATGTAGGCGTCTCGTGCAAGTATAAGCTTGGAGTTCCACGTAGTATAGTGGCTCGTCGAGTGTCATTCCCACGAGAAGAGAAGTGCTTGATAGACAACGGCTTAGTAGCCTAGATAATATTTGGATAAAGTCTTATAGTGAATTATAACTAATTTAACTAATATAAGGAAAACCTAATATTAAAATATTGATTTAAGGCAATGATGAGAAAACTAGGGTTTTGCCATCACTTACCACACCCGATGAATTTTAACCTAGATAGCGTATTTATTTAATATTTCATATGATTTATGTTAGCGGGTTGATCGTGCACATGTGCATCTACGCCGACCCCTTGAGTTCAGAGATGCTTAAATGTATAAACCACAATGCTACACTTGGAGCAGCGGGATATCTCTATTTCCCAGATTGACAGTGTTGGCACACCATATCTCTATGAATCATCTTCTCTTGATTTAGGACTCTTAGATAGCATGCTGAAATCGGCGAATAATAACATGTGATTAAATTCGGGATCGCGATCCTTACAAATTCATACCAATATTAAATAAACCCTAATTAATACATTAATCCATAATGGTGCGGCTAGGGTTGACAAAACCCTAGAAAGAAAAGTTAGTTCATAGTGATATTCGATTATAAAATTTGAAAGATTTTAGCATCAGCAGATGGGAAAGAAATCTGAAGAAGTCGTCTTCGAGATCTCTCGGAATCCGTCTCCGTCAATCTTCCTTTATCCGTATGTCCTTCTCTCCTGACTGCCTTTGAATCCCCCCTTTCATGCCTCAAAAATGCCTCCGTTTTATATCTGGAATGAGCCATCCGTGGCTGAAATTCTAGGCCATTTAATGCTCCGATTCTAAAGGAAACCTCACTACCGGCGCGACAAAGTACTACGTCGCGGTGTGCACGAACCTTGGATTCCTTCCACTTGCTGGTTCGTTTAAATGTGGGGACCTCACGTTGCTGCGAAGTGTTCTGTATCGACATGGAGTGTTTATTTCTTTGTGTGGGTGAATCGACTTTTCCTTCTCATTTCTTCTCACGCCCCGGGTCTTTCCTTCGCGTTATTTAGCTTCCTTTTGCTTATTATAGCAAGTGTCGCAAAACATATGATAAGATGGAGGATTAAGCGCAATATTAGTGAATATGAATGTGAATCATGCAATTGAGTTATAAAAACACAGAAATCTTCCTGAAACACATACATAATTCAGCCGTCGACTTTGTCTTTATGGGGCAAAGGTCGTAGATTAAAATTCTCTTGTATCTTATTTCAAGGATTTTCCAACAAACCAATTTGTTTATTTGGTTTCCAAGTTTCTTCCCCCAATTAAATCCTTTTTCCAGCAGTTTACAGACGAAAGAACCGACAAAAGCCCTTTAAAAAAACTAACAAAATGACTTTTCCTTTTTTTTTCCAGAAGAAATGTTTTCCTTGGCTAAAGAATTCTCTTTTGTTTTTCCAAGAACGTTTTTTTTTAAATCACCAAAAAGGAAAGAAGCTTCTTTTGGTTTTTTCTAACAAGCAATTTTTATTTTCCCAGAAAAGATTTTTCAGAAAAAGATTTTTCTAACAAATCTTCAAAATCAAAGAAGATAAAAACTAAACGGAAATATTTAAAACAAAATCCAAATAGATTGAATCAATCGAATTCTTAAAATATATATAAAAATCCAATCAAAAAATTTTTTTTCCAAAAAAAATCCAAATAAATTGGATTTGTCTTTTTTGTTTACAAAAAAAAAAAAAAAAAACCAGAGATTTCCTTTATTCATTTTTTCCCTTTTCAATGTTTTTTTTTTATATTTATTTGTATCGAACCTTTTTTTCCAAACGAGAACTGATGAATTTTCTTTCCAACTTCTTTTTCAATCCCTTACCAACTTCTCCTATCTTGTTTTTTTCTCCGATCAATTTTTCTCGCCTTTTTTACAATCTTCTTTAAGACTCTTACAAAATTTTGTGAATACATCGGAATGAAACGAAGAAGTAGAGAAAGAAGATTACAAAGAAAACAAAAAACTACAGATTGGAGAAAGATTGAGCCTTGTTGCATAATCTTTTTAAAGCAAATTCACCTTTCCCGATGGTGCTTTAAGATTTCGGTGACGTCTACTTCCTAGGGTAGAATGATCTTTGGAGGAACGGTGACATCACCTTCTCTGAAGTCTCTCCCGATGAACTGAAATGAAGTTCGTACTCTTCACTAAAAAATGGAATGAGATCAAACATAATCTCAAAGATTTTTTTTTTTAATTTTCCCTTTGGAAATCTGCATGCCAAAGAGAGTTGGACCCTCACTTTATATAGGCTCAGGCAAAGTAAACCATCAACGAACAAAATGAATTGAGAATTAAAACCATAAAATACGATTTTGAAAAATGAATAAAATCCAAAATAAATCTATCCGTTAGAACATAAATCTCGAGTTAACATTCACTCTTAAACGGAAATTCCAACATTTTTTACCCACCTAAATAGATCTTGACAAAGAATGATTTATTATATATATACTGATGAGTTTTAAATAAACAATATGAGTTTAGAGATGCAAATAATAGTTATTTCTTGTTAACCAAAGAAAATGAAGAGAAATTAAAGAGAAGAAATGCGCCAGAGAATGAGAGAATGTAGTTTTTTATTTTCATTACTTCGATATATTAAATGCAAATAGGATAAGACTATTTATAAGTGTTTGGGGAACTCAAATCTACATGTAATCTCACTGTATAAGGTAACTAATAATTACTTTACAAGGTGACTAACAATCGCTTTTTGTGATTGATTGTCATTCACCTTCTACATAACCTTTCACTTATTTGAATGGCGAATTGCTAGGTTAAGAGGAAATTGTTAGGATTGCCTTGTTAAAAACAATGCTGATAAAACCAGTGGCAAAACCTAGAAGAAGGAAATGGGTGCAAATGCGCTGCTGTCTTTCTACCATTATCGATGTCTTTGGTTGATAAATTCAATCTTGTATATTAGCTTGCTTGAATGTTGAGGTTGAATGATGAGCTTTATGAACAAATCTCTTTGAGTTGCTCCAGCTTGGCGTATTAGCTAGTTTATGATCCGACTTTGTGTGGATTTGAAAGATAGTTTGCATCTGCATATCCGAGTAATTATGATTTTGACTCATTTGAGTAAAATAGTCATATTAGTAGTTTTATGGAGATAACACAGTACATCTTTGATGCCTTACAATGTCTTCAAGTTGGAATAGAATTGTAACTGACTAATAAATTGACAGAAAAAACAATATTTGGAAAGCACAATTACCAAGATACATAAGTGCATCGATAACATTAAGATATGGTACTTTAGGACCAAGTAAATTTTTGTCCTTTTAAAGAATGAAATAGAATCCTTTCTCATATCAAGTGGTTGGACAACCGTTGGGAACTTAATGGATATTAAAACATTTATGAGTTTTCTTAAGGTATGTTGATTGATGAATAGAAACTCTATTTGAAATGCTTGATTTGTAGGATGGAGACCAAATTTTTTTCAAAACATTCATTCAAATTTATTCTTCAATATTTTGTAGTTTCTAGACCCTTTAAAAGTTACAACAAGGTTTAAATCATTATATACAACAGCTAATGTCAAATTTGGTTTGTGATTTCTTAATAAAAATGTAGGAGCATATAAGTTGTTCACACACAAATTTTCTTAAATAAATGCACTAAGGCGGTTATTGCCACATGCGTATGGATTTGCTAATCCCTATGAAGATAGTGTAACGATTGATTACATGTTATGAGGTTTGTAGCACTAACAAAGCAATTTTAAATCCTTTAGGGATTTTCATGTATGTCGTGCTCTATGGATCAGTATAAATATACTTTGACACCGTGCATTGAGACTGCATCTAGTCCGCGAAAGTGCTTTTATACAAACAACATTTGTCACCGACCAAGGCTTTATCTTTTAGGCGTTTGGACTCTGAGTCCATAAACTTCTTATTTTATTAATAATTGTAATTATGCATGTATAACATTTTTTCAATTTTGGCCAATAATTTCTTTTTCGGCATTCTTCCACATTTTGTGGTTTAAGATCTTGATCATTTTGTATGATGTCTAAGACCACTTAGAAAATATTATAAAAAGAATATTATTTCAATCCCATTTTTAGCTTTATGCACATAACTTAGGGGTAATTAACATGAATAATCCTTAATTTGATCGTCTTACACAATTATTCACGTCTGAATTAACTAGGAATAATCCACCATTTAGGAGCTCTTGCCTTTATTGGTCCATCTTGAGTAGCTACCAATTAACTAGGAATAATCCCGTATTTAGGGAGCTCTTGTCTGTGTGGATCCATCATTTGGTAGTGGCGGTTTAGTAAGTTAAAATGTCATATATCCCCCAAAATTTTTATTTTTATTTAAAAAAAAAAATCAGTTTGGGTATAAGCCCTATCATTTCTTAGCAAGTTAAAAATGTCATGTATCTCCCAAAATTTTTATTTAAAAAAACAAAAAAAAAGTTTGGGTATGAGCCCTACCCTTTCTTTCCTTCCTCTTCTCCCTCCCTCTTTCTTCCCTTCTTGTCCTCTTTGACGGATCTCCCCTCCTACAGCCACTCCTCCCTTCTCTCTTCCCTTCTTCTCCACCCCCTCATCTGATCTCCTCCTGTTTCTCACCTCCCATACTGCTGCCCCTCCCCCAAATCTCATACCACACTTCCCTCAAGCATGCGGTCAGATTACCTTCAAAACTCACCCTGCAATCGTCCCTCCGCAATCGATCAACCCAATCAGGCGCGTGTCGTCGTCGAGTTCGACGACGTCATCGCTATGGAAATATATATTGGGGCTGTCACCGTCGATTTGCTACATCAAAAGAGAAAATTTTCTTTTGTTTTCATTGGGTTTTTTCCCTCTGGGAAATTAAATCAAATTCTGTATTTTGAATCTTCTATCTAGTTCATTGGTTTGGCTGAAAGTTCAATTTTCTTTTTTCCTTAAGGTTTTCATAATATCATCAAGCCATATTTAGTCCTTAATTTTCCTAAGAAACAAACAGGTCTTCTACAGATGTAATCTTTTGTTTCCCTAATAAATTTTCTACAATAAAATTGGAGTGAGTGCCACCGTAGAGGGTCCATGACACCACGATTTGGTTGTCACTACTGCAGCGGCGCCGTCGAATCGTCGACATCCTCGAACTCTTGTCGCGCTATCATCTGTGTTTTGCAATCAAGGGAGGGTTTCTAGTTTTTGAGGTGATTTCCAGGGTTACATCTGTTATGATTTGAGTTGGTGTTGGGGGAAACTGAATTTTGAATTTCTAATGTTTGTAGGTGTTGTGGGTTTTGGACCATTTTGGTTTCTCCGAGCATCATAACGTACCCCGACGGCGAATCCCCTCTGATGGCTTGAAAGAGGAGACTTTGACAAACCAGCACGTGGTGGTGGCGGTCGAATTTTCCATGATGTTCGGAGTTCGGAGCCTTTGTAGGGTTGCCGACATGCTGATTAAGTGAAAGAGTGAGGCACGGTTAAAAACGATTTTTTTTTTTTTTTAGAAGTTATAAATTTTGGAGTTCAATTAGATTTCTGACATGGGGTGAAAGAGAGGAGAGAGAAACCACTTAAGATCGGTGTTTCGGGACTAATACAATATGAGACCCTTTAAACAATGTGATTAGTCCTAATTAATTGGTAGATGAGACTAATTAAAGAAGACCGATCAAACTACGAATTATTCATGTCAATTACCCCCATAACTTATTGAGATCTCAGTATTTTCGAGTAACTATGTCTCTTCAAGGGTTTTTTGTGTATTTCCTTACATTTTTAGGGGTTTTTTTGTTTATTATATATCTTTATAGGGGCTTGTTGCTCACCATATGTCTTTACAGGGATCTTTTGTTTATTATGTACCTCTATAAAGGCTTGTTGTTTATCATGTGCCTTTACTAGGGCTTTTTGTTTATTATGTGTATCTACAAAAACCTTTTGCTTCTTATGTACTTCTACAAGGGCTTGTTGTTCATCCATGTGCCTACACTGAGGTCTTTTCTTTATTATGGCCACATGGGGTCTTTTGTTCTTATGTCGCCACATATGGGGTCTCATTTCTTATGTGCTCTGAGGGGAGGCCCAAGTTTCTTATGTGCGCTACATGGACTTCTCGTTTATGTACTCTGAGGGGAGCATTAAATCATGTGTCTCTACTGGGATCTTTTGTTTTATTTCTTATTCTTTAGGAGTGTTAAGATTTGCTTGTGTTCTCCTCTTTCGAGGAATTATGTAACAGTAAATGGGTCTTTTACACGCTTGGTGTGTCTTAGATTCATTTATTAATTTTCCTACAAGGACATCAATCCGTGATAAAATATTTAAAAATCCGAATGTGTGACTTTGTCACATTCTTTAATAATGAATGCATTTAGTAATCGATTTTGCAAGTTTTTGCAAATGAATGACTCTTTGAACTTCAAGTTCACATTGGTTTATATGAGGATTAAGATGAGACATCATTAGTTCATTCTATGTAATTTATTGTCATTCTTCTAGAATTGACTTTTCTTCTCTTAATGGTGGGAATATAATCTCATTAAAATAATAATTTGTAAAGCTAGCAAGCAACACGTGAACATTCATTGGATAAGAGAATTTTCTGGTTCTTTAATGGATGTTTGTGTGAGTATTTTATGATTCAACGTATTATTGGAGACCCACATTGACCTAGCATGTCATGTCAAAGAATAAAAATATTTGGGTTGTTGAACTTTTCGTTCACAATAATATATGACTTAATAGGCTTTATATTTGCTTTTCTGGAGCCTTCATTTAAATTTGAAGTACTAGAGATGGTACTTACACTGGTACTTGTTAGTTTCGCCTTCATTCATTTTTGAGATTCAATAACACACGGATTTTAGATACAACTAAAATGAAAACAAAACATAATATAAATAGCAATATAATTGATGTAATAGGTAAGTTTATATATGAATTGATATAATAAATAGGCAAAATATATAATTAAATAGTAGTGCTTTCATCTTTTATTGAAGAGTTGGTCTTTTTTAAATTAAGACACCAAGAAATCGTAGAATATTAAAATGGCTTGTCGGCATTAGTAAAGTTTTATTTATGTTGCTTTCCTTTTCTTTTTCTTGATGTTTGGTAAATGACCAAATGTTTAGACATACAACAGGTATGCAACTGATGTCTTTGCATATAACATTTATAATAATTATTCTCATGATTTTTGAAAGGTTTATCTCATATACACTTTCCATTTTACATGAATAATAATAATCCACTTCCGGTGGTGACACTTTTCCTTTTTTAAGGATTTTAGGGATTATCAATATGGCATCATAAATTTTTTCCATGATTGTGACCATTACCGATCCTTATCCATGCTAATTTGTGATGATATTGTATTGGCTTTGTGGAATCAATTCAAACTCAATTGGACTAGGCGTGACTCTTACGTCAAAATTTGAAAGTTTGTTAAGCATAAAAAATCCAATATAGACGATTCCTTCTCCAAATGTCAAATGTCATGAATTAGAATTTTATGAGATTTGCCACGATGAACAAACTTTTGGTATATGACCAAATTATGATAATTGAGTATATGATAAATTGATAAAAATAATGAAGATTTTGACTTATAACCAAAATCAAATAATTTTATTCTAGGTTTTGATAATGTATAATAAAATCAAAACTAATATAAAAACTTAAAATTTAAATATCCTTGAGATCGTAGAATTACCTTTAGAGCAGAGCAAATCCTGCTAATAACGTGTTGTAAACCAAAGAAAATATGAAGAGAAATTCAGAGAAAGAGATATGTAGAGAGAATGGGAGAATGAAGTTTTATTTTCATTACTTTGATATATTAAATACAAATAGGAGAAGAGTGTTTATAAGTGTTTGGGGGGATCCAAATCTGCATGTAATCTCAGCATTTTAGGCAACTAGCATTTACTTTACAAGGTGGCTAACATTCATTTTGTAAAATGATTGTCGTTAAGTGCGCTTTCCTTATAGCAGAGCAAAAAATAGGAAAAATCGGCGAAATATCGGTTATTGATGGAGTTTGACACGATATACTCTACCGATAGTTGATTAATGATTTTTTCGGTATTTTATCACCAATTTCGATGATATTTCGCTGAAATTCCGATATTTTGGTGAAATTTCGCCGATTTTTCGGTCTCTTAAAAAATTTGAAAAATGTTGTATAGGGGATTCGAACCCTGCCCAAAAACATGGTTTTACTAGCTCTTCTCCGCCAGACTATGACTATTACTATTAAAATTAAGTGCAATTAGTTATTATATTCCTTTTGTGTTATGAATATTTTTACCAAATAAAATATTTTATATAAATCATAAAAAAAATTTATTTCTTTTTTTAAATGTGATGAAATACGTTTTAACAAAAATAATTGAAGTAATAAAATAAAAATAATTTATTTATTTAATAAATATAAATATATAAATATAGTTTAGAAATTTCAAATATTTTTTTGAAAAGTTAAATGATATTATCGATTTTTTATACTTATCAAAATAATTTTAATATGTATATTTTGTTTACTTTTTTAATATTTACGTTCAAAAAATTAAATATTTGAATAATTTTAATTAATGGTATTTTTATAAAATATCCAGATTTTACGATATTCCTTATATATTAAGTAAATCCAGTCTAGATTTATCTTGTGTTTATCGATATTTTGATCCTGGCTTATAACATTATCATTTTTTATTATTCATTTTCTTCAAATTTTCCTCTATGTTTTCTTTCCCATATATTATTCCTCAATTTGTTTTTTAAACTAAACATAATCTAAAGCATCAAGAAAATAAGGTATGTCTGAACTAAATTTTGAAAAACAATAATATTTTTAGCTAATTTTATTTAGAGGCCTGGAGGTTCCAGAACAGATTCAGATAAAAAAATTAAATTAATTACTTTTCTAGAAATTTTAATATAACATTCGTGTTAAAAATTTCATATGTGTAAACCTTTTATAAATGTGAATATTGCTTTTGAAATTATAACTTTGACAATTATTTACGCAGAATTAAAATCCAGCGTCCACAGGCTCATTCTCTAAGCACCATCATCATAGGGGAAGGATCCCTCAATGTGTGCAAGTAAGGCCCCTCGAGTGCTACCAATTGGGGAAGAATCTAGAGACTTATGAAAACCTTTTTAGCTAAAAGAGTTTGAAAACTTCTAGAAGGCCCTAGAGAAGTCCATTCTTCTACACATGTGTGGAAGACTTGAGAAGCTTGGAGAGTCACCTTGAGCATTCTAAAGAAGTCTTGAAAATACATTGTATATAGACTTAGTGTAAAAGATTTTAGAAGATCCTAGAGGAGTTCACACATAAGTGGAAGGCAATGGAGAGGCATGGAAGATGAGTGAATTATCTAGAGTATTCCATGGATCTCTTGTATATAACTTGTACATAGTAGAGTATTCTAGAGCTCTCATGACTTGTAAGGAACTAATCAAGGTTCTAGAGAATTCCTAAGGTGCCTATAAATAGGTGAAGGCCTCATTTGGCCAAGGCATGCACCACCCGCCTAACCAACCAACCAAAGAACTTCCATGTGAGTTGTATAGCTTCCTTCATCAATAAAGCTTTCTTCCATTATTCCTAAGAGTCTCTTGTGTCCTAAGCATCCAAGTTGAGAGCGACGCTTAACATAGCAAGCTAGGCAACGGGAAGGCTAACTTAGCAACATCTAAGGGGCGAGTTGTCTAAGTGCCGCACGAGAGCTTAGTAGAAAAGACTAAGTCCGTGACAGTTGGTATCAGAGCCTTGGTTGGTGCCATCTCAAGGGAGGAGTTGGTACCAAAGTTTGGTTGGGACGTGTGGGTGTGCTTGGAGGAAGCAATGGTGGGCTCTCATGTGGAGGATGTTATTGAGCAAGACCGGCGTGGGAACCATTATCTTCTGCCTTTGAGGTAGGAAGGACGAATCTCGTGATGTCATTACAGCTTTGAGGGACGGATTGCCCAGTGGAGTTGTAATGTAGTGGACAGGGGGATATGGACCTTTTTAGATGCTTGCGTGAGGGAGGCCATGGGGGATCTATGGGGGTAGATTGAGGACCTTCGAGAGGGAATGCAAGGCTCACTGTTCTGCGATGTCCACCTGAGGAGTTCATGGTTTTTTTGAGACAAAGGTCTTAAGTGTGCTCACTAGGGTTGGAGTCAAGGGTGGATGCCTTGAGAAGGAACGTGGAAGCTCAAAATGAGCAAATGAGGTAGGAGTTAGCCATTTGTAAGGCAGTGGTATAGGCTCGGGTTATGGCTACTCATGAAGGCTCAGAGGATAGCCACACCACGGGTGGGGAGAAGAGGTACCTCCCAATGTCGCTAGACGCGAGAAGAGCAAGGTGTCTTATAATCGAGATAGGGCGAGGCCGAGCATTAGATTATGCGCAAAGTGAGAGTGCTTTATGTCTGATGGCCCCCATTTGTGAGGAATGATCTAAGAGGGAAGTGCTCAATGCCCTAATTAAGAAAAACGAAAAAGAGGAGGACGAGGCACGCCTGGGCTCGATGCAGATGTTAGGCATCCTCTAATTCATGTCCAAGGCTAGCTCACAAGGAAGCGAGGTAGGGGAGCAGGCTTAGGTAGCCAGCCCACGTGGGGACAGAATCCTTAAGGGCAAGGAGAAGTCCGTGGGCAAGAAAGGACAACACTCCATGCCTCAAAGAGATGGTTACGAGCAACATGATGGAAGTTCGTGGGAAAAGGAGGTGGAGACTATCCTAGTTGAGTGGGTCACTAGGAAGTCTGAGGTCTTTCGTGCGGTGCGGTTTGGTGGGAAGTGTCTCTGCGGGGCGGACGGCTGGTGGGCGTGAGGATGCCATTTGGACAGTTCGCATATTGGAATCGGTGGTTCAAGACCGAGGTATCAACGAGGTCGTCGATGGCATGGGTGGGGGAGAGTGTCACATGCTCATTCTCTAGGCCCCACCATCATAGGGGAAGGATCCCTCCATGAGTACAAGTGAGCCCCTTAAGGCCTTACCAAAGGAGAGGGGAAGAATCTAGGGACTTGCAGAGACCTTCTTGGCTACAAGAGTTTTGCAGTACTTCTAGAGCCCTAAGAGAGTCCATTCCTCTACACATGTGTGGAAGACTTGAGAAGCTAGGAGAGTCACCTTGAGTATTCTAAAGAAGTCTTGAAAATACCTTGTATATAGACTTAGTGTAGAAGATTCTAGAAGATCCTAGAGGAGTTCACACATAAGTGGAAGGCTATGGAGAGGTATGGAAGATGAGCAAATTATATAAGAGTCTTCCATGGATCTCTTGTATATAACTTGTACATAGTAGAGTATTTTAGAACTCTCATGATTTGTAAGGAACCAATCAAGGTTCTAGAGAATTCCTAAGGTGTCTATAAATAGGTGAAGACCTCATTTGACCAAGACACCACCCAACCAACCAAGAGTTGAGAGCATTCCAAGCATTGTAAGAGCTTTGTTCCATCAATAAAAGATCTTTCCTTCCAAGTGTTCTTTTAACATTCAAGTCGTGGGTAAGCTTAGCAAGGCTAGCTAGGCAACGGAAGACTAACTTAGCAACTTGAGCAGGAAAGTTGTATAACAAGTTGTTTAAGTGCCCCCATGGGAGCTTAGTGGAAAAGGCTAAGTCCGTGACACAAGACTCTAGGCATTTATATTGTTTAATAGTTTTTTCACAGTTAAAAAATATAAGAGAATAAAGGTAGCCATGAGTAATTCCCTCCTGCGGTATGTTTAGGGATTAAGGGGTGTTTGGAACATTGGAATGGGGGATGAGAATCAAGAATCCCTTTCCATTCTTATTTCTAATGAAATGGAATAGTGTTTGGATTAGTTTAGGAATCTTATATGGGAATGATTTTTTGTTTCCATTGCAGTGTTTGGTAATATTAGGAATTAGAATGAAAAAAGAAACAAATTGACAATAATACCATATCACATGATTTTAAGTCATTTTTTATTTTATTTTTAATAATAAACTTCTATATTTTTTACTAAATAATAATATCAAGAAAACAATATATAATTTAAAAAAAACCATAAACAATCATGTGATTATTGTTTTTACTTTTTTTCATTTAAAAATATCTTAAAATTTTATAAGTTGGAGTTTAAAAAAAAATAAGTTGGATAATTATTTATCGCAATAATTATTTTACTTGGTCAAACAATAAGCTACATAATTAGTTTTCAATTTTTTAAAAGTATGATATGATTTTTTGAAACTTTAGGATTTAGGATTTTATATTTTTAATAGAAAATATAAAAGTATTTTGTATTTAGCTGTAAGGAATTAAAAAAATAAATTATTTTCATCTAATCTTATTTGAGATTATGACGTAAAAAGTCATTTTAGGAAATCATTAAAAAAATGCATAAATTTTAAAATATTTTTAAATTGATGAAGATAATGTATTTGGTAAAAATTTTAAAAAATAATCTTTATTACATAATTAGACTTATATACAAAATCAAGATTGAAATTGGTAAATATTTTGAAGCAAATTAATAGGAAGAGGTAAACTGGAATTAGGACCTGAGTATATGTAAATATTTGACTGTAGGATCATTAGAGGCTTGATGAAGAATTAGGGTCAAAATGGCGATTTAAAGTTGTCGAGCAATAGGTTTAACGAGAAAGATTTCAAAGAGATGTATTCTTCTCTAAGCGAAGCGATATATAGATCTGATTACATCCTAAAATTAGGTTCTAAAATAGGGAAAACAAATTGTTTCTATATGTATATACAAGATTGGTCAACTAACAAGATTTCTAGGATTAATTACAGAATCAATCTAATATTGCGTACAGCTCATGCAGACACTTCCCCTCAAGTTGGTGCATAGATGTCTATCATGCCCAACTTGTCAATTATACCATGAAACACCTTCCACAGAAGCGCCTTTGTGAGCATATCAGCCAAGCCGACTCCGGATTGAATAAATGAGGTGTATAATCTTTCATCGAGGGGTTCTCGCTTCGCGAAATGGCGATCAACTTCAACATGTTTAGATGCGATCATGTTGAGCGGGATTTTGTGCAATTTGGATGCATTTGCCTTATTATCTGATGGAGATTCATAGGTGTAGCATATTCAATCCCCGAGTCCCTCGGTATATTCCTTATCATAACAGATTCGCATACACCATGAGCCATACCTCGAAATTCGAAACGGCACTTGATCTTTTTACACATACATGCCTTGCTTTTCCAGTGACAAGATTACCTTCACAAAGAAGTAAAGTAACCCGGTCTTGAGACATTCCCGGTTGTTTGATCACACCTTTCAATCGAATCCGTGTATCCTTCAATGTTAGAGATACCATTTTTCGAGAACAACAAACCTTTTCCTAGAGCACTCTTTAAGTATCTTAAGATCCAGATGGCGCTTCCATATATTTCTTCACTTATGCATGCATGAGCGGCTCACGCGCTCTGCATATACTATAATACGACCTTGTGTGTGATAAGTAGATCAATCTTCCAACTAATCGCGATACTGACCCTTATGCGTGGGGCTTGGTTTGGGTGAATTTCGAGCTTATGATTCATTTCCATGGGCTTCTCTACTGGTTTACAATCGAGCATTCCGGTTTCGGTTAGAAGATCTAACACATATTTTCGATGGGAAAGCAAGACTCTATGTTTCGATCTTGCTACCTAAATTCCCAAAAAATATTTAAGTTGCCCGAGATCCTTCATTTCAAATTTAGTGGCTAAATACTCCTGTAAAACTTTCATTTCGCATGGGTCATCTCCTGTTAAGACCATATCATCAACATACACAATTAAAGCTATTACTTTTCCTTCTTTGTGTTTATAAACAAAGTGTGATGAGTTACTTTGCTTATAGCGAACTCCTTCATTGTATTAGAGAGAATCTCCCCAGACCATGCTCTAGGTATTTGTTTCAGCCCATCTGATGATTTTTAATTCTGATTTCACGCTTTACATGAAGAACCATTTTTAACTCAGTGGTGGCTCGCGTAGACCTCCTTCTTCAATCTCTATTGAAAGCATTTTTTTAACATCAAATTATTTGTAAAAGGCAGTCTCGATTTGCGTACTATGAACAGAATCGGATAACATTGATCATATGTTTGAAAAATATTCTGAGTGATCGCATCATTTGCTGCTGTATATCCGCCCATGACTAAGTAAGACTTTATATCTATCAATACTTCCATCTGGTTTGAGTTTCACCGTGAACACCCATCTGCATCCAATTGGCTTCATTCCTTTAGGCAGTGGAACAAGTTCCCAAGTGGCATTCTTTTGTAGAGCCTCCATCTCTTCGTTCATCGCCTTTCTCCATTTTGGATTCTGCCAATGCATCCTGCACATTACTAGGAATAGAGCGCTGGACAATTGATTAACCGGTAAATGCATACGATTTAGTCAACCTATGAGATGACGTACATAGTTGTTAAATTGGGTATTTGGTCTTGGCAGGGATCGGGTTCATAATGTTTTTGGAACTCCCTGACCGATCTTTGTGGATATCTAGGAGCTATATTTTACGCAGGAACATATGTTTTATTAAGAGCGTATTTTAACGAGGAACATATATTTCATTAGACTCTCGAACCACGGGATTCATCTTTACTTAAGGAGGAACATTACAGGTTGATTCTTCAGTTAATGGTGTAGATGGGGGCAACTCTGAGGGTATCGGTGATGATTCACTCTCAGTTTCATGGTTGTGATCACAGCCTTGTTGCACAACATGCTTAAAATGTTCATTCACCTCTTCCAACTCAATAAACTCAGCACCTCCTCCGCCATTCTCTTCGCCAGGCTCTCCTGAAGAGAATTTCTAGAACTCCCCGGAGTAATAAGGCTCTAATAATTCTCGAGAAAGAAGGCATCTAGAGTCACATGTAGCTTTCGGGTTTATTTGATCATAGCACCGATATCCTTTTGAAATTTAGAGTAGCGACAAAAACACATGCGTTTGCACATGGATCAAGTTTATTTCTAAAGATTTTGGGATCTTGAACATATACGGTACATCCAACTCGGGTTCAGATTCGGAAGATGGGGGCGAAGTAAGGATTGCGATTTATGTTGAGGAGTTTGAAAGTCTATTACTCGAAGGTGTTCGATTGATGAGGTAGGCCAGTTTCACGGCTTCACTGATAAAATGAGGCATGTTAAATGCTAGAAGAGGGAACACGCACTACCTCGAAAAGTTATACATTCTTTCTCTCTTGCCCGATCCATTTTGTTGTGGAGCATAGGTGCATGAGGTCGATGGCCAGATTCATGGTTGCTTTCAAGTGCGAAGAGGCATCTAGAAACTCGGTACCATTGTCGGATTGCCAAACCGCAATCTGTTTTGATCTTTGGGTGTGTGTCATTTGTGAAAGTGCAGATGCTGGGCCACACATCATATTTAATAAGTAAGGCGCTGAGTCGTTCACAGTGCATTCATCGATAAATGTCACAAAGTAGCGAGCTCTAGATATAGAGGAACTGCGGGACCCGAGCATCGAGTGAATAGCTTAAGGTTCGAACTTTTATTCGGACTTGGTGAATAAAAATCTGATGGCTTTCTTAGCCGAGTTCACAAATTATCCTGATAAAATTCCCTATCATTCGATCCACGAAAAAGTTGTGGTTGCGATTTCTTAAGATAACGAAAGAAAGATGTCCTAATCTACGGTGCCATAACCATATAGTTGCTCGAGCCTTGTCTTTACTGCTAGTTTGATTTGCACGGCCGATTTTTCGATCCCCCGTTTTCTATCAACTCTAAGTAGTAAAGTTTGCCAGGTAACACCATAACTAGAATCTTCCGGGTTAGAATGTCTGAAAAGACACAAAATGAGGCGAAAGATTCTGATACCTTGCTTGAGAGTTGGAAGTAATTTGGCTAACGGACAAGGTTGTATTCAAAGATAGGTGCTGGGCGATATCTAATGTAGAGTATTAGACAAGATAGCAGATCCTTCCCCGATGCTAGAATTTTACCATTAGGCGGTGGAAATAACTGATTGAGAAGAAGGGAGAATAGATTTTAACTAACTGGAGTCCCTCGTCATGTGATCGGATGCACCTGTATCAATAATCCAAGTTCTATTCTTAGAAGTTGCATAAAATATAGATGCTTTACCAATAATACGATTAAGGCAACATTTGCGATGGCGTGGTGATTTTCTTAGGCGATGTCATCGCGGCTTTCACGACAATCTTTTTATGAAACTCTTTAAGAAGTCCCACCACTCAGGGATAGCCCGATAATCTCCATGCTGTGACATTCACGAATGACCCTTTCCCCACGGTGAATGCATACCAAGTTGTTGGCCTTCGGGTGATTGATTGTTTCGATTGGGTGATGATCTAGGCAATGATCCTTGTGTCGAGTTTGGTTGTGTGGTAGAGTTCGAGAGATTGGACCCGATAGCTCTCCATTGTCTGTCTGTTGATATTCTTTCACGACATATGCATATGTGCTCTCAAATCAAGTTTTGGAGTCTTTTATAGTTCGATTTGTGCAGTCGAGTAGGTGTTCGAATCAACAAAATTTATAACCTAGGATTCCTACTACGTAGCAAGCTCTTTGCCAGTATAATTAATACGAAAGATTTGAACATAGGGATGGGTTTTCTTCGTGAGAGAAGAGTTGATTGCATTGAAAATGGTGTTTTCGTTGGATTTAAAGGTTTATGGGAAATAGTGTGTAAATGGTTGGCGAAATAACTTCAAAGTGAAAGTTGAGAGAAATCCTTGAAGTCTCGGGCCGGAAAACTAGGGTTACAGGTTAACTGACATGCTCGGGTCTTTATCCTCGCATTTGGGAGCACTGACATAGTCATTTCCCGAACCGGATCTTCATTTAGCTAAAGCACAAGCCTAAGAGTTTTCCTTTTGAAAGATGGCATTTTATTAGGCATAAATGTCACTAGCGGTGAAAGAGCATCACCAAAAGCCTACCTACGATAACTAATGAGGAGGCAATTAACTGACCTCGGTGAATCTAGCGAAAGTATCCACTTGAACCCGAAAAAACACGAATACACATTAAAGAGAGCATGCATAAGAGATTTTGAGCCTTTGGTGACGGGGGCTCGTACCTTAAACGGACATGAAGAGCATGAGAACATGCAATTGCCCAGCCTAAAAACAACACCCGAGTGGCCTTCCCGCTTCCAAGGATCAGGGTAGTAGCGAAACATCCCTTGATTTGTCATCGTAAGGGTGTTTGGCTTTACCAAAAAAATGAAGGGAGAAGAAGAAAAAATCACCACCGGCGGAGAAGAAGCTTAGTTACTTGATTTCCTTGATGGATTGATGGTATGCCAAGATTGATTTGAGATTCTGAGCATGGTTGAGCTTATATAGGCTCGAAATCCAGGAAATACAAAAGTGTTCTAAAGAACCAAAAATTACATAAGAGCAAACTTGTATAAAATCACCAACAAGTGGATCAGCGATGACGAGGCCTGAGGTGAGCGGGTTTCGCCGAGGTTGCGAGAATTGGTAACACCCTAACGAGGAAATTTAGCGAGGTTGAAATTTAGCAGCTGCGAAGTTTGCTGAGTGCAATTTTGCAACCCGAAATTTCAACGACTTGCTCCCCCCTCTTACGTGTTTGCTCAAGTTTCCTCTGATTTGATCTTGCATCTTCAAATTCGGCTCGGGTTCATCGTGTTTGAATTGAATTGAGGAATTAGGAGGTGTTTGACCTGCAAAACTACTAAAAATAGCTACAAAATGTCATCAGTAATGAAGCCGGGACCCAATGTATCAATTGAGTTATTGAAGTTGATTAGATGCGCCAAAAAAGCGCATATCAGGCACACTTATAAACAAGGTTCAAAATTGCACTATTTGAGTCTTAATCACTCCCCCGAACCGAGACATTGCTAGTCCCTTAGCAACGTGAAAGAGAAGGAAGATCATGCATGATATGTTTTTGCAAAAATGGACTGCTTGTTCAAAAAGAATGTGCAAATAATGCCCAACCTTCAGTATGACAAATTGGGACTCTGTATAAAGACCGACAGGAGAACACATGCCATCTGGAGACGAGTTTCGAGTGACAATTATTCAGGAAATCATCGAACTTCACGAAATCTAAGTGTTTTTAGGTGATCGGTTTGCTGATAAGTTTGCTAAGCTACCTCCCCCAACGAACTACGCGATACCTTAGGCTGGCGACCAACCTAAATAGATTCGGTTCACACTTATTTCATACTTCTATTGTATTGCAGGGTGCGATGTTGAAACTTGGCTTCACGAGAAGTCAGGTGTAGCGAGAGTTCATGGAGGGTAGTCTAACCAACTAGGTTTAGGGCATCAAGTCAAAGGATTTTCAACCCTGAACTCTACGAGTTCTAGGACTTGAATGATTTCGAAGAGATTCAGCACTGCATTTCATTCAAAGCTCCTTTAGTCCACCGTGTAGCTAGCAATCAGCTCAGTCCAGTCTGGTTCTGGGTTCGCTACCATGCGCCTCGATGCTACGATTTGGGCCATCCAGTGTACCACCTCCTCACATTCACCTAGCTTTTTTGTCTTTTCTTTTTCTTTTAGAAGACACATGGCGCCGTTGTAGGGAACTCTGGCACTGTGGGTCAGTGTGAAGCTAGGTTGGTTTTGCAAAGTAAGGGGAGTATGTAGCTTCTTAGCCCATTGATGAAAACTAGTAGCTGAAATTTGTGTGTGTGACTAGAGAATGGTGGAAGGCAGGGAGTAATTACCGGGGTCTTCAGGCGACCAAAAACTGATTAGGCATAGAGCCAAATTTCTAGCATTTGGTATCATCACGATTGCTTCAATTTTCAATTCTGGGAAAGGCAAATCACAAATATAGGGTCAAAATGAGATGCAAAGTGTAGAAAAATAGATTTGTATTATATATATCAAAGGAGTGAATTTACAAAATTTTCGACTTTTGCAAAGAAGTAAACAAC